>CM021319.1:603364-642342 GCA_010645155.1 Tigriopus japonicus
ATGCCACAAACAGGTAGCTTTTGTTACAATATACACCCAAGCTTTGATGTTTAAATATTTTAAAACTACAAGAGCTTTTGAACATAATTTTTGTGTAAGGATTTAGGGCTTTTCACAACCAGGGCAGACGAATGAGGTGCAAATATAAAGTTTTAAAACGTCATTACACTTGATATGTAAAAAGTTTGTGTTTTCTGAAAAAGAAAAATATGCCTTGCGATTAATGCTAAAATATTTTTAATATTTAAGCCCATTCATAAGCTTTTGGTTTTTGTAAATCACTCTTTCATATTAACCTTTCAGACATTAGAAGTTGCCAGTTGGTGCATTGCCACGTAAAAATGGCAGATCTGTTAATTCTTCATTGTTTTGAAAAGGCAAAGCAGTGAAAGAGAAGGAAAAATTGTAATTGACATGTTATTGTAATTGAAGCCAATTACATTTTAGGATAGAGTAATTGTAATTGTAATTATTTACTTTTTTGATGAAGTAATTGTAATAGTAATTAATTACATTTTTCAAGTAATTGACCCAACTGTGTCACCTTGTGACTAATCACTAGAGGTGTCATTTTGGTGCAAATAAAAAGTGCAAAAAGTGCTACTAAAAGTGCAAAAAAAAACAGGAAAAAACGCAAGTAAAAAGTGCAAATAAATTTTTTTTAGTACATTCATCCACACGCATACTTACACTTACGAACTCACTCACACTTTCCCACTACACTAGAAGGAGGAGTTCCTCAAGGAGATTATATTCCCTCCGACGGTTGATTCCTTAAGCTACCTTCCCAAATCCAATCCCAAGTCTGAATGGAATTGATAATCTCGTCGTGCACAAAAACAGCTATTTTGAAGCCAAACACGCCTCTTATTTGTTTGTTGGACCTTCTTTTGAGTGGCAACTCTGAAAACGTCGGATCTCGTAGAAAGATCTCCATGATGAGCTGAGAGAAACACATGCAAATCCAAGGAGAGCTTTTTTTCTCCTCGTCACTCACTTTGAAGTTAAACCAATTACGATTTTGGTAGCGGCTCAAGTGCTGGACGATATCGACAAAAAACACCTTCAAAAACCAGGTTCCAAAGCCATATGCAACGATAAGTTCGAGGAGGAAATTGTTGTTTTCCATTGCCTTTGCCAATCTGGTGGTAGCGATCACGAGAGATTTTTCTGGATCAAAAAAGAACTGATATTTTGGTTTCTCTATGCTTGTGTTTGTGTTCGTATGTGAATGTTTGTAGATGTCAACCACAACAGAGAAATTCAAGAAAATTGAATCTCTGACTTCAGATTTAAAAAAAATTATGTTCAAAAAATAAGTTCAAAAATGAGCATTTCAAGTACTTTTGGAATTTTAGTCCAAAAATGGCAAAAAGTGCAAAAAGTGCAAATAAATTGTGAAAAGTGTAAAAAAAACATTTTGCGCCAATGCGACATCTCTATTCATGAAACACCGTTTTGAATCTGACGTTTGGCCATCGTGTTCGTAAGGAGTGTGTAATTCAAAATAGAAACGTCAACGCCTTAATTGGCGACAGTTGCTGGCCGGAGTTTACAATGGGAAACTTTTTGCCGACACAGATTTAGATCACCTCGGATGATTGGTTAGTTCTTGGGCATCTCCGTCGCCTATCTGTCTCTCCATATGGTTGGTAGTGCTGGTTGGTTTTGGAAGTATCAATTTAGGGGCTCAGTCGCACCCGATGCCAGCAAAGGGAGAGAGAGAGAGAGAAAAAGGTTGTAAAACTTGAGGAGAATCTGGCGATAAGAAAGTACGCAAAAAGAGATGGATTGCTCTAATGAAATTAACATATGGATCCACTTCATCCCACCCAATGAAGCCCGTGCACGGCCACTATTGATCGCATTGACCAGGATGATGTGTGAGACAAATTGAGATTGGGTCCCTCTTTCTCGTCTCTGGGTGATGGTTGGACCATTGGATGGGTAAGAGGGAACCGTTGTAAAACTTCCAAATCGTCAAAAAAAGCTCTGGAAAATTGCTCCCATTTTCGATAGAATCTGGTTCTACTCAAGGTATTGTCCATATCTTCTAAGAGCATCAGTTATAAAAGCCACAGCCATAAATCCTCCAGCAACAACCGGTAGTCCAGCAACTCTTGGAAGCATGGAAAAAGGAACCCAATAGGTATTGTGTTACATGTAGTGGCCCAAAAGTTGGTAAAACTACTCGATGGTGAACAAGCTGATGCTCAAAAATTGCTTGTTTTGTCACTCTACTTGTCTAATAGAGTGTGATCGGAGGTTGTTTATCCTAGAGGGCGTTGGTGACTGCGAGGGAAACCAGGGTTATGGGTTTAATTTTTTAGTTTTAAGTGAGCATTATTTTCATCACGTAGACTACACTAAGAGGTAATCAAAAACTTATTCTCAATTTGAGAGACATTTCACTAACGCTGAATGTGTTTGTTAACACCAGCTTGGAAGCTTGTTGAAAACTACTTAAGGCCATGTTGGTAAACAAATGTGGCCAAAAGTGTCAGTTTTTCTGGACCCTGACAAAGCCAAATCTATTTACTGTCTTGGGACGGCATTGCAATTAAGTGAGCCCCGCACATCTGTGGCATTGAGTCAAAAACTGTATTCACTCATTTATGGCTTTAAAGATGTTGCAAAAATCATTTTCTGGTTGTTAACATCACAAAAGAACTGACAATAAAGAGATTTTCACCTTCTATAGCTTTACTCACAATCAGATTTGGTAAGAAAGGTCATAAATATCGATTTGCACCATCAAGCCGTTCATTGAAATCTCTCGATCTCATCAGTAAAGCAACAAATTGCTGAAACTTGATAAATGCATTTGATTTATCCCGGTATCTTGCTCACCGTGACAAGTTTTAGTTACGAACCACAAGGAGAAAGCCCTGAGAGTAATTTGATTGCTCTCCTAACCAATCGGGCTCTATTTGGAGATCCTATGCAAAAATTGAGGGCGTCGTTAGACGGTCGCAACGTCATAATTCCCTTACGATCAGAAAACGGTGCAAATCAACCGATCACAGAAATCCAACACTGGATCCATATCTCTCTCTATTTAAACAAACCCTCGAACTAATCCCTTTTCTTTTCCAATCGCACAAAAGGCAATTATACCTGAGAAGACCCCAGCTTTGCTCGAAAAGGGGCTTGTCAATGGTGTTGACTATTACATCTGTGAGTGGCACTTGCGTGCTCCAGGCATCTCTATTCCCAATAGCTTTCGGTAGCCATAAACATTTTAGTGTTTTCCTCACGCACCAATCTTTCAGACCCAAAGGGTCAACCAAAAATGAGCCATCATACCACACTAGGTAGAGTGAGGAGGCATCACCATGTTTGATGGCTTTATCAGCTCACCGATACAACCTTACTTACAACTTTGGGCCAATCGCACGAAACACAATGCAAAGCTGTTACTACTTCCACCCAGTCCTCCCTTGTAAAAGACCCGATCAAGTGATCCGAAGAATTCAAGAGCCATTTTCTCCAACCAAAATTGGCCAGTCGTTATTTAAGACTTAAGTTAATAAAATTATATTCCAACTTGGAGCATCTGAAACAAATTGCCAGCCAAAGTAACTACATTTTTAAACGTACATAAGCAACAGAAATGTTACTTTAAATTTGTTTTTATGTTTGGTTGGTCTTCGAGTTTCAAAATAATATTTTTGTAGGAAACTTGCAAAGAGCTTTGTTAAAAATCAAATAGAACTAAATAGAAAATGCATGCAACATTTTAAATGAGTATATTTCAGGAATTTTGGGTTTGTAGCAAAATAAGTCTCCTTTAATGTCTTTTTTCCCCTCAAATTCTTGATTAGCCATTTCTTGTTTTCGCCAGGACTTGGATAGGGCCGTTCAGGAGCCAATGGAATAATATTTCTTTACTTTACTCACTCTGTCCTTTCAAAAATCAGATTCTACAACAAATACATTTTCAATTCAAGAAACTATTTTGGTTACCTTTCCGTAGATCATTTCTTTTTCCTTGAGCAAACACTGGGTTGAACGTGTTCTACCACTTCCAAGCAATGGATGTGTGCTCTTATAGATTTGGTGGGGTCTCTCTCTTTCTCTCTCCTTGGGTGCAATTCGACATGGCTGGCGAGTAATCACCCTTTTTATCCAAGTGATCGTCCGTGATCTTCGCTCTTGATGATGATCACCAGGAACCATCATCCATATTGTTGGAAGTTGCTTGTTGGAACTCAAGTCAAGTCGTACCAGTGAGTGAGTGAGTGAGTGAGTGCTTTGCCTTCACTCCCCAGGTCATCACCGACATCATCGGACAGAGTTTATGGCCTCAAGCCAACCAGATCACAGAATGAGTATCAGAGAGAGAGAGAGAGAGAGAGCAAGAAACGTGGTGGGGAAGGTTGAATGTTCTTTTGGCGTGAATTATGCCGACAAAGCACGATCAATTTAGGGTGGGGACGACCAAAAGCTTCTTCATCATATCAACTGATGAGCTCCGGAGCTTTTTTTCCGAGGGCAAGATGTGAGATACCTCTCTAGATCGAACGTTACGGGTCAATTGCATCGAAAGTGTTCCTGGGTACTTTACAAGTGTCCAAAGGCGGTCAGGAAGGTTAAACACGTGTGTAGGGTTGGGTAGGTGCTTCAAAGAGGTGTGTTATTGATGGTCTTTCATGTTTGAATGAGTGCAACAATTAGACGAGAAAAATGTGGACTTCACCTCTAAAGAGAAGTATTAGCACGCAACTATCAAAGCACAACAAATTTATTTGGTCGTCCACTCTCATATATTTCGAGAGGCTACTAATGTTCTGGATAGTGAAAGCTCAACGGATGATTTGGGGTTTATTTTGAGCCTGAGGTTTCGCATTTGTAAGACCTTTCTAAGGAATTGGGAGAAATCTTGGAAATCTGATCAAGACATCAAGGCGATTTTGTCCAGTCATGATCAGTAATCAAGAACAGGCTAAAGATCTCTCATCAAATGTTAAATGGACAGATTAATTGCCTGATATGCCCCAAAACCTGCCTACAACACAGTGGGGTCCAATCAACCTCGATCTCATTAGGTATTGGTCGTGATAAATTCATCACGTTGTCCATCTTTTCAGTCAGGGTTCGTTTTGTTGAATCAAGCGAAAACTACCCCAAAGCTTGAAAACTGAAAGCTCGTCAGCACCAAAAATAGCTAGTTTACAAAACACCCCCCCTTAATAAAATTGTACTTCAATATATTATTTATTCAAACTAAACTGGGAAAATACGTCGATATCATTACTTTGCACACGTGAAATTATGATCAATCGGACATTTAGTTAAAAAGTAAGTACGTTCAAAGTTTTTGCTAATGGTCCATGCCCAGTTTTCCATTTGAAATGAAAATGGTACATTTCATTGAAAAGAAAGGAAGCAACTATCCATTCTTGCACAATAGGTCGGTTGTTGAGGTAGTTTGGAAGTATAGTAGAAACATACCTAGAAACACAAAAGAAGCACATGAGACGGTGTAGAAATAATCATGCTCTATCCAGTTTCGCTACATAAGCTGCGTTTTTCAATTGCAGCTTATGTAACAAAACTTGATCGAGCATGGTTGCTTCTACTTGGCCTCATATGCTTCTTTCATGCTTCTAGATATGCTTCTACTATATTTCAAAATTACCTCAACAACCGTCCTAGTGACAAATTTAGACTACCTAGTTACAACAAAACTATTACTTCTTTTGACTTTCTTAGATTATTAGCAGGATTTTTAAGCAAGGCGTTTGATAGATGTATAATTCCTGACATTTTGGCTTGTTTTGTCCCTTGCCAACAAAAAAAAGATATTCGGTAGTTCTACCTGATTTTTTCACATCAACGCTACTTTGTCTTGGAAAAAGATCGGTACCAGTTCCTATTTGAATTTTGAAGGACTGTTTTTTTTCTCAATGTCAGCTCGTTGGTTGAGAGGCCACAAGAACGTAGTAAATATATATTGTTCTCGTTGAGATCCACACTCGATCGATTGAAAGCCGAAACTCGAACTTTACGGTCCTACTAGGTATGTTTTGCCCACACTAATTGACAGTTTGATTGTTATCAAGGAACACATATCTAACCCTCAAAGATGGTTGCATGTGATTTCCTGACCAGAAAACCCCGATCCAAAACGTGAACTGATCAATAGCCCAATTTAAGCCCTTCGCGCCCTTCATTCGGATCTGGCTTGATCAAAATCATTAATTGGCCGGATATCTAATCGAAAAACATGCCACTTTTGGATGTTGTTTTGTATCAAGACAGTCATTGCTTTGCCAAAGATTGAATATTAATTAAATTAGCGTATCTAACAATTAGGTACTTAAATGGGCATGGAACAAACCGCTGAAACACTTATCACCAGGAACAAACACTAAAAGATGTGGAATGTTAAGATTAGAGTTGATTATATGGTGTCGTTTTTTTTTGACGTAAACAACGAAAACGTCCATAAAACAGTTTCATAAAGAAACATCAACTGGTATAGGTACACAGAAAAACATGATAGTGCCATCTGGTGATTCAGCAAATTTATTTTGGGAAAGTCGCTTGTGAAGGGAGCCATGGTCAAAAGTACAACTCAAAGAAATTATCAAACTGGCCGGATGATAATAATAGACTTTTAAAAGAAGATGATCCGCCAACAAGTCTTATCCAAACCAGTCTGCCAAGTTCAAGTTCAAACCGATAGCTAAAGAGATAAATATGCATTTTCTAAACCTGATTCGTTGGAGACGGTATGTTTGGAGTAAAAAAATCGACTTTTCCATACGTATCTTGCTCTTATGCACCCTTTTTTGAAAGTAATGTGGATGAAATTTGTGCATTCACAACGTAACTTATGTCCTGATTTAACTGAACAGACTTGGCCTTGTGGGCAGGGCCAGGCAGGGTCTTGTAGGAACGTGAATGGTCTGCCCCTTGCCATCCTAGACATCCACGGCACCACCACATTCTTCAGCACGTCCCACAAGGCCAAGTCTGTTCAGTCTTGGCTGCTTGAGGCTGTGCCCCACTTTTGGTCTCCCCAGATTTAGCCCTCCAACAACCCGGACATGAACCCATGTGTTCTGCCTTTGGGGAGGATCGAGGAGGAAGCCTGTGCAACAAATCACAACAGCCTGGAGTCTTTGAAGAGGTCCATCAAGGCCACCATGGCCAACCTCAACCGCGCGGAGGTCGCAATGGCTGTCAAGGCATTCAGGAGCCGTATCGAAAGAACGATTGATGCCAGCGGAGGACATATACAATTAAAAAAATGTGTATTAGTCTAGTCAACACCCCCTGAGAATTTGGTGACGATTCTCTGACACGTTTAGGAGCTATAGCCTTCAAAAGGTCGTCCAGATTTACCTGACATACCCTGTACTTAACTAGACTAAATATCTCGGAATTAGTTAACTTCAAAATTATGATAATGGTTTGAGGTGGAAACAATTCACAATGTGAGGTTTTAGTTTTTTTCATAGGAGGGCAAGAAGTTTAAAGGCTAGTAATCGACCTAAACCGCTTTCAGCTGAATTTTTGGTTTCGGTTATGCCTACCGACACCGAAAGCGGCCACACACTAAGAAGAATATAGTTTGACAACAAAATTGATTTGTTTCGGTCAAAACCCCTTAAACGTGAGTGCTTCAATTTTTAAGATTTGCAATTTCTCACCATCGAACACAACTTGAACTTTTAAAGTGAAATTTGTAAGTTTATAGTTTTGTAGTCAGCTGATCTCGGTTTCAGTTAAGAGTTCTTTCGGTCCACCACTAAAAGTGGCATTTCTAATCTTGTCAAAGTTCAAGAAAATGGACCTCAATTGTAATGGTCCAAGTAATAAAACTTAGGTTCTGAATGCTAGTTCCAAAAATGGTTACTAATGGAGATTATTAAAAGGTAGAGGGTAAAAAATGAATAGGTCTTGTGATGTCACTTTGGAGAAGCTAAACAACAAAAACAAGAAAAAAATCCCCTCACGTATGGTTTTTGTTTATTCCGCCCCATTGCAATATTCTTTGAGTTTTGCATTTTGCCAAATCATTAATACCTCAAGAATTTGCGCTTCTCTGATCCCAACAATTAGCGACACTGCTCCGGTACATACCAATTTATCTATGAAAAAATTCCACATCCAGTTAATTGAAGAGTATGGTTTGTCTTCTTTTGCGCATTGGGTCCTTCAAAAGGATTGGAGGAGTTGCTGGAGGGATTGTATTTGGTGATCATTGGATAAGAGAACTTGATCTCAAGTAGTTCTCTCGAGAAGCGACTCGACCTGCTTTGACAAATCTAATTTACGTTGTCGTGAAGTACTACCAAGACCACAACGACCACAACAACGTCTGTTTAAGCGATGCAACCACAACACAAAGGCAATCCATACCTGCCAATTTTCTTGTGATTTGTTGTCACTGTGTGTTTGTTTGTTTGTAAGCTCCTCTATGATTACGGATGCTACCTGGAACTGCTCCACCACATTGCAATATCATGTGACTCTATGATTTCGAAAATTGATTCTGGCCTCCGGGAGGATGAACAAGATCCCGCAGACATGTTCAGCATTCAATCAAATGTGTATAACCTGATCAATTGTGGGTTTAAATCATGGTCACACTCAAGTCCAAGCCACTTAGTTTTCACTCAGATCACCAAAAACCTTTGTTCCGAGCCAAACGTAGACTTGGACATTGGAAACTAGAACTGAAGCCGTTGCCAGTTATAATGTAAGTTAACTGCCCGTCGGGCACCAAGGAGATGAGGCTAGATAACAGTTCTGGAAAATATGAACCCCCTCATCTGCTACAAGGCAATTCATGTTCAAATCGCTTCTCCTGTTGGACGCCCAACCACGAAGGCAGATTTCTAGGTGATGTTATTATGTGTCTTGTGTCGCGACGTTATGGCTCGAAACCGGTGGATATACCGACCCCAAAGTCCACTCACTGTTTCTCCGCGGGCCCTGGTCTAATTGGGTTAAGTGGATTAAATGAACACTTATTACCGTTTGGCTGAGGTTGTGATGGAGGAGCATGGCTGGTTTACTGGGATCAGTTCATGCCAAAAGTGCCTAACTGCTCGCTTTTAATATGTTTGGAACACTTTGGACGGAAAAAAATGATGTGGTGGAAAATTTCGCTGACGTTTTATGACATCAAAGTGATGCTGACATGGGAGTATAAATTGTGAGCCTTGGATCCTCCTCTTTTTTCCTTCTTCTTTTCTTCTTCCATGATCTTCTGTCCTACCATAAGGCCATGTTGAGCATTTTTATCCTGGAATATCTCATAATCATGGCCTCTTGGCCATCGTTTGGACTTGATCAAATTAGCATTGTGGGTCAACTTGTTCGTCCCGGAAAATGCGGACGACTCAACCTAAGTAGGGTGTTAAAGATCTGCCATTAATTACGGACTGATGTGGATGCTGGAGGCAATGATGATAGTGCTTGCTGAAGCTGACTCATGTGGCAATCTTCCCAAGGTTTTGCAACAAACCCATCTGATCCTGTTGCATATCTTTTCTGATAGGATTGTTGACGAGAAACGACACTCTTTTGTGGCGTGATTTTCTTTTCCTGGCTTGTTCCCCTAAACAGCGATTCGAATCTGGCAAATAGACCATCCAATTAAGTCCTCTTCCATACATCAAAAATGAGTGCAGAAAATTAGGGCAATAACCATAACCAACAAACAAAGAGAAGCATCATACCCTCACAAACACATCAACAGAAGCCGTAAACCCATAATATCACCATGCTCGCGATATCTTGTTGGACGGACGTAAATGAAAGACCAGCTAACGTGATGAGACGTGCACCTTGCATCCCAAAACTTTCTGGCCAATTTTCGCCCGACCATTGCCCCATTGTTTAATGTGGAGCCGTAAACCACAAATCTTGCGCTTATGAGGCCCTCCTGAATATCAGGATCACCACGAACCTCGGAACAATTAAAAAAGGGTAGCACAAAATCCGTCCATTTTCACTCTCCAGCATCCCTG
This sequence comes from Tigriopus japonicus, assembly GCA_010645155.1. Taxonomy (NCBI): domain Eukaryota; kingdom Metazoa; phylum Arthropoda; class Copepoda; order Harpacticoida; family Harpacticidae; genus Tigriopus; species Tigriopus japonicus. The sequence goes on from CM021319.1 coordinate 613,354, forward strand.
ACATGAGATAAGAGAGGCAAGTGTTCACCTGGAGCATCATCTGAACCATATTCCAGTTGTTTAATTACCTCATGGCGGCAATGGGTCGGTGGCTCTATGGAACAACGATGGCTGAAGTGGGTTTGGCGGACGACTCACCCCTCGATTTGCATAAAATAAGTAGTTGGTTGTGGTCTTTCCCACGGTGAAGTCTCCTAGATTACATCCACTAGAAGATCATCCGCCAAAGTTTTTAGCTTCTTCTCAACATGATGCTCATTTTGGAGAGGGGGGGGGGATAGTTCTGAAAATCTGCATGATCCTCCACGAGATAGCATCGAGCAGATGTTGGAGAGCATCGCACGCAATGGAGACGCACGGTAGCCAAAATTTGGAACGGATCCCATGACACACCCTGTTGGTCGTGTCATCGGACTTGGGTGTGTTCAATGACTCCCAAATTTGAAGAAATTGCCTCAGAACAGAGTTGGTTGTGTGTGCCGAATTCTAACCCTGCCAAGAGACAATCTTGTCGGCGTTAATTGTTGGACGCACAGGAGGTGTATTGCAAGGGCCGAGATCGAAGCCCCCACTTTGAGATCTCTTTCTTGAATGAGGGATAATTTGATCGTCAATAATTAGTCTGGTCATGCAAACTAATTTGCCAGACAAAGAGCTTCTAGGATACCCTCGATCAACCAAGGTGATGACAGGGATTCTTCTTCGGAATGGGATTTGGAGAATGGCCTCCATTTCAGGGTGCCGCGATTCGATGTTTTTTTACGAGTCTCGGGGTGCAAACTGCCAACTATTTGGCAACCAAGACCAAACACGAGATCATGTTTCCAGCAAACCACATTTTATGTGCATGCCTTTTCAATTTGCTTTTCTTATAGTGCTGCTAATGAGTTTTCGGGTTCAATACCTGGTTTTATGGCATCTTGGAATCCTCGGGAGTTCTGGCAACGGCCAACAACAATCTCCCCATTTGCATTCATTAAAAAGTAGGTGGAGATACGTTTTTCCAAGCAAGTTTTGGTCAATTATTCCCATTACCATTATTATGTTCTTGCCGGTGGACTACTTTCTTTCTGTGTTTCACCTTAGATTGCCTCAGTTAATCAATGATACCCATTTCGGGTTTATTTCAAATTGACCGTGGCTTCCAAAAGGTGATTGGAGAAGTCTTTCTCATTCTCTCTCTCCCTCTCTCTGTGTCTGTCTGGTCTCCACTGCTTCATCTCTCATTAGGACTTTATGAAGATTGCCTCTGTATTCAAGCTCTAGATATTCCATCAAGATCAAAGTCGGTCTGGATGGATAGAGTCGAATGCCTGAAGGATCATCGAATTCGTCCACTATGTACTGCCACTATCAGGGCATATACATACATACACTCTACGGACGGACGGACGGACCACCACCATCAACTTCGCCCACTTCATCGGGTAGTACATGATGTGTGTACATGTAGGCTTGTACATTGCTACTACTACTACTGCTACCACCATAAAATCCTTGTTCAATCTTTCTCTATTGTTGAGATGTTGGTCATTTGGTCGGGGATTGCTGGCCTTGGGCAAAGATTGTCAGATGAATTAACAGCATCAGCATATGGAACATCACCGAGACAAGCGACTCGAGAGAGAGAGACTCTCTCTCTCTTACATTTTGGATACTTAGCAACCATCTTGATCAGGAGATCTTGACATCGTTAACTTGGATTGCCAACCTTCATTGAAGGGCTGCCTTTGAGAAGAAAGGGTTGATTCCAAGAACAAGAACCATGCAATGATCCCCACAGATGTATGGTTCCTAGGCAAGTAATCCCGGTGTTGGTAGCATTGTGAGCTTCTTGTTCTCTCTTGTTCTCACTCCGGAGCTTCTACTTTTGTAATCGCTCAAAAGTTCGCCTTGGGTGATATGGACATATTTGGTGTTGTACCACTCATCTTTCCCGAACAATGCTCCTCCTTCTTGTTCTTGTTGGATGGCTGCCGCCGCAAATGCCCTGGTTCATGGATGGTTCAGCGAGTCTTGGATGGTCCATAGCCTACCTATAAAGAAATGAGAGTTGAATAGGCATATGATAATGCCACTTCTCCATCTCACACCAAGTTTTTTGCTCACGTCGGATGTGCACAAGAAGCAGCCTTCTATTGAGGGCATGTCTGACATAATGGTAATGGGAGATGGATCCTGGCTAAATCTCAATCTGCTTTTAATCCGGTGGCCCTCTATGACAAATTGCCATAAGTATCAGGAGTGGTCATTCTCAAGCCTGAGGTCCAACAACTATGTACAGTATACGCCGCTGCCTGCTTGCTCATTTCATGCATGTCATACATGATTCAGCCAAAAACGTCCACCTTCAACACTCCCGACAGGCCAACTTAATTTGCCTCAACCAGCTTAGGTATCTCGCTAGATACACAGATATGTACTCGAGACAATGCGGTGTGCTCCTCTCTCCAAATTGGACTCAAACTCAGAGCCAAGCAAGACCAAAATTTGTTCTGATCTTCAGAGCCCCTTTCCCAGTATGCTCGAGTAGGCTTGAACACTTCTCTCATTGGATGAGATGAGCGTAAGTAAGCATAGCTCATGTGCATTTGATACCGGCCATACCTGAAATGACATATTGGCAGGGCCAAAAAAACTTTCCAGATAAGCTAACTAGGCAATTGGAATCAGATTCATCGACGACGGTGACGTTGTTGGCCCTTAAAGATATTCGAACCAATGAAGCCTTCTCGTTGGCTCAGATTGAGCTTCTGTTTCGCTGAGGGGCAAAATCTGCAAAACGGGACCGGCAAGAACAATGCACACGATGGACCTGAGAATCGCCCATCACTGATATCAACGCAAAAATTCTCAAGATAGATAGGGTTCCACCTGAAAACATTCTTCCCAAAAACTGAAGACTGAGGACTCTGGAGTACTGTCAGTGATTTTCAATTACTATTGCTACTTATTGGTAATAAAAGAGCAATGAAAATGGTCCGAGGTTCGTTCTACACAGGGGTCGCAAATCAGTGGTCGGCTTGCATGAAGAATGGATCGCAATTGCCAGTGAACATTCTAAGAATGACATATCATATATTGATATTGGGTTCTGAGAGCCAATCGGACCCTTCGAAACTAGCCAAGATTGGCTGAGCACGTAGGAGATCGAGGAGAACATTTTTTTACGAACCCAGTCAATTATCATGAACGAAGAAGCCATGTGGATGAACAAGGTGCTCCAATTGGATCTCAAAGATCATAGAGAATCGAACTTGGTCTGAACTTATGGTTGGTTAGCTTGGTTGCTCACTAGGATGATCGTCCAAAGCACACCCGGTTGTTAATGGCACTCCAAAAGCCATTCTGCTCATTCAACCTACCCCTAAAATGTAGACGAGTTGTTGTTTTGTGAATGAATCAGTGTAATTGACCCCTTCAGAAATTGGTTGTGGTCAAATGGAGTACGGAGACCCTGAAAAGAACCAACCACCCATGCATGCAGGGAGGGGAAGAGGAAAAAACTTATTTAAAAGGGGTTGGAAATGTGGTGGGCTCCTCAAGACTAATGTGTATATGGCCAATTTGAATCTGATCATCCCTTTGCCATTATGAAGTCCAAGAGGGGATTTCATCAGGGTGAATACAATTTTGGATGGAGAGAATCGACCACGAGCTTGAACTCCTTGCAGTTAAACTTCTCTCGCCACCATCCGTAGTGTCTATTGTCTACTCGAGGTATACTATATATCTAGCAAAACAGTTATGGAAGACACTCTGACTCTATAATTACTTGAATGGTCAGAAATGAAACAGCGTAAATTTATCCAAGATTTTCATAGCCAACCCCACTCTTAATACCTCAAGGGGCCTCCAGGAATGTTCGAGTATGCATTTTTTTACAGGAACCAAAGCACCCATGAACCTACAGACGTCAAGTCATGGGTCTACTGGGACGATACCACTTCAGTTATCCGTATTGGCATGATTGATTCCTCAGATGCCAATGGTCAGCATCAATCCTCAAACTCCACCAAAGGAACAGCACACTCGAAAGCTATTAATCAATAAACTCATGCTTGTTATCCCGGGTCCAATTTGAATTTTCAGGCAGTGCGGAACGTGCTTTATTACTTGTGTTCACTTTATGAGAGCCCGGAGGCCGGAGAAGATGGTAGAGGAATTGTTTTCTTTCTCCAGCGTCCTGGAAAGTGCGTAATGTTCAGACGGGATAAGGCACCTGAGTCGACGGCTGAGATGGACAAGAGCCTCCAGGGGACAGGCAAGCTGCCAGTTAAGCCTAAAATTGTGGTCATTGTCAAGTCTTGAGGGTAATGGTTAATGCAGTTGTTGTCCCCTGGCCAAAGTCGCTAGCTGCTCAGGACTTGGTGCCAGGGAAACTTTTTTTCCTCCCTCCATGTGAGTGTGTGACATGGTCATTTGATGTGGCCCCTCTGAACGAACGAACGACCCTCGAGGCTTGTCAGTTGTTGGCCAAGGTGAGGGAAGCAACGAAGACGAGAGACCAGAATTCACTTAGTTCTTTTACTTCATTGCAAGAAGGGGCGTTGAAAAACACGTTGTCAGCGCTCTCATGAACTCGAATGGTCTTTTAATAGGTCACCAGAAATTCAGGCACTGGTTTGCCAATCCCACATTTTCTAACGGGCGCCCTGAATTGTTGTGGAATCAGGTAAACAAAACAAATAATTTACGGCCGCCATAGAGTTTGGTAAGTCACTTTCGAAACTTGAGTTTTTTCCAATCCCGTTTGTCTGATGTCAGATTTTGAAGCCTGGAGTCTGAAACGTCTTGCAGTGGGTTTGAGTGCTCAAAATGCTCCAATTTTCTCAGATGTTCTTGTCCGAACAGCTATCATTTTCTTTTCCGTCTCTTTGTTTTATTGGCATCATTGTGGGGAGCATCACCTGCAAGAGGTTGCTTGGTTTTCACCTAAAAATTAGCTAACAAGCCCAATCGTATGGACTGCTTAAAACCCGCCCATTTGTATTAAACTCCAATTTCCTCTCGAAAGGAATTGATCCCCGCGTAGAAAACAAGGCCGTTATCTACATAACCCCCAGATCAACTCTCATTCATGTGATTTTTGGAGGAAGATTTCGTCCAAGAAGTAGTCCAAATAGTGTTGATTCATCCCTGGTTTCTATCTCAGACCAGCATGCTTCCTCGTCCTGCGATGGAACGGAATGAATGGTTGTTTTACTTGACCAACCACTATCATCATCATTTACCCTCTACCACCACTTCAAGAAAGTCAAGTATATACCCAGTTGGTTGTGAGTGCAGTATTACCTTGCTTCCTTCCACCTCTCCAAGTCCACATTCACTTGAGAGTCAAGGAGAGCAGCCTCTAATTAGGGCAGCTAGACACCCCTCATTACCCCTTGGATGGACTTTTGCCGAAAGCCTAAGAAGAAACCAAGAAAACAAACCCTGAGATCCGTGCAATATCTTGGTGTCCAAAGGGCAATTTCTGGATGGACCAGTATTATCCATGAGGGGATGAAGCGCCATTTAGAATAAGCCACGGCAGCAGAGTTTTATGCTTTCATGCTTCAGGGTGTGCATGACTTCCAAGTACTGACCAAAATCTGCCATCATTTTATGAGTGTTATTATCTCTCCATACTAATGCTTCCTTGGCATGAGGATGCCATTTCCTCACTCGTCACTCTCATTCTCCAACAAGAGTTTCCACAAGTGCCTTGTTGATATGCAACCTTGACAAAAATCACCTCCTCAAGTACTCGAGCTAAATGTAACATTTTTACCACCCTTCGCCTCCTCTCTACTACCTTTTTCAACAGGTTCATGTAACTCGTAGTTTCACATGTGTCCGATTTGCATTTCAATGGAAGTTTTTGTCCGCAGCTATTTTAATATGCGATGCCAACAAAAAACACGCTTTTACGGAAATTTTCTATTCAACGTACGCTAGATAGAAGAATCTGAATCGAAACTCACGTTCTGCCCCTTGCTTACCCTGCCAGCACTCTTCCCTAATACCATGTGCATCATCCAAGTGGGCGTTGCACTCAATGGAGATCTCAAAACTCGAAGCTCAATGATTGGTTGGTGGGAAGTCGCACTGTACAAGAAGCTTGAATCTCATTTGCATATTTGAATGTGAATCCAACTTACGCAAAGCAGGGGCCCGTTTCTCCGCAGTACAAGTAAACACGACGCAGTTTGAGTTTAAAGTCCCCGCCTAGTTTACCTTGTCAAACAAATGATGACGTCACAGTCGAGATCAACATTTTACAATTTCGCATTCGACGCGTAAGGGAATAAAACATTTTATGTTAGAACCAACCTGGATATTGTGGGTGATCGGTCCGTCCCATTCATTTTCTACCGTGGGTTTGACCGCATTGACCTCGATTGGTGTTTTAAGCTATCCAAAAAGATCGGACTGAGGAATTAGCCCACTTTTCTGGAAAATGTTCTCTAAATGCACAACGCCAATGATCTTGGTGGCACGCAAAAGTTTTGGAGGGGGCCAGAAGCCAACCAGGAACTCTCGGTTTTCAGGTCCATTCATTTTTCCTTGCCACAACATTTGAGGGTAAAAAAGTCAAGCGAGATGCCGCCAGCCAAATTTTTGACTTTTGGGTCACAAAAACGCCTGACCAACATGAGAAATCTGCCGTCCCTCTTGCTCTTACAAGGAATTGCTCTTTCACACTGATTCTCGAGGAAAGAACAACCCAAGGTGAAGTATGTTCTAGTGGCTTGTTTGGCTCTCTGGAACATCGTGCCTGTTGCTGAACGAGGAATGAAAATCCAAATCAGAAAATAACTACTCTTGATGTACTGTGCCGTGATTGTAGTAGGTTTCTCAACGAAAAACTTGCCAAAACGCATGACATCCGACGTCCGCCAAAAAAAGTCCGTCTTCCCAAATGATAGATGACAGGTCGCACAAGACATGCTGTCAAGTTACTTTGCAAACATTACAGGCCACAACCGCGGAAAGGGGGTCTAATTTTCTAATTTTCCGATCCATTACTATCAAGACTTCAAGAACTTGGCATCAGATCTCATCTTCGTTCCCGGAGTAGTGAAGCCAACCATCCCTTGGATTGATGTCCAAGCCAGGGCTAATGTGCACGATTTGCGGCTGTTGACGAAAATCGGCGAGGAAAGTTATTGATCCTAAACAATCCGCCTTTATTCCCCTTTCTTCTTGACGGCCTTCCCTCTGTCAAGTCAAAGGACCAATTCAGAAGCCAACTACATGAACTACTGCCCTCAAAAATCTTTCCAGCATTAATGAGCCCCGGACCAGAGCACGATCTCTTTTCAAAGGTAATAGCGCACCTCTGAACTCATAAATTGCAGTCGTGGAAAAGTCTGAAGAGGCTAACATGGCCACAGAAAAAAACCGAGCCGTCGATTCTTCAAGGACTAACTTGGTGAGCGTTTGATATTCTACATCTGTGAAGTCGTTGTGATGGTAATTGGTAAACAAGGCTTTCTTGAATGGGTTGGTAGCTCAATTGCACGGCGACCCGAGGACTTGGAAGCCAATTGTTGATAGAATACATGACAAACCTAATTGAAGCCAAACTATTAACAATGAGATCTTGAGAAAACAATAGAGCTGAAGGCTACAATGCTCCAACCCAAATTTCAGACTGACATTGAATCCGTGCAATGAGCCAATAATTAGGGGAACAATAGAGGGGGAAAATCTTCAAAGATCACGTCACTGACAAGATTCATCCAAGGTCGCCCCCCAATATCTTAATTACTCGACTGGTGATCCCTAATTAGCCATTCAATAGCATCAATTCGTCCCAAATTGATTCAATGGAATAGGAATGGGAACTGTCAAATCTTAAAACGAGAGTTCTTGAATATCCTTTAATGTGTGAATAATGGAAACAAGAGGTCTCGTTTTCCTACTCGTTATTGCAACTCGGGTCTCTGGTACTAATACTTTAATGAGGCTTTTCACCTCAATGTGGGGCAATGTGAAAATAGCGTCAGATTAGCATTGCTACCATTCCATATGTTTCACAAAGGAAACGTTCAAAGTACCTTTTTGTCAAAGCGCTGACACTGTAATGAAATTTGGATTTCAGCATTCCCAAAAACTTCATTTGATTAAATTGTTGGTTTTGCCCTGAACCTAATGAAGTTTCTATGGGATTGCATTCTTGCTCAGAAACGGGGAAAGTGTATTTTACCTTTAAGTAAGTTGCTTCCATTGACTGTCGTTTCGGAAGGAAAAAATCATTCTAGGACAACCAGGCTCCGTATTTTAGGGTCTCTAATGAGCTGAAAGGAATTACTTCGGGAGTCACATGTTCTAGAATCGGCTTTGTTTGGAACACATTACCCAAAACTGTATCCATCGAAGTTGTAAATTGCAACATTACCCGCATTAACAAACGTGAACTTTCTCAACAGATTGAGTACGTCCATGCTTCAAGAACAGTTAAGAAAATAAGAAGAAGAAGATATTTTGGAAGAGAGACTTGTCAAACAATTTCACGCAGTGGGTTTTACGATCTTAAGTAAGTTGAGTCTGGTATCTTGTCAATGCATTGAGACGAGAGACCCAACGGAAGAGAGGGAGTCAGAAAGATCTGTGCCATGGATATATCCGGATCTGGAGGTGGAAGACTGCCATGATCTCGGGATGAGATTGCATGTGAACCAGAAGTTAATCAGGGTGATTGCGATCTTGCTAAAGGTCCTCCTCCTTCTTTGGCTTAGATGCACATGTACCTACTTGTAAGACATGCCATTTGAGATAACAAGCATAAGAAATTCTCCAACCGTCAGACGCTAACTAATCTCTACTCCTCTTTCTTTCCAAATATGCAAACAATACCGTTTGATGTGATAATCACCGATTTGGTCCGTTTTGTAATTCGTTGTACCCATCTTGTGATAAAAAACCGCTCCTCTACTGGAAACACGAACCCAGGAGCTCTTGCTAATTATGTTCTTATGAAGCCAAAGACCGAGCGTTCATTTCGATGCCGAGGATCGACCCTAATTTTTATGCTTATCATCATGGCTTGCATGTTTAATCGGATTCGGAAAAGTGGCGAGGATGTCCAAAATCGGGACATCATGGCAAAAGATGAACCCGGGACTTTGGCCGCTCACCACCGACCAACCACCTTTCAAAAATTACCGCCTACTACCTACACCTCGTAGTAATAATCATCATCATAATCATGATCCCTGAATCCATCCACCATCTTTAAGGGCAGATCAGTTCATGCTTGAATGTCATGAATCGTCTTCCATTGCACCTTGTCGTCCTACCGGATCCCAACGAACAAACGAACGAAAGGGTTTGGTATCGTGCAAAGTTGATCCGATGATGATGAAGGTCACTTTCAAACATCTCATTTACGCGAATAATTGAGCCATTCAATAGCTCCATAAAAGTTGAGAAGACACAAGAGGGTTTGCATCTGAGTTTGGCCATGTTTTGGACGCTGAATATTTTGCGATTACCGCTTTCTTTGCTCACTCACTCAACGATTCGAGCATGGGTGTGCGGTTATGCATGGCTACGAACGAACGAACGAACGAACAAACATGATAAAAACCAGGTTTGATAGTATTTTCATGGTCATTTTTGTCATCATCCTTCAGATTTCAGATCTGAGTGTGCGATAACAATATTTGTGGCTTGATTGCCCTAATTGAAGTGCACCACCGAAACCACGAACCGGAATCTTGAAACGCTTCTCATGTTCACATAACGAATTCACTGTCCCAAAAAGCTCAATCTACTTGATCTTGAGCTTTCATCCGGGATCCCCAGGAACTCGAGGATCAAACACAACAACGTAGAAGTCAGCTGTCGCGATTCCTTGTGCCGGTTGTCTTGGTTGTCTTTGTGTTTTAGGGAGTCGTTCGAGACTTGTTTCCTGTTCATTGATATAAAAGTGATTTTGACACTTGAGCTCGACTCGTCTTCTTTTTTGAATTCCGACGGGAAACCGCAGACTTGCAAAATTGAAAATCAGAGCGCCGAAAAGTGTGAAAGAAGAAAGAGAGTTGGTAAAAAGTTATTAGTCAGTGAAATGTGGACAAGTCAAAAGTTGGGGAAGGGTGTCAATGTGGAACCGCAGGTATTTTAATGAGATGGACCATGGCAAGTTGTCTCTGAATGGATTTCGAGAGCAAAAAATAAAATGTTTGAAATCTATTCTGTTGAGATGAGGCAAGAACATCTAGAATAGAGGTGGACTTTTCACGGCACGGCAAAACTGGCCGGAGGTGACCCAAATCAAGTGAAGGGCAAGGATCGAATGCCAATTCAGCCGGAAATTTAGATCAGCCTCTTTGGTCTTCTGGCTAATTTGGCTGGGCGAACTGCCAAAGATGAGGCCTCTTCTAGATTGCTTGATGCAACTGTTGCAATGTTCAAAATGACTTTAAGATGCTCATTGATTGGCCCCAAGAGCAATAATTGGTTTGAAAGTTATACAAAGGTGACTTAACTTACTGTTTTGCCACACTTTAAGTCAGCTGGTCTGTCCTAATTTGTTGGTTCAAATATAATTAATCTTAAGAAGACAACGTGCCACAGGATCCCTGAAGAGAGAAGATGAAAATCAAAAATGGTGACCAAAACAGTCAGAATATTGTTAAGAACTTATTTTGCAACATATTGGACAAAACCTGTCAATGTAAAGTGTAATGAACTTTAAAGCCTTTTGTGAGTGTTCAAATAATTTTCTGAAAATAGGATCCAGAATGGCATAAGGTTTTTTCTTAGTTTTGATTAGAAGATCACATAATCCAGCCTTTCTTCAAACTTTCAAGACACCACAATTGAGGCTTGTCAAGTAAAAATCTGCTTGCTTTTTCGACTAATATCAATGAAGACCTTTCAAATAAAATCATTCAGACCGTAAGTGTCTTTCAATAGTCTTAAAACACTACACGATTGATTTTGTGTGCAGTTTTTCTGATTTGCGGGAGACACCCTGAAGAAGGAAAACAAGCTCAGTTGTGCTGGCCTTTTAAGTCGTGCAACAAAGTTCATGTGGCTCATAATTTATAAAGAGTGTTTTAGTGTCTATTTTCCAATGCATCATCATTCCCTAATCAGTGTGTTTTGTTTAAAGTCTTGTAGTGTCTTAGAAAGCTTTCTAGGTGCTCAATGTTCTCATGAATATCAGAAGTGCGAGGCCGGCCTCTCAGAAAGCTAACTGAATGAAGGTAAGACGATTAAAACTTTTTTTGAGGATTATGATAAAGTTACTTAAAGTGTAAATATTATAAAAGTGTAGCCTGTGCAAAGGAATCTGTTCGTCTGAAGTCTCTTCATCGCTTGCGCAAATCCAGAGTAGCTCTACTCTATTTCCGCGCCCTGTTGTCTTCCTTCGCTCAGCTCTTGCTACCCTCGTTCGGTGTCGTCCTGCTTAAAAATGCCACGCAAATTCATCTTGAAAATGGATTAGGAACCATATTTCCCCCGGAAATTCTCCCCCGGACTAAAACGCGGAGTTTCATCACGCTCATTCAAGAAACAACTTGAACAACATAACGGCGTTTTTTTTGAGCTTATCTGTTACCCGGCTTGAACAATTTACATAGATTTTGCTTATCCACGCCTTATCCTGAACTTAATTAAGATATGGCAATATTTATTGCTTATTAGAAATCGAGTTTTTTATGGGTTGTCACCTTGGCATAAATTCATGTTCTAGAATTGATGGTTTCATCTTCGAATTTCTTTTATTGTACGATCGTGTCATTGATTTCAGGACAATCTAAGTATGGGTAAGAGTTGTTCAAGTAGTTTTAAGTAGTGAATTTGCGCGTGGGTTAAGGTCCATATGCCACAAGATAGACTTGCACCTTATAATTATAATTGATATTGATGCAAACAAGTTGAAAATCTAGATTTCAGACCTAAGGAGGCATTACAAGTTTAGTGTTTTGCTTGAAAAATGCATTTTGTCATTCAAATATTTCAAAAGTGTATCCCAAACCGTTGTCTGAAAATCATTTTATTTAAACTTAAGAATACTATGAGCTAGCATAAATACTATAATGTATAAGGAAGCCAGAGTGGCCGCGCGTACTAATGCGTTCCTATTAGAGCCTAGGGTAAAAAAAGTGCTTCCCCAGACGGCGTACGTCCGAATCCTGTTGGGGATCGAATTGAAGCTGTCGTGAGAAATCCTTGTTTACAGGGAATCGCATTCCTTGTAGCGGTAGTAGAAAATCCGCAACAAACAAACAAACAAAAAGTATATAATTCATCATATACGTATAATGTATTTGTGGTCAAGGATGCCTAAATATCCAATTTTTGACTATTTTCCAACGTGGTCCCAAGTTTGACACACAAGGACTTTTAATTTGGCATAACCTTATTTGCTTCTCTTCAGAACTCCATGATTTGAATTGTTATAGAATTTCATGAAAGACTAGTCTAACCTGGATATAAGAACATTCAACAGGAAAATATATCTTGGTATCACGTAAGATACATAGTGAAAGACTAGTCAGTTTTACTTTATTTGTTCATAATGCAATAGTATATTAGAAAGATGTGTTTTAGAGACCAAATTAAAGATATGAGAACTGTATGTTAAAGTTGATCGTGATTCATATTAGCTGAGTTTATATACCTTGTGACAATTTGAGTTGTGGCAGAATTTTTTTGCTACCACACGCCGTTGACTTCAATTGCAAACTCAAAAGTACATAAGTTAGGACAAGAAATCCTGTGGCAAAAGTTATGAAAATGTTTTGCGACATGGTTTATAAAAAGAGCTTTCTTCAAACGATTTCTTGTGGCAACTTACGTACTTCCGTGTTTGCAAATGAAACCAACGGCGTGTGGTAACGTAAAATTTCTGTAACAACTCAAGTTGCCACAGGGTATATAAACTCAGCTATTGTCTCATTTCTATCGATCTATTGTCAGTTTATTTCTAGTTTAGCTTATTTTTTTGTAAGTTTCAATGACAGTCAAATTTGTCTTAATATTTTCATGTATTCATGTGTTTTCTATTCTTATTTTTTGTTTATGAGTTAGTTCAATGATCAGTATAAGTTCGAATGATGCAAATAAACCTTATTCATTGCAAAGGTGTGTTCTAGGCTGAGTAAGAGTTAAGATAGTAGAATGTTCTAAGGGTGTTTTATCTGTTCATTGAAACCATGAAGAGGCATTACAAGTTTAGTGTTTTGCTTGAGTAATGCATTTTGTTATTCAAATATTCTAGAAGTGTATCCCAAACCGTTGCAAGTTGATGGATAATCATCAATTCTTTAAAAACTGAGACTTTCTTGTTTCAAAAGCACGTTCTCTCCTTTTGGGCTTCTCCACTTGATCTTGGTCACCCCTGATTTGCCGTGCGCCGTCCAGGAAATTCTAGATGTCCGTGGATGAGGCTCTTGGCAAATTCCGTTTTTAGGACTCCGCCACTCCCACATGTTTAAAAACAAATTATTTACCCGTTTGGCAAAGAAAGTTTTTATTGGGCTGATGCAAGATATGAACACTACTTAAAAATGGTGTTAAAACCGGCTAACATTTCGTGCGCTCCTTCAGATGGTCCTATTTTTTCAAATGTGTAGAAGATTGCCGAAGTTGAGTCGTTGTTGTTTACCGGTTTTGGAAGTTTCATCCCCATAAAAGTCGCCCCAAATCAAAGCAATCAAAGCCCTGCGAGCCCACTTTGCACCAGTTTTCCATGCATTTCCATATGGCATGGGGTCCTGGATCCAGTTTTGCTTCGGTCACCCCATAAAAATACATAATCTAGTGCAAGATACTAATGGCTTTCAACCGCGCACAAAAAATGTGGTTTAAAGCCCATTCAATTTTGGTCGGAACAAACATTTATTAGACACCTGAATGTCTTTCTGAAACATCTTTTTTGAGTGAGTGCCTTGACCTCAGACTTTCAAGAGAATTCGTGGAAGAATTGATACACTTAAAAAATTGTGCAGAAACTGAGGCTCTTGGAGAATGCTCAAAAACCTTGGCCACTCGTCGTTGTGTTGAGATGGTATGTAATGAAGCAAATGATTTAATGCTATAATCATGCCTTCAAATATGATAAGAATAATTGCCTTTCACACTCATCCACACCACTTTAAATATGTTGGCGTGCATACCAATCCAAGAGCTGGCACTGTAATAAATAATGACTAAACAGCCATCCCAAAATTGATATCCACTAGCTTCAACTCAATCAACCAAATTAGCTTTATCAAGTTATCAAGGGAAGCATCAGTTATCCTCATCCCACAAAGGGATTCCCAAGAGCGGATGAGTACACATTTGGCTATTGTATTTTTTTAATGGTGCGGTCAGATTTCAATGCTTGAATTCATGGCTTTGAATGTGAAATTGAGAGCACACTTTTGGCGGCAGCGGCGAGGGTAAAAATGGGGCCCCGAGCTCACAATCCATTACAGAAATAGCTAATGCTTCAAATGAGTGAAGGCAATTTTGGACGAAGCTAATACGTACACCGTCACGCCTGACTGAACCCGGAGACAAGAGCGGGGCGAAAAAAGGGGTCAAAAATAATTCGAACTACCAAGTCTTCTTATCTAGTTTGGAAGATTTCATCGCGATAGCCACCATTTCCAAGGGAAAACAACTAAGTTAAAGATCTTGCCTGTCTTACATTGTGGAGTGATATTTTGGTTCTTGGCTGATCAGAGGGAAAGATGTGTCATTTATCCTGGAAATCACTCACCTAAGAGGGTTTAATTCGTGTGAACAATGCAATAATTTTATGCTATAGTCCGAAGAAGGAAGGAATATCTATGTTATTGAGGATCTCCTTAAGAGAACAGTGGATCAAATACATAAAAAATAGTTAGCCAAGAAACGACAGAGTTCGATAAAATTGAATAGTCTAATTTGAAATGTCAGAAAAGGTCTGTTGGGTGTTAACTTCGCTATTGAGCAAGATATGGGAAGCTCTTAAAGACTAAACCAAAGACAACTAATTTTGCTGTCAAATGTGCTGAAAAACGTTCCTTGGTAAATTTGGCTTTCTCATTTTTGGTGTTGGCAAAGGTCACTCGGCAACAGTCCAAAGGTTTTACAGTGTGTGTGATGCATAAAAAAACATCAAGTTTAATGACTAGCATGGTGGGTCATTGTTGAGTGATTCATCACCATTGGTTGGAAGTGCTGTCTGAAACTCACATTAGCACTTATCTTCTTATGAGGCTGGCCAAAGTTTCCAAGTATGCATGCGATGATATATTGATACAGGCCTCAAATATGTAAATTTATCTCAAGACAACAATCGGTTGCTAGCCAATGAGAATCGAGTTGGTTCAAACCGAGAATTGTGAAGGGTAGATTGAAGGGAGAAATATTTCCCAGCAAATCCTCTCTTTGCATTTCCCCATAGGCCATTCCATCGCGCTAAAACCACTTGAAAATGCATCCTCATAATACATGCTCAGTATTTACTGCGACGAACGCGTAAACAGCAGGCACACCTTCGGACGAGTAAATAATGATAATTTCCAGGGAAAAATGCCTCATTTCCCAAAACTGCTGGGCTTTTTTGAATGCCCTCCCCAATATCGGGAGGAGCTATTTCAGCCATTCTGACAGGGGTATCATAAATATTTAGCCTTGTTTACCACTTTTAAGGCCATAAATTACTCATTGCCACTGTTTTTTACAGAGTTGAGAGATTTTTGACCAACCAGCTCGCTCTTATTTTGGGAAAAGCATCGATCCACTAGAAGATGGAAAAATTGGGATTGTCAAAGAAATCTTTTGTCGGAAACAGGATTGTCCACGTGGGTCTCGATCTAATTGGACATTAGGCTATCTTGCATTGCAAAGATATTTCGGGCAGTCCAAATTTCAAAAACAAGATAAAACTGAAAGAAACTTCGATGGTTCCGTTTCTTCTTGAAGCGACAATTTGAAGTCCAATAGATATTGAGGAAAACAAACTCGAACTTGTTCGACGCTCTCAGAAGAAGATAGATGTAAGAAAAAAGGTGCAAAAGATGCATTGTTCTAATTGATAACAGGCATCATTTGTTGTCACCATAACTCTAGGTTATGGTCTTTTCGTGGTAGATAGGATGTATTTCATATTTTATCGCCATTGATTCTAACTCACTTGCAAATTGGCCCAGTTCATTTACAACACAAGTAATCGGATTCGTTTAGCTTTTCGTTCGAGGTACTGAATCGATTTACACTCAGCGTCTATTGAAATTGAAAGCTTTTAGCTGAAATTTATCTACTTAATCAGTCACCTACTGAGCCAGAAAATTGAGGCATATTTTCAAGGAATTTTGCGCATGAAGCTCTTGTCAGAGAACATTGTACTTTGCGGTCAAAACATGGGAACCATGGGGTGGATGATGATCATGATGGGTGCAATTAAGCAGGCGAAACATGCACAAGGAAACGAGATATGATCAGTCTTTCATTGTCGTAATTTCTTAATTGGTCCAAGAATGTACAAAATTACGCGATGAGACACTCCGAGACGATTGCCGTGTTTGAACTCGTCCCCATTCGGTCAGGTCGAATGATGAGGATTCAAG
Organism: Tigriopus japonicus; assembly: GCA_010645155.1. NCBI lineage: Eukaryota > Metazoa > Arthropoda > Copepoda > Harpacticoida > Harpacticidae > Tigriopus > Tigriopus japonicus. The sequence continues at coordinate 629,898 of CM021319.1, forward strand.
GATATTGTGTAGTTTGATGGTGTGAGTGGAGGCAGTGTTCCTCCAAACTAGCGGCGATTTATTGTGTGAATGAGAGAAGCCAATTCTCAAGTTCGACCAACGGCGAACGAACGACCTTTATGGCCTCTGAACTGTCCCATTTACGCCTGGGATCTCCATATGATGTCTTGTCGATTCGATTCTAATCAATCTCGATGCTCACCGGAATCTTGGCGGGGGTCTCCCATGGAACCATGGTTTCACCCCCGTACACAGGCTCATCAGGTTTTCGTCGGGATCTTAAAACATTGCTGTGAATGAGGCGTCCTGTGGTGCCAAAAGTGCTGATTTCAAAAGTGCTAGTGAGCTCATGATATTTGCCTAGTCGTCTGCAGAGGGGAAAGGTATCGGTGGTTGGATCTTCCTTGAACCGAAAATTGAGCTTTGAGTTAAGACTGGGATTCATTGGGGTCGGAAAAATCCTGATAGAAATCTTCCGAAGCAATGGGGATGGTAGACGGATTGCAGACATCATTTTTCTCCCTGATATCAAGTCAGGCAAGCAACCAGCTACCTACCTGGCTGGGCTGTCTACTTACTTATCTAGCTGGCACACACGATTACAGTAGTGGCTTTTGCCATCTTTTAAAGAAACCACTCATTATACTAACTGCTCCATGAATTATGGGTTGGTAGCCAAGCGTTCCTATCTAATCTGATATTGCACACTCCATATCCAAGAGTCTCGCTCTATCCATCCATCTATCCATCTATCCCAAGCATCCTGAACGAACGATCGGCGTTGGAATCACTGTCAAAAATAGTGAGCTTAAATCCATTGAGACATGAGAAGTGAGTGGTAGCCATGAAGCAAGAGGGGATTGTGTATCAAACAAGAACCAAGATTGCTATGATATTTAGTTTTAGGCAGTGCTTTCGAAGCGTGTCTTACCTTATGAATTGTGGCTTGATATCATAGATCTCCCTGCAATTTCCTACCTATTCAGCTCAAAACGAGTCTTGATATCGCTAGAGCCTTAACGACGATCTTGAGAAATCTTCTTCTTTTTCTCCAACGAACGAACGACGATAATAATAATAATGATCGAGCGTGAGCACAACAAACCCAAAATGAAGCAAGTCTTGAAGGAACACCAAAAATCAAATTTGACTTTTTGCTTGCTTAGCAGTCTTAGATCCTGAATAAGGCTAGGTCTAATTTATGAAAGACAATAGAGTGCATGGCTGTGGGCCATTTTCCTGCAAACTGCATGTGAACTATAAACCAAGGTGAGTGGTGGCAGGAGCGATGATTTGGAATGTGAATCCAAGCAAAGTTTTCCTCCATCCCCCTTAAGCTCTTTACCATGATCGAGCAGAAATTGTGGACTCGGGTCATTAGCCATTATTCCATCACTTGGGACCGGAGCCATCAGCAACCATCCTTGGAACGAACGGGAATGTGGAGGCCTTTTCTATAATTATGTCATTTTACGGTTTATCGTAAAAAGTTATGATCTTCGGAGGGTATATCTCTTCGCTATGAGTTGGCCAAACTATCAATTTTCATCATGATTGTGTTGTTTTCCTTTAACATTTCTAGGCGAGGAAACCTTACCTTTAAGGGAGTTTCTCAGGCAGCAACCCTTGGGTTCGCTACTGGCCTCTCCTCCTCGTTCCATTCTTCTGAAACTGTTAATTTGAAGTTATTTGTGGCTCCTGACTCCTGAAAGAGTCGCGTGATTCAAGTAGAAAATCAAGGGTTTGCTCCAATCTCCCAGCTATTACTTTCTGCCCCACCTACCTCCTGTGGACACTAGGAAATTAGCCTAGTCATGGCGGTGATGTTTGGAAGTGTGTTTATAGGAAGCGTTTGCAATCTCGTTGCTGCTCAAATTCAGACCCATAACGCCAGGACACGTGATCTGTTTTTTTTTTTGTGTTAGAGGCCGAGGCTTTTTATTAGATGTACATAGTCATACAAATGCTTTAAGTTGAGGTCGATTACCCGAACTGGAGATGGTGTGTTCCAATCAATTGATGCTCTTTTTCACTTTTCAAGCCTCACTTTTGCTTAACGGCTGATTGAAACCCTGCTTTTGTGAGGAATAATAAAATTTGGGATTGCAATTTAATGCCGTCTAAAATTGGCCCCAAAAGGAGATTCGGGGCCAAGCGAGCCAATTGCGAGTGTTTTATGAAAAGGCGGTAGAACTAGAAATGGAGAGATAACTACAATCTTGGATGCCCTTGAGCCATTTCATTTAGGGCATATGCTACCAACTTGACTTCTGAAAATAACCAACCAGAATTCCCGTGACGAATCTGGACCGTCCAACCGACCAGATCAAATTTGCTTTTAAACGTGGGAGCTACATGGGCTAATAAAAAATCAAAACCTCTCTCGAACAAATAATTGTTTTGGTCAAAAAGAATGCACCCAATACTGATATTTAACTTCAAAATCAACCCAAACTCACTTTGTCGTAACCGGGATAAATAGGTCTAGTAAAGTATGTATATGTATGTACTCGCCGTTGACTAAATTGAGTTGTTCCAGTCATTACCGAGTACGTTGTGTTTTCCGTGTATAGTACGTAGTTTGCCTCCCGAAATGGCACAACCAACCCTGTCGCGAATATGGGTTGGCTGCCGTGTGAACGAAGCTTTATGCACTTCTAGGTCTTTTGAGATTCGAGTTAAAGATAAGATAAATGTACCTTACTTCAAGTGGGGAGCCCAGATTACAGTACGATGGGCTCGGAAAAGGTTTCGGTCAAACGCCGCGCACACACCTTCTCCAACACTTGTTTACCCCAATTTGCACTTGAACATTGAGAGACACGAGGAAGAAAGGTCTCATTATCGGCAAGGAGACTTGAGAGCGGAATAATAATACTACTAATACTATTCTTCCACACTCTAAAACAAACAGGGTGGGCTCGTTCATTCTCCGACGCAGCTGTTGCGAAGTGACGAGGTTATGATTTATGTGGTCAATCTGTCAGGTCCAAATATTGCAGTGAATTCCAGGGCTCTCATTATGGATGGGTCCCCTCGGCTTCGTGGGTATGAAGGTTGTGGGTGAGTGTTGATGACAATTCCAATGACTAATCATCTTCCAAATGGAATGATATGGAACCAGAATTATCGTCTTGAGATCACTCATGTGGGCAGTAGGGCCCGAACTGGTTTTTCTCGGCCGCGTGAACGACTTGTGTTGGCAGATGATTCCTTTGTTTCGCTCCATGCATTGGAGGGCTACTACTGTTGTATGTACGTTCATTTGACTTTGCCAACGTCCCTAATGATGCTCTGGTTCATCTTGGTCAGTCAATCTATGTGGCATAACTTTGACAATCGTATTTCGGGACGACGTGCACTTACGTACGCGCATTGGTACTTGGTAATAATGGTGTCTGCAGGACAGTGTGCTACTCAAGGTTTAGAAAGCTTGAGATATGCGACCATTAGCCAGTGGATTAGCCGGATTTGACAATTGCTAAGCCGAGGCCAATGTCAATTTCGAGCTCGTTAGCGCTAAAAAGCCATTTTACGGCTTGAGCAACTGCATTACTCGGCTTGACCCAAAATGAAGAGCCAAGAGGAATGAATGAAGTCCATGTTGACAGTCACGAGAGGAGATCTTTCTTCACCTCCAAGGGTGTCCATTGGTTCTCTCGTGGTAAGCAAGCAAGCAAGCAAGCAATCCACTGCCTACCATTCTTCAGTAGAGCAATCCACTCGAACTCGGGACAAAGTATAAAGACAAGTTATTTGACAGTTGCTGATCGCTCTCCAAACTTATGAACCCGAGATAATCCACCTTGTTTTGAATGGCTTGCTATCAATCCATTCACGGGGATCAGAGCGACCCTTTTTTCTCGTAGCAAAGCACGTTTTACAAACGGACAAGAATTTCGTGACGCCGATTTCAGAAATATGAAATGAAAACCAAAGGATATGGATCCGAAGATCAAAAAGACAGTTTCGCTGTCGCCAATTAAAAGTGGGAATTGAAATCAGTGGTCCATAAAGTAATGTTTTCGAGGGGGTTTCAAGATGGAGCGGTACGAGGTAAAAGGGCTCGTGAATTCCTCGAATGTTCTCATGGTGGGATGGGATCCTTGGCCGAGCTGAAGCTGCAACTTAAATTGGGTCGTGGGTCGGCCTAGTCGTCCGTTGTGGTTGGTCGGCATATTCCCCAAAGTTTTTTATCTCCGCTTTGCTTCCTCGTTATTCGGTTTTATCTCGTTGTGTGACCATTGGTTTCCCCGCCTGATTTTATTGGATGTGAGTGGAATTTTTCCCAACTAAGGGTTTGTGAGTTAGTTTAGTGCGCAGGCCACAGATACCCCAAGATCATAAGACAGGGGAGCTCCTCTAAAACATAAGTCTCCAATTCTAACTGGCCAGGGACAAGTAAGTTGGGAGCACTAAAACCAAATGATAGAGATTTGAACGAACGTTGAGCACTGCTTGCTCGTTTCGTTCGATGTCGCCTCCACTGTCAAGACCGTCGATCAAGCGTCGGCAAATACTCCAAATTTTGATCCCTGAGGTTTTTCGATCCAATTAGTGCATTCCTCCTCCTCCTCCTTCTCCTTCTCTTTCTCGTGTGTGTATGTGTCGTCTATGGACATGGAGTAACTGGAAGCTTGTGCATTCGCAGCAGAAGAGTCCCACATCTATCCATCCATCCATCCAACCACTTACTCACAGTTCACTACTGCACACTCACCAAGAACCAGCGAGAGAGAAAAAAAGACAGAGAGAGACTTGGTGGTGGTGATAGTGGTAACTGGCCATCTCTTGGAGTGAAGAAGGTCTCTTGGCTAACAAGCCTGCCCACTTCTATCCAAGAGGCTATCTGATTTTCTGTCGTTACTGGGACCTGTCAACTGCCCATAAACTTCATTCGAATGGCAGTAGAGCATAATAACAAGTATCATGGTCGAGATCGGACTCTGTTGCACACACACACGCAAGCAAGCAAGTAAGCACTTCAAACCAACGAAGATCATTTTCAGTTCGACTGTCACCATTTTTTAAGCGTGGAAGTTCTGCTGACTTTGTACACGAGCAATCATGAGGAAAACACAAGGAAAAACCAATCTCAGAAGGGCCAATGTAGTGAATGGTTGGTTGGATTGATTTGATATGATTTCATAATGTTCATTCATTATTGATATCTGGATGGCTTCTGTAACCCGCTTTAAAAAAAGAGTCCCTCTAAAATAGAACGAGTTTTACCTTGGCCGCTTTAGCTAACGTTTTGTACATCAATGTATTTGTACGCTCATTAGCACACCATTGACCGTGTTGTATAAATGGAGAAAAATAAATGCAATGTTAATCAATAATCTTCGCACTTAATTGCGGTTACCGCTAGCCAAGTGGAATGAAATGGTAGAATGACAATTCATAAAATTGTTTCAATGGAAACATATCTTAAAAATACTGTCGCCTGAGGCTCAAAGTGGCGTTTAGATGTTTCTAATATAATAATTGATTAAAGGCCAAACATCAGGTTTGCGACGCACAAAAATGGACCTGTCAACAAAGTTCCAAGATGTTCTTTCGTCTTGGAAAGAAACGTGTTTTCCTGAGGATCATGCACAATTTAGAACTTGCAAATCAAAGATTGAAATATCTACCCATGAGAGACACTTCCTGCAATCTCGACTTTGAATGAATCGTCAATAATTAGTTAAAGATCATGCACGGCATCCCTGGGAGTGTCATCATCTTCGGACCTCGATATGAATCAGTTTTAGAATCCTCGCTTTATTGTAGATTGCCGAGTGGGTCGGCTGACATGGTTGCTAGCATAGCTAGTAATGGTGAACCCATTTATCTTCACCGTTTTGTTGTGCTTTTTTGCATTTGTGACTCGCGGCAAGTGCACGAAAATGACATGTCCGCTAATAACAATGATAGATTTTCTGAAACATGTTTTTCTCCTCCCGGGAACGTGCAACTTTGGCACTCTTCCCATTACCACCACGACCACTACCAAACAGCTTCCTCTTCCATCATACCACATTCAAGTGAACCTCGACCGACCCACAACTACGTACGTACAATACGAAGGTGCTTCCGAGGAAGGCCAGAAATAGTTACTCCCCAACCAGATGGATCATCCAATTCTAAAATACCTCAACAGTCCATTATTCCGTCCCGAAGGAACAGCGTGGTCACTTACCTTGGACTCGTTTGTAGATATCTGGTCGGGTTAACAGCTCTGGCAATGAGCAGGGGTCAATTTCGTTTAATGCGAAAAGGAGAAATATTTCTCAGCCCCAAAATTAGCCCTTGTCTCATTCTTCGGCATTTTTTTGAAATATGTCCCGCGATATAAATTTCCCTTTGGCCTGACCCCGAAATCCTATTAGTTAAAAGAAATCTCAAGAAAAAAGTGAAGCTGGAATAAATAGAGAGAGAGAGACCGAACGGCGATCGCTTTTTTGATCTCCACGTTCCCAACCCTAATTGTACGGAAGCGTGTTGCATGTATTACGTACTACTTACTACAAGGGAGGATCGTTCTAGATGGCTTCAGTTGGAACTGAGATCCAAAATGTGAAGGTTTTCTTTCCCGAGGAGCAATTTGCATGATGAACATGAGCGGGATATCAGAATCCCAAATTGTGCTCCTTGTACACCCATTATTCACGCCGGGCCGGATCGTAATAAATTGGACGAGAAAGTGGCACTGATATATTGAAATGGCGGATAAACACCATATTATGGAGTGGAAGAAGCCAGCACTCGACGACCATTGGCTCAAGTTGCATACATTTGCTGGGAGCGCCGATTAAAATTAGCCCAGGTCATTTTCATATTATTCGTGAAACAAACACCAAGGAGCCGAGGATCCATTCAATTGACCATAATCTGACAGGGTCCAAATTTTCATGCCACTTTTCTTTCAAGCTACTGTATTTTATTCACGAGTTTGAACTAATTTTATTGGAAATTGAAATGTTTGACAAACTTTTGATTTTACCGAAGCGTACAAGAACCAAAAAAGGAAGTACTGTAAAAGTAAAATTATGAAATATCGATTTCGCACACATAAGCATCTGAGCTTTGATTATAAATATCATCCATTCCTCAAGAATTACCATCATTTACGGACCCAAGTGGCCACACGGCTACATGATCCGGATGCATGCTTATTACACTAAAACGAGCGATTCCTCATGAATTGTGAGTGTCAATTACACAACCTTCTTTTTAATGTTTCCTTCCTAACAATCCTAAAAATGAGGAGGCTCATTTTCGTAGATTCTGGGGATCACGACGCTTCCTTGGGGAGATGAAATTTGATCACGGTGCAGAACCCGGGCAGCCTTGAGTTTTCTATTGCAGATTAAAATCTCTCAAATTAACAGTACAAGAGTCATAAATCTAGTTCGTTGTTCCATTACCCCTGACCGTTCAAATTCAGTCGTAATGAAATAAGTGTACGTACGTACCTCCATCCCCGGTGATGATGAAGAGCCTCCCTGGTGCATTAGTACTTCAGGAGTTGAATAGCTTCTTTCTTGTTCATTTACCAATTGGTAAATGATAGAGCTCAACTTATTGAATTTGGGAGGACTTGGTCGCGGTGGAAGCGCGTGCGGCAAAGGTTTTTGACCATTCCGGGAGAATGAGCTGAAATTGGAATTCCGCAGAAACCATGCCTCATGAGTGTAACTACCTATTTGTTTAAATTACCAAAAGACCTGAACGATCTCGCTCTATTCTCCTTCATTTACGCTCTCCATCTTGTACGTACGTAGAAAGGCGCTTCCCTAATCAATGATGCTTTTGACTCTATCTTGAATCTTGCGGCCACAATCGGACATGCCTACTCGAATGCCTGTCTTAGGAAAAAGGGCCTCAAGATGAAATTTGGTGGATCAGACATTCATTCCCAATGATGAGGTGATGAGTAGGTGCTTGAACGATGGATGCCCTGACAGGCACAAGCACACACTCGCCATTGTACCATCATCGCGGACAGAGTCAGGAATTTGGCTGGTTTTGAATGACATAACAGAACGGGATATCTTTATGAATGTAGGTAGCTTTTAAGTAAAGATCATAATCATCATTAGCCGGTTTTTCTACCTCTGACAGGTCTCTTCATCATTCGTAATATGCATATTTCTAGTCGATGAAGGGTCGCCAGTGTTGCCTGTGAATATTTGTTACATTCCCGAGGACCCGTGATGAATGGACGGTTTTGGCAACCCTGTGACATCATCAGTCAAGAGGTTCAGGTGGTAATTTTCACTCATCGTTCACGCACTTTAGTAACTTCTTATTCTCATTATCTCAGTCATAATTGGAGTGGAGTAGCCGGTATTTTGCATATATTCTCCTCAATTCTCGTCGTACTTGGCACCAAGATAAAGTTTCCAGTTCCTATGTTTAAACTATGAAGTATAAAAAGTGACCCTAAAATATCGTCCCTATCTTCACAACACTCTTTGAAGACAATAATCTGCAGTTAATGCAGAATGTTCTTGAGTAAAAATAACTTTATTCCCCTAATTTGCAAAAATCAGCTTGCTCAGCTTAGCTCTGGTTAAAAGACCTTAAGAGCACATTTTAGCACCATCCTGTACATACTTCTAACTGAAGAAAGGATGCTTAGGTGTGAGACGTTATAATAAGGCTCTTCCGTTCCTTCCAAGGGTCTATTATACATTCATATTACATACTACTATACTTGCTCTCATTAAGTAGCACCTTAGACAAACCCAATGGTCCCTCCAACGGCAAATGGACCGGAAAGCAGATAGACAACATATTCCAAATGAGGAGATTTACATTTAACTTTGCTCAGGTGAAACGAGAGCTTATTGTTAATGGGTGCCTGCTCGGTAAATGAGATAACTGTGAACATCCGTGGACCATGGTACTCAAGTACAAACTCGTAAAATTTGGTGCTGCTACTGCTTCTCTACCTTGGTTTGGTCGCCGTTTTCATACGACATGCTCGCATGGTATCATGTGGCCAAAGAGAATGTGGTGTATTTAACATGGAGATTCAAAGTTCGTCTTGATCATAAAACAAAAGAAAACCTCCTTTGGAGAGGGATCCAGGTGACGTTCATCTACTTGTTTCGGATTCCTGCCAGATTTCGATCTTGATTCCCCAATTGGAAGAACATTAATTTGGGGGAGATCTCAATTTTCCAACAATTTGAAAGACCATTAGATAAACGAATAAAAATGACAAGCCTCATCAAGTTCCGGCGCTTTCTTCAAACCAGGAACTGTTTGTTACCTTTGGAGAGGAAGGAATGTCATACCTACAACCATTGTCCCTTAGATATCCCCAAGATTGTCCTCTCATTGAAATTGAAGTCTTTATACGTATGTATGGAAAGCTGTATTAGACCATCTCAAAGGTACTTAGATGCAGTCTTAGTTCGTCTTGACGTGAAGCCACTCAAAGCGGATGATGCCCAACCAAGGGGGTAATTTGCACACGTTCGTTTGTGTGCAAAATCCCAACAACACTCCTCGTCCAGACACATTTTGAAGGACTCGTCGTAATCCTGTTGGACGGACAAGAAGACATGTGGTTTTAGGGTAAAGAACCCATGCTGGACTCAGGTCTGGGCAAGCAATGAATGAGAGTGAGTGCTCCTTGTTTTAGAATCTATGGCCTCGGGTCAAAACGTTCAATGACTCTGACGCTGGTTCAAAACAGACAGAAAAAAAACCAAGAGATCTTTCCACACTTTCTTAGATGGAGAGTGAGAGACTTCTGCGGCGAGATCTTTGATAGCAATCGTCCAGAACGAATGGTTCTACGTGATATCTGAGATTTTCCATGGAATACCGTGATGATAATGAGGAGGAAAGAAGAAGACAAGACAGGAGCAGGCAGTGTTGCCCATCTCTTTCTTCTTTGATGGCTTGCCTTGATAAAAATTAAGGGCGGCTTCTCGTTTTCCGTGAAAAATCCATACATGCAAAATTGGGGGAATGAATCGACCCCCAAGCCAGTAAGAGCGGATAGGAAAAGAGATCAAGAGAGATTTTGCAGCGTTTTCCCATGGATTCAAGATGCTGTTGGCAGCTTGTCAGCAACTTCATAGTTCGCCTGAAAATGCTTCTACCGAGTCTCTTGAAATCCTCCTTCCAAGTTGCCGCATCATTCAACATTCGAGAATTGCTTTTTACTCGAGATCCATGCCGAATGGATCGATCCACTACCCACAACTTGGCATAGGGATGAGCTTGCCCGAGTAAGTGGAACTGGTTTTGTTCAAGTGTATCACTTCGTTGGACAACACCCTCCAGGATCTGACCTGTTCAAATGGATACTGGCCACCCTGACCAAAATAAACTCCCACATTAAAACAACAACATTCGGCCTGTGAACAGATCTGGTTCGGATTGGTAAGCATGAGTTATGATCTAGCTTAAATGAACTCATCATGATTTGTTTGAATTGTCTTCTGGGTTCCTTTTTTTCGTCTTGGAGGCTTCTGTAGAGGCAGAAGCCACGTATCATGGAGGAGCTATCAGTTTGCAGATAGTTAGTGATTTAGCACCCATGCTGGGAAGTCATGACTTTATTGGCTCTTTCAAAGAAGATCTGGGGTGGTTTTCCTCGAGTTTGATGAGCCGGCAAGTCCTTCGCATGATGACCGTGATGATGGTTGGCCAAAACCATGAGCTAGCAATTTCCGCACACGGACTTGTTCAACATGACCTTAAATTGATTCCAAGCAGTGGTTGACCATCAACATCTTGGCTGATTTGCATCGCCAACCGATTTGTTGGTAGTCTGAAAAAATGGCCAATCTGACCGATCAAAGGGAAGTACAAGGTATTGAACTTGTCACAAAACTAAAAGGATTCTAAGTTTGTAGATATAGGCTTTTTGGTCTCAAGTTGGCTGTGATTTTATGATTTGCCGTGATGTTGGAAACAAGGTAAACATGAAGGAAACAAGCCATTTCATGGTGATAGAGCTCTATGGTTGCCCGCAAAACGAAGAAAAATGAAAGAGCATTGAATGCTTCGTTCTATCATCCGCCACCTCTCCACCTTGAGAACGATGAGCCGAAAGACATGTCTCGGCAATATTGGTGGCAAACTTCACAATTTCATGGCTATTTAACACACCATTAACATCCAAAAGCAAAACCATAGCGAGCTTTACGTGTTTATCAGCTAAATCTAATGGAAACTTGCTGGGTTTACAGATTCAGGGTCGCCATAAAAAGCTCAATCGGCTTGTAGCATGAAGCGGTCACTTAGGTAAGCTTTCACAAAGTCCTTGCATTAGATTGTGCAAACTTTTTTGCGCTTTTCAAGTGATGTCTTTCTCAATGCCAGCAAAATAAGAAACCCTGATTTCCCGGAGATGCTAAAATTGACAGAAAGAAAATCTGCCACATTCAGTCACGTACCTCAAAATATGGTCATTAATCCATTGTCATGTAACTTACTGCCATTCCCACTCGAAATAGTGGTTAACACTCGACCACTCTTTTTCTAAAGAAACCGTTGTGATTTCTTCTCACTTCATATTTGGTGCAAAATTTGATCAACTCCGATTGAACCTCTATCCCGTCGTTTTTATTAAGAAATGTCCCACACATTAATTAGTGAAAAATCCTTGATACTTGAACCATTTTTGTAGAATTTTTCATGTAGATCATTGCCCTCCATTTCTGTCTTGATTTGACTATTTACGAGAGCCACTTGAAATTGAAACTCAAATGTCAAGGAACCATAATGTACTGCAAACACAATTCTGTAATTACGGAAAATGAATGAAGGTCAAGGCAGCATTGAGCTACTCGTTGATGATTTTACTTATTTGCTTGCAAATAAACATAGAACAGAAGCACACACATGTCAGCATTGGTTATATTGAACGATGATAAATTTTGTGCAATGTCTCAACACGTTTTTGACTATTATTGGTTCTCAAATGCCAAGGAAATTGGTCCGCCAGCTAACCAGACTAATGGGAAAGCATGAAGAAAGAAATATGGATCTGCTTGTGCATTAGGCCTTGCCGATTAAGTGGTTAATGGGGAGATGCCCGAGTGCATTTGCACCGTTTCGCACAAATGACAAAGGTGCTTAACGCATTTTTTCCTCTTTTCTCCGGTTCTCTCGTGCTTTGTCAACTCTTGATGCCTTCGTGTCCGTCAAGCAAAAAAGGGGCCTCGTTAATATTTACAGCCTTTTCTCGCACAATTTCCCGCCTGATGAGTTTACGTGATATCTGTTACCTCAAATACAGGGTGTGTATTTGACGTTCAGATTCATTATCTAACTTATTCTATATTATTTATTGAAACATCATTTCCACCATTACGCTTGGGCTGAAAAAGATGAAAATAATGTTTGGTCCAAAATCTTCCTAAAATTTGGGAGGATGGGTTAAGTTGGTCCTTTTTTAGAGGAGGTTCATACCGTGCAGATCGCAACTACA
>CM021319.1:642433-715630 GCA_010645155.1 Tigriopus japonicus
AATTTGGGAGGATGGGTAAAGTTGGTCCTTTTTTAGAGGAGGTTCATACCGTGCAGATAGCAACTACAAACTTGAAGTACCCTGTTTTTCTGAGCTCATAAAACTCCATTAGAGGATTTCTTGTACGTCTTATCTCAACATTTGCTTCTCCTTCTGTCTTTCTCTCGCTCTGTCTTTAGAAGGTCCAGTGAAACATATGATACATGATACGTTAGCGCTCAATCGGTTTTCCCATTCCACCATCAGTGTCCAAAGAGAGTAGGAAAACCTCCAATGATGGAATCGAAACTCTGGAGGGTCTATCATGCACAGATCTAAATCTAGCTACTTTATGCCTTTGGGTACAAGTCTGGTGCTAATCATCCTCCAAGTTACGGAGTATTCTGAAACATGTGTCATCTTCCCCGTTTCTCTCTCTCGTGATTGTCGTGACGATTTGACGCCATGGTCTTAGCGTTCTCGAAATGATATGTCTTCTCCCGTTCTGACAATTAAGAAAACGTGCAAGTGCAGTCCACTTCTGAAATCCTCAATCTGGTGGTTGAGTTGTTCGAGGAATACCACGCGAATTTATGATTTCGTGCCGTGAGCTCATAACGAGAGGAGCAAGGATCCATGGTACAATCTGTTTTATTGCAGGAGTTTCTAGTTCTCCGTCATCTCGGGTAAAAAGGGGCAGAGGCATCTTGCTATCCGTTCCATAGAGTAAAAACATCCATGATGACATACGAGTAATAAGGGTCATGATGGTTGGGCTTTTCTGCCCTTGGCTGGATCTGGCGCCGCCATTAAAGAAAAGAAACGAATCTACATACACTCGTCCAAAAATACAGTTCCATCCACATCCAACTCACACTTATGTATATTGGACCCGACGCCTCAATAAGCACCGAATGAGGACAACGTGCAAAGGCAGGACTAAGGATCCTTATGAACCTCCCCTTAAAAAAGGTCCTAGGGATTAAGAACTAAGCAGGACTAATTCAACCAAGACTAGACTGAAGGTCATGCATAGGGCGTTGTGCAGACAATCGATGGAATTTAAAGGAAACGCGTGTTTTTGATCAATGGTGGGTTTTAGCTGTTTTTATGCCACCATTTTTTATTTGGGCCGCGTACATGTACGTGGTGAGTCATTTTTTGTCCTAATGATCTAATAAACCCACAGTAAAATACGTATTCTCTTGATCATAATAAATGTTCGGAGATTAGTCCCCTAAGATTTTAACTTGCATAGACATCAACACTGAAACACCAAATTGTGATTCAAGAAAATCACACATACTTCCTTAATTAAATGGACTCAAAAATAAACCTAATGAACTTTAAAATCTAAATCATCGGTTGGCAGTGACCTTCAAATAATTGGGTATTCAAGTATTCTTGTTTTTCTTGATAATCCTTGAATAAAATCGCCTCGTCCAGGTTCTTTTCCGTTGTCTCCGTGTGGCAGCAAGGAGTTAACTACGAGCTTATAAGTGGTACATTGGATTGTCGAAAGGGACCAGGTACTTGAGCGATCCCATATGAAAGGGTAATTATGCAATGAGAGCCCTGCTCCTCAACAGCTATGCCAGAAGGTCTTCTGTCAGACATAGAAACTCGTTCAAATCGGACGCGGCCACTGTGAATAAGTTACACTTGTCTCACATTGGCAGCGCAGGAATTGATACTTTCTAGCCCTTCTCTTCCCTAAAAGGACATTTACCTTCAAGAGGCTCAAATCAGCATATTATGACTGGAACGTCAGCCAAAAACCCGTCATAAACGATCAAGGACATGTTTTTTAAAGTGTTTACTACCACATTGTCAGGCCTCAACATGACAATAGGCTTCAGGGTAAGGAAATTTGGAATTTGCAAAATGCGATGTCGTGAATTTCGCACTTGGTTTAACGGCAGCTCCTTGAAAAATGAGACTGGCACGAACGAGTCCCGAAATTGGAGAACCATTTGTGGTTGATGCCTCGTTGTGAAATCAATATTTTTTACAGTTCTGGAGGCTTTACATGGACACGTGAAAAGTACGACAAAACAACATTAAATACAACTCCAATTTAACACTATCTTTTCCAAGTGATCTTATGAACTGGTTTTAGACTTAAAACTTTGAATCTGGTTGCCATGGCTTTGATTTGCATAATAGCGTATGATTCAAACATTGTTCTAACAAATCCCTTCAAGTGTTGTCTATTTCTCGTGTTTCCTGAAAGCTCCCCTTTACTTCGCCCCTCTTGAAAGTTGGCTTTGAATTCGTTATTGGAGGTGTGATCGCTTAGTTAAAGTGTAGCATATAAATCTGTCCAGAATAATTGCATTGGTTGGAGGACCGTATGGAACGAATCATCGGGCGCTTTAAAAAGGGGTGAAAGAAAATCTATGACCTCGGTGGCAAAGGGTTGGGGAGAATTTAATGGGGTGAAGAAAGCTGAATTGGTCGGCAATCCAGTCTTCTACTTGTTCGATGAGCTGTTTCAGAGCTTGTAGAACCTAATTGGAGGCCCCCATTTTCCATCCTGTCGTCGGAGGCATTTGTTTTCAATTGCGTCACAAGGAACTTGTATATATTGTAAGGTCAGTTCCAAGGGTATCCACTCAATATTGGGCACACTATTAAGCCAGTTTCTGTCATAACTATTAGTTCAGTGTGCTGTACAAGGTACAATGGTCCGAAAGAAACGATGCCCTATCCCGTTGAGAGAATGCCATGTTCCGAAAATGGCCGAGTGATTCGTTTCATGGTAATCGACCTAATGAAATCTGACGGGGGAAGTGAGGTTTTTTTTCTTCTTTAATGCATAGTACTCCACTTACCAGTTGAGTTCACGAATCATCTACCCACATTCCCCAGCTTGGGGACACCACTCAGCATATTCCAGGCCCTCATGTTTGACGACTCAAAATTACATACTAGCAAGCTCTGAGCAATAACCATTTGGGTTTCTACTCTTCTCTCCGACGAGCATTGTTAGTAGCTACCACATGTCCTCCTCAGAGGAAATGATGGCTCAACCTCAGGCCCACTTGAGTAGTTGCATGAAATATTTTCGTCCAATTTGAAACGCAACCGGTCAAGTGGCTCGTTTCTTTCAGCGCTTTTTGGATAACTACAAGGTTGACTAATAAGAGAACTTGTGACAGTATTGTCACTCTGAATGGCAGGCCTTGATGTGGGGCTGAATGGGCAGAGCGAAAGCAACTCGTCCAATGGGTGTGTTGAAAGTCGAAGGTTGGATCTGCAAAGATCCATAAGATTAGTGTTATGATATGGTGGAAGATCAGTGCATTTAAAAGAAAGAAAAAGGCTCATTAGTCTCGCCCTGGGTGCAAGTGGTAATTACGGCAACAAAACTCCATTAGTCAAAGACAAAAAGCTAGAAATCAGATTTTTTTTCTCCTACTCCGTCTCTCTGTTCGTTTTCTTTTGGTTGAAGGATGATTTGTTACTTGGCCTGACATTAATTCCTGCATTTCTATCTCTGACAAGCATATCTGCCATCATATGGACACTCAGTGTGTGTGCGTGTGTGTAAGAATACTATGGCGTTTTTTTGAGGGGAGGCTGCAATGCCATTTGCCTTGCAGCCATTATTACACGCATCGCACCCGAAGATTGAGCGCTAAGTAGCAAAATATCTTTAGCTGCCCCCATTCCGAGGAAGGCAATTACCACCAGAGTGTGATACTGGACCCCGACTCCATGTGAGGAAGATGATGATGATGATGATGAAGATCACAATGACGATGAGTGTAAAGCTTTGGGTTGACGAAGCTTTCTTGACCTTAAGGTTCAAGCCAAAAATGTGACCCCGCTACTCATTCTTGCGCTACGGAATGAGCCACCTAGAGACAGTAGGGGAGAAAGAGAACGAACAAGAGGCAAGCCAATCTTCTTCAATCACCAAATGGTTGGAGCAACTGAGCATTGGGAGGAGGCGTAATAAGAAATTTTCCGCAAAGACCCGCTTGATCAAATTAAAATTGGACTCGCTCCATTGCTACAAATTCGATTTCGTTCACTGAGAGAAAAAAATGGATCTCACAATAGGCAGATAAACAATTTTATTAATATGATATCTTCCATCTTTTATGATGATATCAAGCCATCTAGTGCATCATGAATCTAGGGGGTAGATACTAGTCAGGGGCATCAGAAAGCCAAGAAAAGGCTTCGGGTGGAATTTTACCCCTGTAATTAATTAAAGGGATTGCAACTTTTTGTGAGTGCATCCATGTTTTACGATGATCAAGAGCAGTCTCCAGTTCAAACCCTGGCACGACACAACCAATAGACCCTCGAGTCACGTATGGCGTTCTACAGGGAACCAAACTCCCTCCGAGAAGAAGTATGTGGATTCTGAACGAGTGTCTTGGGTATAAACGCACATTCATATAGGTACAGCGGTGAGTGAGTCGACTACTGTGAAGATTGGTGCAATTACGGCCACAGACAGAGAGAAAACATAAGAGAGCTTCGTCATACGTAGAGATCAATTGAGACTACTCGTGATGTTACCAAGAGAAACGAAGGCATCTTATAGAATGGATAATGTACCTTCCCATGATAATATGCACGGTATACCCCATCTTCTGAAGAGATTTGTTGACTCGTTCTGTAAGCTAGACATGTTAAAAGGTGTATTTAATAAGGGCTGAACTGGTTGGTTGACTTAAAACTCGAATGGAATGGTTTAGTGCTATAATTGAGGTCATCATCAGATGGTATTTGGCTTTGTTAAAGAGACTCAATTGCGAGGAAATGGTTCATTTTGAGCTGGATGAAACCTATGGCGGGGATACGACTTGTACAAATTGAGGGGCTCCCTAGAATTTGTGGAATTTCAATTGCTTTCATGTGGATTCCGTGGCCTTGGGACTCTCCACAGGTTTTGGGGAAGATTCGTTTTTAGGTGTTAATGGTGTGTCAGGTCAAGGGAGAATCGAGAACAGAGACGAGAATTGATTGGACGCAATTCAATTTATTGAGAACATCGTAAAACAACAAATGTAAACAAACTAAGGCATAATTGAGAACAGGGTGACTAGAATTTTTGGCTTTTCTCGTAAGGGAGCTTGGTTCAAAAGTACCAAATCTGTACAAATCAATCATAATATTTAATGAATCACACAGCAACTGTCAGCTGTTTGGTGAACTCTAATCTGGACGGTGATGAATTGGCACTGGTTCCGGGTGTTTTCTTTAAATCCGTAGGAGAGGCACTCTGACGGCTTCGAGACTCGCTACCCTCTTCATCGTCCAATTCGTGTTCCTCATCCATGTTGTCCTCGTTTGAGACTGGGGAGCCTTGGTCTTCAGAAGATGCCGCAGCGGCTGCTGCAGCTTGAGATCCCAAAACAGCCAAGGCTCTCTGATAAAGAGCCAAGGACGCAGCAGAGTTTTGATATTCGGCCTCGTGGGTCTTCAAGTGAGCTCTCAGATTGCATGACAGAGCAAACTTTTTGTGGCAAATATCACAATTGAAGGGCTTATCACCTGAAATGAAGAGGATACCTCATAAACCTTCCAGTGCTAGGTAATCGAGATACCGTTTTCATCGCCAATTTCCCTTTGATTTATGACTTCGGATGGTGCGTTTTGCAACGTCTCCTTTGGGTGATCTATCTGTTTTTACTTAATTGCTCAAAACGACTCGTAATTGTCCATAATCCATGGGAATCTTGCCAAGGTTTTGTACTTTCATGTGTGTGTGTTTGTGTTCGATCGGATTTCTTACCTGAATGAAGTAGAAGATGGTTTTTGAGATTGGTTTGCTTGCTGAAGCCTCGATGGCAGATATGGCACTTGAACGGCCACGTTCCCGTGTGGACGTACGTATGGGATTTGAGATCTCCCGGCGTTGGGAATGATTTGGAGCACATGGTGCATTTGTGAGGCTTCTCCTGCAGAGAAACAATGACGATTAAGTTGGAGGAACCTTGATCAATCGGACGAATCAAACCATTCACTCACCTTGACATGCGTCATTTTGTGGTAGTACAGGTTGCTGGAGGCGGTGAACCTCTTACCACAAACCCCACATTGATGAGGTTTTTCCCCACTATGAATTCGTCGGTGGGTGTTCAAACTGGACGAAGTGGAGAAGCCTTTGCTACAAATATCACAAACGTGAGGTCGCTCGCCCGTGTGGATTCGGATGTGTCGCTTCAGAAGTGAAGGACGGTCGAAGGCCTTGCCACAATAATTACAAGGCAACATGTTCTTCTCCCTCCTCCTCACTGCGGGAACACGTGTTGAGACATTATTATTGAGATTGGAGGCTGTTGCGGAAGTGACAATTGGGGCCGTGGGAGAGGGTAGGAATTTGGCGAGAGAGTCTCCCACACTCATGGGAGGACTCGGTGGAGTGGGGTGTGACACTTTGGAGGTTAGCGATTCAATTGAGAGGATATGTGGAGGAGATTTGGCACGAGACTTTGGCACCATAGTGGAACTAGGCGGCACTAACAGGCTTTTAGAAAACATTGCCGCAGCCGCTGCTGACATGGCGGCATTGGAAGCCGTCGATTCAGATTCATTGGTTGAGACGGTGCAATCGCTTGACACTGATTTCCGACCATCCGAGTGGGTTGGAGAGACGGGGAATACTTTGGAAACTAAAGACGTGGATAAGTCCAAAGGGCTTTCCTCCAAGACATTATCCACCAATCTCTTGAAGAGAGTGTGTCTCAAATATTGGATGGCGGGAAGAAGGAAAGTCTCTTCTGGTCGCTCAGGCACAAAGAAGCAAACGAGTTCGGTTTTGGGATCAATATCCTTGATCAATTCGAATATGGGCTCCCCGGTGGGACCTTTGGTACCAATAAGGTTCACTGAGTCATTGTACACCAAAGAGTAACGGAGAAATCGGATCCAATTGCATTGTCGAATCTTTCGTCCGACGACTTCCGAGATCTCATCATACAGACCGAATCGATGTCGTACCTAGAAACAAAACGCCAGAATCATGCATTAGCCTCGTTGACCGCATGTGGTTACATGGATGTTGCTTTTCAGAAAGCAATACTATGCCATGCCTTAATCACCCAATCCAACAACCAATTATCACTTAGATATGCTAAATAGTCTGTTCCTAGTTTGTACTTACATCAAATTCAGGGAGTTTGTCAAACACTGGTAACTTGTCACTTCTGACGGTTCCTTTCCAAGGGAGAAATTTGTTCCCTTTCTGTAGTTTTTCAATGCTCCAAATGGTCAAGTCTGCGGGTGGGGGAGATATTCCAACAGCCGCGTTGGTGACCACTGGAGCGAGGCTGAGCTCCTCGGGACAAAGCACCAAGGACTCCATGTTGAGTTGATTCAACTTGGAGAGCAGAGGAGACAGAGAAATTCAATTTCTCCACACTATTCCGATATGTGTTCTCGTCAATGTGGGTTTTCAACCTTCGAAGACCGATGCTCAACTAAGGCAACCTCTATTTTCAAACCGGGCTTCACACGTCTTCACCAATACGGCACCCGTGCGCGACTGACACTCGGAGAGGGTAATTCTCTCATTGAGATTCTCGAGCTCATTTTTGAGTGCAATGCCTTCCTTCTTCTCGTCGTTCTCCCGTCAACTCCTTTCAGTAGTGGTCAAGTAACAAGAGCAGTAGCCGCATTAACAGAAGCCCCTATCTGTCGAAGATGTTCATCTTTCCAGGCCAGAAACGAGCAAGCTCTTCGGATGGATGCCATCATGAGGGGTACTTGAGAGCAGAGAAGTAGTGGGAGCGGTAGCAGTGCCTGCCAACCTGCGGTTGGAGCTACTACTATACACTCACTCACATACGTACACTACTCCGCGGTCCATACAGGTCCAGACTCGCCCAGCGTTCAAGTCTCCGAGATGAGAGAAGGCTCCTAGAACGACTACTTAGAACTTGCCAAAACGCTCCCTGCTCGTCCAACTAAGAATGTGGTTGGACCCACGAACACATGAGAGTGCTCAAAAGGCAGATAACTCCCAACACCCCATATGGAGATTGCTCAAATGGTTCGGGTGACGAGAGAAACCCACTCACTCTTCGGTTCCTCGGTCTTTGGCGAGACTGGCGGAACCACTTGTAGAGTCTACCACGTGGATGAGCTCTTGGTTGCTCATGCGTGTTCTACGCAGTCGGCTCCTTGGCTCGAGTGGAGAAATCGGAATCTCTGATTGGGTTTCAAGTGACACACACAGACACACATGTGCAATTGTGAGCTGAGCTTGCACACGTCGGTCCGGGACAGGCACGTTTTAATCTTAAATCTTTGACAAACCCACCTTCTTGGGAACTTAAGATTGGACTTCGACCCTTCATGGTTTGGTCAATCATTGGGGTTGAGTTAATAATATGTGTGTGAAGGGGACGAGGCCCTGCTCTTGGGTTGTTATGAGACGACCCATGAAAGTAAATACGCCTAGCAAAATTTGAGAGCAAGAGAAGCGCGATTTTTATCCAAGCATATAATTACGTGTTTTATCTTTTTCTCTCGGAATCTGCTTGCATGGGCATTTTCAAAACAGAACAGTATTCATAAAGCAAAATTTTATCCCGTATCCCAAGCTGGGATATGCCTCAAGAGAGGTACATTTTCATAATATATCTTGGTTCGGATGTAATTGATTACTGCAGCTTACGATTTGGACGGATCATTTGGAAAACGACTTTGCAATCGTTATTGAAGCAACTAGTCCTTTCTAGTAAGGTACCTATCCTGCCCAGCGCTTGGACAGACGATCGCGTTGTGAACAATCGAAAGAGACCCCCTCATTTGGAAAGCACCATAGCGTTGTTATTGAAACAATAGCCAAGAAGCTGCTTCTCATTACTACCAATGGCCAAATAGATAGACAGCCACCTTGTCATGCAGATGTTGGTCGGTTGATGGCCACGTCTTTACACCACGACTAGTCGATGATCCTAGAATGAGAATGTGGGTAAACGGGCACACATCCATGAATGTATAAACGCATGCACGCACGCACGCACACCCATTTGTGTGCTCAAGTGTTTATATATACGAATACACACACACACACTCGCACACTCATATTTCGACCGAGACCGACAGAGTTGGTGAGCCAACGAATTTTCAAGAAGCTCGGAACGGATCTTAATTCCGAGACGTATCGGACTAAATTGCTCAAGTGTGCATTATACCTGAAATAGCTATTTCTGAATGGTGCTGGATTTGGGCGTACTTTTCAGGAATGTTGTTCTTTCTTGCACCATAATGAAACGTAAAATTTCTTCTTGAGAAATACCATGTTGCAAATCGATCTGCATATGTCTTGCAGGTTTTAGAAGACAAACATAAACAGAAAAGTTTTATTATCCTCATGATAATGATAATAATAATAATCTTTATTGCAAGATTTCAGTCTCATTGGACAATTATTATGATTGTTTACACAGTATATGTAGTGATGGACCGAAAGGGCTCATAACCGAAACCGAAAGTTTCGGCCGAAAGAGGGCTTAACCAAAACCGAAACCGAAACCGAAAGCAGCTGACCACAAAATTGTATAAATGCAAAATCCACCTTAAAAATTAAATTGCTCATGTGGTCGATGTTGAGTAGCCGCAAATTTTGAAAGATCAGGAAACTTGAATTTCAGAGGTTCTTGGACGAAATTTTTTTCGATTTTATTGTCAAAGTCCATCCTTTATAGTGCATGTCTGCTTTCGGTTTCGGTAGGCATAACCAAAACCGAAACCGAAATTTCTGACTGTAATTTCGGCCAAAAGCGCTTTTGGTCCATCACTAGTTATATGAGACCCACTCTGGGGTTTCAAATAATGCTACTTCAAGGCAATTATCTACTAGACAAAGGGATTAAAAGGGGAAAGACTTGGGATCGAACCCATGAACGAAAGTGTTAAGGTTAGGTGTTAACCAATGAACCGTGTAGACTTGTTTACGTTGACGATTAGTTCAATTACCTGACGTTAGATGACGCGTCACCTTTGGAGGTTGAAAGTTGAAGTGGATCGTGAAATTCTACCAAAATTCAACTTTCAACCTCCCAAGGTGACCTGTCATCTAACGTCAGGTAATTGAACTAATCGTCAACGTAAACAAGCTCTACACGGTTCATTGCGCTTTAACCTTCTCTCCTTTGTATTTTGCCCATTTTTTTAAAGAAAATTTGAAAATCAGAAACTTTTACTGAACCCATAGTTGGAGCTGAATTCTAAACCTTGGAGCCCAATTAAGCACTTACCATGTTCAATATAAAAAGGAAGCAAGAACCTCCAATGATCCAAATCGCTTTCAATTTCAGAGAGAATTTCAATAAGGAGGCTTTTCATTGCTGAAATCCCTTCGATGCACTGTCAGAAAAAAACACAAAAACTTTGACCGTAGAAAACCGTGAGTATGACAGTAATGTCTATTTGTGCAGGGCCAGATCAAATTATAGATAGGAATCTTTTCGCTAGAAATACTTAGACAGCGGAGAACACAAAAACTAAGCGACCATTCTGCAAATTAAGCCCGTCGTTATCAAAATAGAGGCATTGCTCCCCAGTAGCACCTTTTCCAGCTAGCCTACGTATCTCAGACGAGCCGTTGATGATGATCTCTTGGGCAGAGACTTCAACCTGAGTATTCCACATTTTCAAAACAAGGCGCAGCACAAACTCACGTCTGGAAGATTATTCGCGAATGCAAAATCTTTTGCAAATGGGGTTTTCTCGTCAGCGCTTCACTTTTTTGTCCTCAACTCTCGAGTATTCAGCCAATTAATGCCAATACATCCATGTGTCCTTCTTTGACGGCCTCTCAGCGTTTCCATAATTCAAAACCAAGATGTTACATTTGACATGGTCAACTCCAATCATTTCTGTTGTCAAAGGCAGATGGAGGCCAAAGGAATTCAACCAACGAACGTTATTACACGATGATCCAGTTTGGTCGTGGTCTAACTTCTAAACGCTGATATCAATATGGGGACAAGGGGGCCAAATACCGTGCATACGTACAGTAGTTCGACTGAAGAGCATGCAGCTCACGTTCTCCCTCAAAAGCCACCAATATTTGAATCCTCCAAGGAGGAGCCAATCAAGAAGACAGATCAGAAATTCCACGGCAGAAGAGCTATCAACCAGTGGTTGTTGGCCAATCGATAGATCGAGGAGTCCTGCTCAAATGGGCTCATCCAAATGACAATCTCGCTTTCCGCGGCTGCCTTCAAACTGTCTTGGATCTTGGGTTTGCTCAAAAAGTCAGGAATCGGGATCTAAATTGATAAGACCTGTCTGACCACAGAAGAGACAATTGGAAGCCAACTTCAAGCTCGACGGAGAAGTAAGAGGCAGGCATGGGAAAAGGTAGTAGTTGGTGCTCCAATTACGAAAAAGGTCTTTCTGCTGGCATAAGGCGCAATCTTTGAGGTCGATCTTGATGGGAAATGTTTCTCTGCCCACATTATTCCAAGTCGACACACACATGTAACTTCTCGTACTTTAGCTTCATTGGACATCAGAGAGAGGTAAGTGAGACTCCACCTAGTGGTATGTAATCTGGATGCATCATAGGTACGAAGTGTGAAGCCAGAGGTTTCCACGGAAATCGGCAAATTTCCTTTCATGAAAATGAAATGTCGACAACGGCAGGAAAAATTAACTTCTTTCGGCCTTAATAGTCCCAACAGTGCACTGACCAAAGAGATACCATCTCCGACGACGAACGAACGAACGAACGGACGCGTCAAGGAAAAAAGGCAATTTTCTCAATGGAAAAAATTAAAGAAACAGAAAAACCCTCAGATTGCTAATCTGCCCACCATCACCATCAAGGATGCTCCGATCTGGCAGAGGCATCACCTTCGTTTTCTTGCCTCTCTGAGGTAATGCAGATCCCCTCATCGTGATCCAAAACCAAGTCCAGGCAACAAAAACACGCTGATGAAATCCGTGGTCAACAGGAACACTCAGTATTTTGCCAGGAGCTTTTCAGACATCGCACCGATCTTGAACTTGAGGTCTCGGATCCTTTTGAGAGCTTTTTGAGTCGATATTGGTTGTGGTTAGCTCAGATAACTTGTACTCTTGGCCGGAAATCATAACAAGCTAAGCTTCAAAGTTAGTCTCGCGTTGTTTGTCTAATAACGAGGTTCATACATGTTTCTTAATCTTTCGATGTAGACTAATTTGTTGATGAGAAAACTGCAAATGGTGAATGGCCAGCAATCCATTAATCAGTTCTCACCTGGTCTCAAGGCTCAGTAATGTTCGAAGCAGATCGTGCCAAAAGCTGCATGAGCACAAGAAAGTTTGAGAGCTATGTACGTACGAGGAGTAATTGTCGTCGCAATGCACTTTCTCGCGTTCATTCCGAGTTTTACGGTTTCACGAAAAGAACCACGGAGACTGATCTTTTCCCCTTTCCATCTCCAGTGTTTCATGGCTCTGGGGGAATGAAATCTCAAATAATGTGTTGTCAGATATGGGAACCTCACCTCCAAGGGAGATGGCCCATTTCAATTCTTGGCTTGGATTAAAATCAGGGCCTTGGCTTTTGAGAGCCTCGGACGAGTCGATCATGATTCCTCCACCAAAACGCAACCACACCCGAAAAAATCAATCACGGCACTGCAGAAAACAAATCACTCTTATCTTCTTCAATGAAAGCCTCCTCGGGAATCACTCTCAAGCGCCTCTCATCAACCAGTCAAAGATATGGCTTTTAGCATTTCTATCACTACTCCATGCAAGGAAGAAGAAACTCCTGAAGCTAGAGAACCACATAGAGATGACCATCAACATCACGAGCCAAGGTAAAAACAATGAGTCAAAAAGATACGTGAAAACTGTCCCTGACACCCGTTTTTGGATAAGTGTTTTTCAGCTAAAAGACATGATTTTTACTCCTGGTGTAAAATATATTGATGATTTTGGACAAAGAAGAGACATTTAAGTAAAGGCCAAGAACGCATCTCTCCATGAATGCTTAATCTCTCGCGGGAAGAAATGTGTATCTCAGATGTTTGGGTGGACTTGATATCGAACCAAGACTCAAAGTGTTCAATGTATGGAATGATTCTGTCGGTAGTTTCTCGAGATGGATGGGCGAGAAAATCTGAATCAATAATACTTCTGCCAATCTCGATTATCAAATGAGAGAGCTCAACGAGAATATTTTTGATTGACCACGTGGTTTGTTTCGAGTGGCAAAATGCGCAATGAAGCTCTGTTCTAAACTGAGATTTTCTTTGCCAGGCGCTCTTTTAGACGGATTACGTGGGAGGCATTTCTTCCAAAAAATTAGAGCACTAAATCGGGTATAAGACACCTTCAAACCTCTCCAACCTAACTTTGATGAAAGGAACCTAGACTGCCATGATGTAGGCCTCTACAATGATGTTTTTCTTCGTCTTTTTCAATGTGTCATGTTCGTATTTGTCTTGGCCACGAGGGAAAAGGCGTTTTCTCCTCGTTTCGATCTTAATGGACTTTTTTCCCGAGGTCTCACAAATCTGGAGGATTGGTAAAAGAAACCAACAAACCATTCGCCACCATCGAAAGCGATTCCTCGAAATGCACCTTGAATCGTACTAATCGAGAGTGGGCACTCCCCGTCCAAAAAAGATGCCAAATCAACATATGGTTTATGTTTTTATGTTGAACGAATGCCCTTAATGACTTCTCCGTTGGCAAACGAATACAGAGCACAAGCACAAGCCATTTAGCGGGATTCACAGATTTGGGAGATCGTTTGAAAATGCCGTTTCATCATGCATCATGCCGCCATAATAGAGCTTATTTGGCTTTCCAAGTACGTAGAATCTAAGACAGTGCGGTGTCGTATGTCTTTGTTTGCCCTTGAATGAAGTTAAACTTTAAAAAATATCCTTTGGTATATTTAATACTGTTTCCCTGAGGGTCCCTGTAATAGAGAAAGAAAGGAAGAAGTTAAAATTGGGTGCTTTTGAATGAGTAATGAACCACATGTTTTGAATAAAAAGTGGCAGTCTGGGTTGGAACAAA
This sequence comes from Tigriopus japonicus, assembly GCA_010645155.1. Taxonomy (NCBI): domain Eukaryota; kingdom Metazoa; phylum Arthropoda; class Copepoda; order Harpacticoida; family Harpacticidae; genus Tigriopus; species Tigriopus japonicus. The sequence goes on from CM021319.1 coordinate 656,408, forward strand.
AAGGGACCATGCACAAATGTAATCAAGAAATTCAACAAATTTGGAAATACTTTTATGTAAAATTGAAATATTCATTTTGATCCTTTTCTTAAAACCTAATAACAAAAGCACCGAGCAAGTCCTTGCTTTAGGACATGATTCTATCAATTTTCCTAAAGTGTAGGTAAAGAAATTGTAGAGTGTATTCTTCAGAATCTGACACATGGCATTAAGTTATTGTACTTTCCTATGCATTGTGTGTACCTGGTGGCCTGTTTCATATTTTGGCACATGGTATCGAGCTCCTTCTTGTCCGTCTTCTCATTATCGGAGAAGGAAAATTAGACCCAATAATTGAGCCCAAGATTTATGAAGTGTCAGAAAAGCCCATGAGCGAACAAGTGATCAATGTTAAGTACCCGAGTTTGTTCCCCTCGTCACTGATCTACAAGAACGAAGTATACACATATGTACAATCCTCACTATTTCTATGAAATACTAACTACCATATTTTTGAAAAGTATATACCTTTAGGTTCATGGTTTCATGGCCCCATGTCAAAGAAAAACGAGCTTAGAAAACACGGATCTTTCAAGCAAGCTTATCACGTTCCCTTTAAGACTCGTAATACGTCAACATTATCATAAAGAGTGCAGAAAATTGAACCAGAATCCGGAACTGATGAGTGTGCGAGGTAGTCCTTGCTTGGTTTACGCGTTGTCTTTCTGTCTTGTACAGTACTCTAGTATTTGGGAGTCCTAAGATCCACCTTGAAGTGATTTGTCAGGCCACCAAAGTGCAGACAAGTCCTCATTGTGAGCGAGAAGAACCTTGAAACTGATGTACGAACGAACGTAATAGCGAGCTCTAATAATCTCACTCCAATTTGATATCGCCAGACTGTGATGTATTGAGCATGGCATTCCTTCACCCGAGATTTATTCAATCCTTCTTTGATGCTGAAATGAGATCATTATGAGGGTTCTTTCGGCCAGAAATTACAGCCACCTTCAGCTTTGAAATTTTCTAGTCCATCCGAGGGATCTATTTTTTTGTGGTTGGCTTCAATCACATCAAGAGGGGGATTTTCTTGGGTGCGTGTGATTGCCAGTTTCAATCTTAGGCTCATTGTTAGGGTGGGTCCTTCATTTATCTCCACCAATGTGGGCTGTCATTTGAATGAAATGATCCGTTGATGCATTTTATGAGCTCTGTGGGATACTCCAGCGATTCCTGAGCATTACAACCACTGCCAACCAACAACACTAAGCACGTAAATGAGCCACTCAGAGAGAAACATACCTACATACATAGAAGGACTCACTGACCATATGGACGAGCTCTGGAAAATCAAGTATGGAATCCAATACTATCAGGATATTGCCATTCCAATCATGACTTTTGTTCTTGGGTGTTTGAATCCGGTCAACCGGCATGAAAAGAACGTCGCACCAATTTCTTCGAGTTTGCATTGGCTTGCTTAGTGAACGAACAGGATCCTTCAAGGAGGAGTGACCTTTTCGAATGAGTTCAATTTCTCCATCCTGGCCAGTTAGAACCGTGATTAGCATACCAATTGCCATGAGTGGATGATGATGATGGACAAGGTTTGTATCAACAAGCTCAATTCCGGTGAACCAATGTCAATTGGTTGTCCAGTAGTCACTCACCTTAGCATTGAGTGGGACATCTCCGGGCGATTTCCCTCGGAATTTTCCCGAGAAATCACTTTTGGGGACGAGGAATGAGGAGGTTGGAGGTTGGTTGAAGTGCAATGCATATCATGAACTAGTGCTACTAGCAAATCGATCCACACACGAGCCAGTGTGGATGATGGGCCCATAAGCACTGTCGAGAAGAGATGCTATTCGACGTACGGACGGACGTATGCGATTCCTACTTAAATTCCAATTTGGCTGCCAATTTCTCAAATGATACGCTTATCCATCTCGGGCAGGTATTGGAAACCGAAGAGAGCCAATCCCCCCATGGAGCTGATATCCAAATTGTCATGCACATATGATCATTTTATAACGCTCAACATATTTTTCCTCGGAATCCAATGGTTCAATGCCAGAGGCTCAACTGATGTTTAGTTGTCCAAGCAAACCATACGCAGTGTTTTGGAGGGAAGGATGGAAAGATGATTGAAGTAGCCACTATTAGGATCGAGAGCGGATGGACCACCAAACTGATGCCAAAAATGTGAGGGAGTGCGTTTGGATTTAGGACACCAAGGACCTTTTGAGTCTACATCAAATATGTGATTGGAGGCCCCGGCAAATCCGACCATCGTCGACGACGCCGCCGCCATATCTTTTCCTGATTGGAAGATCTAAAGATCACGTCAAAACAAGACAAGGAAGTGTGAATCCGACCCGATCATTGCCACTATATGAATAGCCGAAGTCTGAACTGATATGGGCGAATAAGTCATGAGTTGGCGGACGGTTCTTGGCATGAACGAGTTTTTGAATATGATCTCATCGGCCATTTGCTTACTTAATGAAAAGCCACTGTGGCAGAGCAGATAGTCTCATATACATATATGTACTCCCTCGTACTAAGGCGCTAGTCATTAACGAAGAGACTGAATATCTTGCAAAGCAGTTGGTCCAATTAATGAACCTCTGAACTTTCTTAGGATTCTCGTTTGCTGATTGAAATAGGGTATGGTTCACATCGAGTGGGTGCACGCGTGAGTGAGTGAGTGAGCGAATGGATCTGTCTTGGTGGCTAACCAGTAGGTTGGTTGGGTGCTCCGTCGGATAAGGATCGGTAGAAGCACTCAGACGTCAGCTGAAATATTCATTCTCATAAAGTGAGGAGCGCTCATCTCTAAGTCAATGAATATTGAGCAGGCATGCCAAAAACCATTTCCAGGTGTTTTCCGTCCTCGTCTCCATCGTCGAGTTCGACTTGGTTGCCATCTCTTGCTCTTCTTGTTTCGTGCACTGTCCGCAGTAGTCCGTATATTGACTTTAGGATTGACTCGTTTTCGACCCCACCTAGATCTTATCACTTGAGAAGGCTCATATTGGTTCACTTCAACACCAGGGTGACTAGCAAGGCACATATGAGTGACTTCAAGTAGAGAATAAAAGGTGGAAGACACCTCTTCAAAGCTAAACCTGTAGAGATTTGACAAGGTTTTGGTGAGAGCAAGTTTTGAATTCCGGTAATATAAGAAACTGAACGCTCCAAATCAATTAAAATGTAACTGTAACTAGGAAATAAGTTGGGCTCTGGATGGCGAACCTCTTAATTACATGTGCGTCACACTATTTGGAAATGGATCTTGTGGGCTTACATGTCTAAAGATCTTACAGGTTGCACCTAGTTTTGTGAGGGTGGATGCATTGGTATTGTTTTAAGCATCGCTTCTCCCCTTCAAACATCATGAGACTTTTTCAAAACAGTGGCATAACAAAAGCGACCCACTTGATTAGGCACTTGTGATATGGTTTTAAACAGAGCTCGATCAGATAAAGCCGTTTATATTTCAACTGGACCTCGGAGCCTTTACCGTCCATGTTTTCAGTCATTCACGTAGCCGTTTTAGTGGTAGTGAAAAAAATCCCCATACTCATTCTCATTGGCCCTTCCAGACATCATTGTCTCTCAAGTTTCATAATTGCTTGGAAATATTTGGCAGAGAGCGATAGAGATTATCCGCCATGGTATGAGTGCAATTAATTTTAGCAAATTATGGTCCATTTCTCAACGAAACTTATCTGCCTTTAAATATTTAGAGCTCTAGATTGTTTCTAAAGCAGAGGAAACTTGTGAGCAATGTAAGCCACCCTCAAAATGTGGGTTCAACCATTTACTGACTCTTGCCTTTGCTCTGACTTTTTGAGCTGTCGTTTTCCTGGCATTTGGCCATGGGTAAAATGATCTTCTGAGAAGATTCTTGAAGATAACATCACTATTATCAGATGATTTGAAGGTTGAAACCACAATTAGGACTTCAGAAGGGGAATTGCAAGCATCAATGCAAACGATTCTGTATTTTTTCACCTCTTGAAAAGGAGGCGTTTTCTCCAACAAACTAAAAGAATTATTCCGATGAGTTTCCTCCGATCGTATTAAAGTTGTTACAAGGTGTTGGCTCATTTTGAACCGAAACAAGAGGATGATGAGGTGGGGATCGCTCGATCTATACCAGTTTTCCATGGCTTACCCATATATGTGCTAACACGGGAGTAATTTATTGAACTCGGTAAATATTCCAGATCTTTTCGACGCCCTTTTCTTTTCAACGCAACATTTTTTACAAGAGAAGGCTTCAACAAAGGGGTTCCCTATGACTAAGTCGATCTATTCCATTTCGACACATAAAAGCAAAAACTAGCCCAAATTAGCTTCCAGTTCACAGAGGCTCTTTTTCATCTTTCCTAGTCAAACAATATTGATCCACACAAGTTACGTACACAGATTTGAGCTCCTTCTTGTTGGCGACCCTGAGCTAAGAAGCCAATATCTCTCACAGTTTGAACACCTTTGTACGGGAAGAGTAATAGAAATTTAGTGATAGATCATCGCTCCGGTGGCATTTTGGCGGGATTTCCAAGCTGTATCACATACGCCCTACTAAGCTATTTTGTCGCTTCGCGGTGGGTCCCATTCGCTCTACAATATAACCCTCCTCCTTCTCCTCGTCCTGATTCTTGAAAGTTAGCTTGAGCTCATCTCTGATGAAATGACTACCGAAATGTGGATCAGCAACAGATTTGATTGAGATGAGCAATTTCTCAAGACCTTATTCATCCGTGGCAAAAAAGGCAAGCAAGGAAGTAGAAGACTCTGGCACGTTTAAAAGCTTTGTTGAGGCCATCGTCTTCTAAGGTCGTTTCTCGCCACAAAAGTTTGAATGGCGATTTGATCTGCGGCATGGTCCCTTAACCAACGATGGAGATCTCCCTCACCTTCTGGCCCTGCCCCTCGTTTCACCGTGCAATATCAATCATAAACTAGTTTGTTTACGTACCCGAAGACCTTATTTCTTCCAATTATTTTTCTTCTCTAAAATTCCAGCGAGTCCTCTACCGATCTGGGGATCTCGATTCAGGGCGCGAGAACAGGGTGACCGAAAACGGCACGGCCAGGCCACGTGTGACTCCTTTCATCGATGGGGTTCTTGAGGTGCCCATTGTCTTTACCGCACCCTGTGGAGAAGTCAAGAATCCTACAAGTGTTCTAAGTGAGTTCTTCTCATCAAGATATGGATTGGTTGGTTGGTTGGATGGTTAGTTGGTTGGCGGATGGAGGCATTGGATGCGAGGCTTCGTTATCGCACCTCACTTGTCGTTCATCGTTCATGCTTCTGTTTCATTGGATTGGGGATCTTTCCTCAGGGACCCTGTGGTACTAGGTGCAAACATGACCCTTAAGAAACCAATCGTCACGTTCATCACTCGTTATGTGATCATCCAATATGGTAGTGAGATAGGAGTGAACTGGGAATTGTTTGGAACTGGCACGGTAGTCAAGGTTGACGGCTATGTTTATCTTTCCAGCAACCCTGTTCATTTGAGTGAGTCCGTGACATGTTGTTTCTAGGATCGAAAAGGTGCAATGTGCCTGAAGTGGAGTTACGGAAAGTGGGTGAGGGGTGGATAAGTCCATTGATGACATCTCTGGGGCTTCTTGAGCTCACCTCACCCGCCTGATCTCTTGCCTCCACGTCTATCATGACAGGTCACTCTAGATGCCGCGATAAAAATGGTCTATGGGTTCGAAGCTTCAAAGCTCCAGATACCCTACCTACTACTACTACTACTACTACTGCGAACGTCCAGTAAGTCAAGCCCAGCCGGTAAAGTTAAGGGCACTTCAAGACCAGAAAGATAGATAGAGACCGAGTGGTGTCTGGGAAATGGAACCGTTGGCCAAGTAGGGGACGGATAATGTGTGATCTCTATGGCTGCAAACAGATAAATTCTCACAGACCCCTCGCCCAGAGAGCCATGGGAATAGCATCAAAGATGGTAGACTTAATTAATGAAGCACTCTTCGAGACTCGACAAATAAATTAACGACTGTCCCTCACATGCCCATCCAATTCCGATGGCCTTTCCCGATTCAAATTGGAAAGACAGACTTTTCACCGGAGGAGGAAAGAACCTCTGCGGATCAGTTTGAAGTTTGTCAATAACTTCCAGGAGCCGAAACTGGTCTTGTGATTACCACATCGCCGACATTTCATTCCCACGTGCATTTTCAAACCCTGAAAAACGATGACACTCTCCGGTTCAAACCATCCATCCTTTCCCCATTTCAAGGGAGTCCAACACGGGCCCCAAAGCCGAAACCGACGGCAAGGTTGGACAGAACATGTTGGGAGATCTCATGACCGATCATCATGGACAAGGTGCACTACTACTTCAATACTAGCACTACCCTTGCCATTCTACTTCAATACTAGCACTACCCTTGCCATTCTACCTACCATCAAACCCCAGAAGCTGGCACACTGATGCACATGGAAATTGACGCCCCCTTCTCGACAAATCTCAGTCTGATAATTTGCATTCACCACGACCTCTCTCTCTATGTAGTGCTCTTTCTATCCATCCTGCAGACTTTGGATGTGGATTTCGGTTACACAACTTCTCACCCTTCAAGTAGTACGTCTGCCATATGTCTCCATCTAGGTATGAACTCGAAGATGATCCTAAAATTTTAGGCCAAGTTACATTTGGAGGTGATCGAAAGATGGGGTTTCTTTTCTTCTTCTTCTGGTTCAATGACTATGGTGATACATGGCAATCACAAAGAAAAGTCTTGATAGACCTCAATGATTGGAAATTACCCATAGATTTTGGATGCTTCACAAGCGATTGAATGGACGAGAGGAGAAATAATTTTCCAATCACTCACATGAACGCTCGGGAGAGAAAATGGGGATGAAGCTCCACAATGGAAGGTAATTAGATGTTTTCTGAACCAATGCCCCATTCTCTTAGACAAGCTCGAACCTTCACAGGGTGTTGAAGCTCATTTTTAAAACCAATATGCCATCTTTCGTTGGCATTTTCAATGCAGCCACCCTTTGTAGACTTTCTCAAACCACAATTCTAAAGCCTCGCGTTTAGAGGATATCCATGAAAACTGGCTTTTGAGACACCCTCTTTTTATCAGGAGCTCGGGTAAGATTGCCCCCTTCCAATCCTCATCTCAGTGTGATGGTATACTCCATCATAAAAGAGTTCATTTGGATCGCCTCAAGACTTGATCGTAGGAGATCAAACAATTTCTTGCTCCAATTCAAAGCCAACCATCGTAGGCTGTTCTTTCTCTCATACCGTAGCTACTTGTTCATCTCCAATAGCAACACGCTGTCTGGGAATTCTCAATCACAGTGACGAGCATCTTGCTCGGTTCTAGTACACAAGTGTCCGATCCTTGGGCTCGAGTAGTCTGCAATAGATAGAGGCGAATTGGGATGGAGTTGCCCTTCGGGAACCTTACCATGAAATCACTGATGACTATTAAGTGCTGTTGTTGGCTTGAGCAATGTGTCTGATGAGCGTCTTTGGTCAGGCAAATAAAGTTTTTTATGGGTCCTAATGATGTCATGGAATCTGTGCTTAGGATGGATTATCGCCATTGGATCGAGAGACAAGGTTGGTACACTACGAATGGGCTTCATTTACCAAAGATTCGTCTTCTCTGGTCGCTTCTCATCATCGGAAGCCTGTGAGAATCAACTCTGGGGGCTATTTTCTTGGATGGATGCTGTTCTGGCTGCTGCCGACATACAGTTAAGATAGGGCACGCCAACAATGATGATCTATGCCTCCTTGGACATATGAATAGAAGAGCAAGTAATCCACCTGGGTTGATTAATCATGCGTGTCTGGAGCTCAAAAACTGTCTCGACATGAAGCACACCAATCGAGTTCTGACTGCCTTTTGATTACACCTGAGAGAAATTCGAGAGGACTCTCACATCGTCCAGCAACATGGTGAGCTGAGAAAGTGGCCAGAAGAGCTTCTTTGGCTTCGGTTCTCCTATGTAAGCAAGACATTGAGGTTGAATCATAACTAGTAGGGACGAACTGAATGGTTGCATGTCAGCGAAAACTATATCCAACGATGCAAAATACACAAAAGGGAGGTCCATGAAATAGGGTGTAAAAAAGTAAGTGAAGCTACCCTTTTTATAACCCGCTTCTGAGAGACACTTATGCAAATCCTAGACAACCTCAAATACTAGCAGGGTGGCCAATTAGAGGTAAATTTTTTGGTGTAAACGGCAACATCTTTATGCCATCTTTAAAGAGGGAAGGAGAGGCAGAACCTCAAGTTTTCTCAAATACTCCACCAGACGAGCTAATCATTCACCAACTGATCACGTTGTAGAATTTGAGCAACAGACTAAAATGCACTTTTCCTTTAAGCTTGTCCTAAAGCTTATAATAGGGGCATTACTTCACTATTGGTCTCTAATTAGGCCCCCTAAAATAGTGACACGCAAACCTCACAGCCACATCAGTTGCCCAATGGCTTTCACAACGACAAAGAGTTATCGGCTTGGTTGTTTGCAACCATTACAGAATATTTTTTTTTTGAAAGCCTTTGTTTTCAATACGGTTATGCCCAGCCATATTTCTCCATACCAATCTGGAGAAGACCTATATAATTTTCGGCAGCTCAGAGGTCAAAGTCCACCATTCCCAATTCACTCATGCAAAGCAACCGGCCATTCCTGATGGCAATCATTATCTTTCTCCCAACTCAATTTTGTCATGAAACACTAAGGCTATTTTCACAAGACTCCTTCAACAAGGAATCTCGAATATTAAAGTGGAAAAAAACAGCGCATATTGTGATGGTAGAGCTTTATATACCCGCCATGTGCATAACAACTAAAGCGAATGATGATGCTCCTTCATATCAATAATGAGGTTCAAGAAAGACCCCTTTAAATGCGACTCATCAACGACAGCGCCACTTTCATCGAACGGAAGGAAAATCAACTAGAGATTAAGCGTTTAACAATGAGTGCCTTTCTGACGTACTTTCGAACATAAACGTCAAGAGGGATCAAATCGGAGATGGAGACGACGACGATGATGATGAAGAAGAATCTCTGAGAATCCGCAAAGTTGCTCAATTGAGGGTCAAGAGAAGTAGCAGATGGAGGTCACGTTGACCGTAGCGCTCGCTCATCATGATTCATATCGTGCATGAACCTCGACGAACAGACGTACAGTATGAGACCTTTGCCATTAGAATGCAAAAACCACTCATTTTTTGCACGAGGAGAAAGTTAGAAGCACGGATCTTCACGAAATATTATGTTCCTAGAAGCTTTTGGGCCAAGATTGGGAATCCATTGGTTGGAATAGCATCATAGATGGACAATTTTGAAATATTTCGACAAAACAGCCATTCTCTCTACATTCATATCAAGCGTTTGGTTTGTGGTCTCGAAAAAGCTCTGACTTGCTTTAAATTCCTTGGATTCTTACCCAACAGGAAATGATGTCAAATTCCTCAGAAATTACCCAATTAACTCCTCAGTGACCATCTTGGTTTTGATATTGAACAATACCAAGACGAAACGAGCTCCGCATGCCCCAAAAACCACCGCAGGAAATTGCCCCTCCGACGGTGATACCCAATCAAGCTCTATAAACCATCAATTAAAGCGCCGATCACCGATCATTGCCGTAAATGGGATAAGGGCCGAATATGCTCCCTTGAACGACACCAAATTCAAAAGTTCATCTGCAGCCGAGCTTTCCATTGTAACTCTCAGTCTTCGGCGGTAAAAAATCAATACTCTCAACAAGTTTGGCAAACTCGCTACGCTCCGCCCCTTTATCTGAGTTTCTCGGTCTCTCATTGCGCATGCACAGTACCGAGCAACTCACAGATCGGTATCGCTCAAACCATATGGTTCCTCAACGGCGTTGGCGTCGTCGTCGTCGTCGCTCACATACGCACTAGCTAGCTCGATCAAGTGTGGCCAGTCATGTAGACTTGGTCTCCGTTCACTGGCTCACGGATTCACGTGGCGGGCGAACCAATCTTTTCTGGCTTTGTAACGGAACAAGATGGCATACCGCACCACTCAGTGGATGGATGTGATTGCCCCGAGATTTTCTTGGCGGATGACGACGCACAAAAGGTTGTCTTCAAAGAACCTCCCACTTTGATTTTCGATGTGGCTACGAGACAAACGATATCGAGTATTGGTACATTTGACTGCGCGAAGACTGGGAGAATGACGTATTGTCCAATTTGTTTTAAAATTGTACGATACTTTATCAGCTTCCATGAAAAGCCAGATGACACTTCCACTTTGAAAAAATCAAAAGGGTATTTAGTCAAGTTAACCTCCAAATGTGACTCAAATCGTGGAAGAGAATAGAGCTCGAGCTCTTTTCCAAGCCATCCACAGAACATCCTAAATGCAATAAACATATAAATTGGATTTCAGTCCTTTAGTCCGGGCTGAGGTGGATCATAAATCAATTTCTCCACAGAACTACTAACAATGATAATTTGAGTGTGCCTAATTGCTTTTTCCAGATTTCTCATTAAACTGTTAAGAGCCTTCCTTCTTCAGAAGGATCGCCACGAACAATTCACCGTGGGCACCATCAGCATCATCATCCCAACCATACCCTCCCTCCCTTCATTTCATTACTGGCGTACGTAGTACACCACATCACATCAAGAAGTGGGGGAGCCCTAATTTCAAAAAGCACCTTTTGGGATGCAGCGCAACTAATCTGCTCACCTTCATTGTGATAGCACCAAGGATGTGAACTCTCCATTAATAAGATATGACACCTTCGGGACCCTACTAGCAACCAATCGGATGATCATGGACTAGCGTATCTAGCCCCGGTGGAGAATCTGTGCCGGTAAAACAATGACCATTTGAACCATCTGATGTGGGGCAAGTGAAGTTACTGGAATCATTAATCACATAATTGGTTCTGCTACTTCTCTCCTTCATACATCTCGTCCAGTTCAAAGGCAACCCGCTCAATTGGCGGCACTCTCCAGGGTACAAACGTCTCCACAGAGTATGTAACCAGAAGCATTTCTTCTTAGTTATACTATACCCTGTACATGCACATAAATACGTACATGTATAGATAGATGCCCGTCCAGGAGTCCTGGGACGCAATTTAATTCCGACCAATGTCAGCAGGGTTCTCATTTATGGAACACCACAAGCTCGAGCCATGACAAAAGCAAAAGCAAAAGCCAGCCCTGGGATCATTTTCTCCGGCTTGTTAAAGAGCCCAAGTATTGATGGTTGTGGGATTTGGGTTTCTGGTTTTCCACCTTGTTAACTCCTCTCATTTCCAAGTAGGGCCATTTGTTTGAGAAGAAGTAATTGGTGGTCGACGACCAACCAACTTGGTCGTCGACGACTACTACGCACACTGATTCATTCGATTTTGCTAATGATCTTTGTCAAAGCATTCAAGGTAAGCTCCGGATGGATAATTACTCTTCCAAGTGAGTACTTAACCAAACTCCGTTTCCAATATTGACGAGTTTGAAGCGTCCATTTTGTGCTATGCAGAAGTTTTGGAACATTTTGTTGGCCCTCTGATGTCAATATCCAGCTCGGCATGCACTTTTGATGCACCAACCAAGATGGCGGACGTAATCTATTAAATGTAATGGTAACGGTAAGTGTTATGACAGAAGCAAAAATAAGTGTCCAATTCTCGCCCGCAGGACAAATAAGGAACCCGAAACAAACTTCGTCTTGCGGCCATTGTCATACTCTCACCAAATATTTAGCGTAAACAAGAGCCCATTCATCTGCATTGCAAACTAAACGAGGAAAACGATTACCGTTCCAAACTAGTTTGGAGCACCATCCGATTCTCCCTTTTTTATACAAATCAACCAAATGTGTTTGGTTATATAGAGTATACATGTATGTTGTGTTCTCCTATATCTGTCAACTAACGAGCTATTCGGAATTTAGATCGCTACCTTCCAACCTAGAAAATACGGAGAATGCAGGCTTACTTGAAAGCACTCAACCGAATTCGAAAGAAAAATTCCGTATGTGATAAGCTTGCCCGTTAAGAAAATAATAAGTCGGTAGGGCCTTGTCACTTTTCTTGATCTATGCAACCAAGAATATTTCAAAGTATAATTTTTAGGGACGGAATTCCCCGTACGTGCTTGGTAAGGTTACTTGCGCAAATAACAGAGCAAAGTTGCAATATTATTGTGTATATCTAAATACAACGTTCAAAATCTTATGTCTGCTTTCCGTTTCAAATCAAATTTAATAAAAACTTTCCACCAATAGTTATTCTCTTATGTAGTCGACCATATCACCACGGTTCTCAGCTGTTCTTTCTAATTTCTGTGATATTTGAGTAATCAGTGATGAACCCGCGTCTTAAAAAATGTACCTGAGTGGCTTTATTACGTATTTTTGTTACGAGTAATTTAAGGATGACGAGTTTGAGCTCAATCTTTTTCTCAGAAGATCTTCCAATATGCTTCATAGATAAGAAAAAAGGATTTAGGGCCTTTTTCGGATCTGAATTTTTCAGATGAAATTTTTAGTTTGGTTCAATCACTTTGTATATTGCACATCTGACTTCACTAGAAGTGTTCGTATTTAACAACTAAACGTTTTTAACATTTGAAGCAAACGCAACAGTTTTGAACTTCAACAAATGCATGTGCTATATGCTACTCAAAACAACTCTACCTTAGAAATTAGCTAAATCCAATCGACAACTTGTTTAAAAAATCCGTTTACAGTCAGCCATAACTATCTTATACCTCCTAGATAGGTCGCTGGAAGTAAACTAATGAAAAATTAGCTACTTCGTAGATTTTTTAAAAGCTAACCTTTGATTGATAATGATGATAAGTGTAAAGTTTTTGAATTTTAAAATAGTTAAAGTAGTGATGGACCGAAAGCGCTTTCGGCCGAAATTACGACCGAAATTTCGGTTTCGGTTTCGGTTATGCCTACCGAAACCGAAAGCAGACAGGCACTATAAAGGACGGAGTTTGACAACAAAATCGAAAAATTTTTCGTCCAAAAACCTCTAAAATTTAAGTGTCCCGATTTCTCAAAATTTGCGCCTACCCAACATCGAACACATGAGCAATTTAATTTTTAAGGTGGATTTTAGATTTATACTATTTTGTAGTCAGCTGCTTTCGGTTTCGGTTTCGGTTTCGGTTAAGCCCTCTTTCGGCCGAAACTTTCGGTTTCGCTTATGAGCCCTTTCGGTCCATCACTAAATTAAAGGTTAGGTTAGGCCTCAGACCCAGCCTAATAATAATATATGTAGGAGCTGATCCTCTAAAAGCATTCAAAGCAGGATTGGACAAATTTTTAAATACTTTTCCTGACCAACCCACTATTCAAGGGCTGTACAGATTTGCCAACAATAACTCATTGGTAAAACAAACTTCGTATAAACGTTAATTATATAACTATTTTAATCATTAACTCTCTTTACAGGGAATCCCATTCCTTGAAGCGTTAATAAAAAATCCTCCCTCCCCACAAAATAATATCAATAATAATCTGATTTTGCCTCCAAGTCATCTTGCATTAAGAACTCAAAGGAATACTACACTTTCTTAAGAAGCATCTTTGAGATAAGTTAGTCTAAGAATTTGGTTCATTCCAGATTAGTTTTGACATAGTTATCGAATGGGATCCTGATCATTTGAATTCGACAGAAGACAGCTGTGAACATTTAGTGGCCAAGATTTCGTTTGTATTGTTGTGATCTCGGGTCCTGCCTTCTTTTTTCCCGATCTCTGGGGATGAAGTACTCAAAACGTGTGGTTGTAGTGGCGGTGTCTTATCAATAGAGCTCGGACTTGAAGGTTATACCTTTGACAAGAGGTCAGTTTTAGGTGCAAGTTTTGGGAAAAAGATATTCAAATGTTCACGTTTTCGTTTTAAAATGACATTGCATTTCCCTGAGTCATAGAAAATGAATTTATTAGGTTTGTTTTGCAGTTTTTCAAATGGCCTACTTGCTATGACTTCAATATTTACATGGAAGTAGTGATGAATCTTCAGCGCTTTCGGCCCGAATTTTTTTGAAGAATTTACATAGCCACTTAAGTCAATAACATGAACAAACCGACTTGTAAAGTTTTTGGGCTAAAGATTGGTAACTGAAATTGAAAAACATAGTTTGAACCAAAGATTCCGGGCCCTGCTTATCAGAGAAAGAAATCAGTAAAGTGCACTTAAGTCTGAGAGAAGCAGGCGTGATCAAACCCCATATCGCCGTATCAAAGTGCGCCCAAAGCACAAAATATTGTGCAGGATTGGAAGGAGTCAAAGAACACGTGGATGAGCTCGAAGATCACTTCATTGGCGAGGTGGTTAATGGATTTCTATCTCGCCCTTACGTATTTCATTACTCCAGTGGGCATGCTCAATAAAATAAAACGTCTGCAATTGGCATTAAATGGGCTGGCCATTGGAACAAGGCGAATAAATTGAGTGCATTTTAGGACATTTTCATGTGGTGCACGCAACTTCATGAGAACGTGTTTGCCGTATCAGATCCAAATCAATGCGGCAATTTGGGATCAGGTTTGTCTATCTTTTTTTCTTCCTCTCCCTCGGTTTGTCCATCTTAGTCACTCTCAAAATCTGGGGATTGTTTTGGAAGCCAACTCCGAACCAAACGATCGGGAGGAGGAAAGAAGGTTGGATATGATATCCAGGTCTAATCCTGAAATGGATTTCGTTTAATGATATGTCGGGAGCGGTCAAGGGGCAAAACTGGTTAAATCTATCTGGTTTCCGTCTAAACCAATCAAGTAATGGGAAGGGCAAGAAGATCATGAAAGGGCTATTGCATTGAAGAATTGGACCACCTACGGGACAGAAAATGATTCACGGTTTCAGGCATAAGTACTCACAGACAGAATTTCGGCGCAATTGAGTTCCTACCAATCTCGGGGCCCGACGATAAACTAAATAATTATGAAAACTGTAGGGTTCTCAAAAAATGTTGGACATTTTAATAGTGAATATTAAAATTCTTTATCTAAAACGTTTCAGCCTCTACGCCCAGATCTGGTTTTGTCCACAACCCATGTTGTTACCCTGCTCTTAATAGATGATAAATAGCACTTTATGGGTGACTGCGATCGGGAGCATTGATTTTCTCGCTCACTCGGCCCGATTTCATGGTGCATGTGTGTGTGTGTCTGAGGTTGCAGGTCTCCATGCCAACATTCAGGTCTCGAATTGGAGTCGCAAGTTCTGATTTGGATTTGAGTAATCGTTTCCACCGAAGCCCGTGAAGCCTTCTTTCTTGGGTTCGGTATCGGCTGGGGCATCAAGATGTGGGGACGGATTTAGGGAATTGGCCAACTCGAGACGGGAATTCGGTGGAGTGTCAGAATGTAGAACAACCGGGTGTTGAACCCACATCATCACAAATCCGCTTTGAACGGAGCAGGATCAATTTGAACTTGTTCATTTTAACAGCCCTGATGATAAAAAGCACACCGTGGGGTGTTGAGACTAGTTGGCTTTACAGACCTCATAGTTTGGCTCATTATGGATCTTGTTGGGTGTACAGGTATTACTCACCTGTCTTTTATAAACGGCTGTAAGAGAATCTGCGGTCATGGCAGCTTCAGTGACAACTTCGTCAACACATAGCCTTATGGGCAAGCCCATCTACCGATCTGTGAGCTCATCCAAACGTCGCCAAACAAGGTAGAGAACGGTGGACTAGAAGTAGAAGAAGTACTTAGATGTCTGGTAAGCCTGAGGTGCAAGAGGGGAGAAGTACGAGGAGAAGCGGCAAGTGCATGGTTGCACTGAACGCCGTCAAACGACGTAGAGAACGGTTGACTTAGAAGAACAAGAAAGAAGTGCGAGGAGAAGCGGCAAGCGCATGGTTGCCTTGAACGGCGTCAAACGACGTAGAGAACGGTTGACAAAGAAGAACAAGAAAGAAGTGCGAGGGGAAGCGCCAGCAGCAGTGAAGGATTCACGACTAAGAGAGAGTGTGCAACTAAGAGATGGCAGGTTTGGAAGCAACAAAAGCTGGCTTGCCCTGAGCTGAGAGTTCAAAGTGTTTCTCTCAAGCCACCTAAGTAGTTCTCTTGTCTACTCCCAAGGAGCGAGCTCGGGGTTAGCCCTTAGTGGCGCCAAAGGTGAGTGAGGTGGAGATGCCTCTAGCTATCCCTCTCTCCTTACGCACAAAAGCTGCCGTGACCACAGATTCTCTGACAGCCGTTTATACCTGTCTTTAAGTTCGAAATGGCTCTTGAACCATGTAAGCGGTTTTAGCATCCTCCATTGGGTTCCGAAACGGTATGAAACACAAACCCCATGGCTCGCTAACATATTCAAATAGTTCTAGATTTTTTTCCCATGGATGGGCCTCATTAGAGAATCTCGAGAATTGACATCTTTTCTGGGGTCGAGGATTGTAAACGCTTGGAGTGGCTCCAAGTTGGCCGGGCACCATTTCTCTTCAACTTCCAAACCATCCACTATCTTGGGGAGTGGTGAGGTACAATAATGAGCACCAAAGACAAGTAGCCAAATGGGGGCTCATTGTTATCTCTATGATTATTGTTTGAGAGCCGGTGAATTATATTCAGAAGGGGAAAAGGGGTTTAAATGTGCTGCTTCGAGCCAAGGATTCGGGCTCCACTGAGGTCCATAAAGCCAGCTTTGAATTCTGTCTGGCGCCTCCAAAATATCCCGTGAGCATTTCGTTGCCAATGCTAGAAACGGCAAATTTGAATGGAATTGCGATATCATGTTGGCCGAGACTTGTTTGCCAGTGATGCGAACATTTGGCTAATTTGGGTCAGGATTTATGGCGGAATTAGAAACTGTTTATCATGTTCTTCAGGGCATTAAAACCAAACCAGAAGATGAATAGACAATCTCAAGGCGGCAATTGACTGAATGGTCTAATCCAAACGGCCTCAAAAACAGATTTCCAGTGTGATAAGTTTGTAACCCGGTGTCCAATTCCGGGGTCTCGTTTTGGATTCAAATGTTGGCATTAAGAGGCCATAAATTTGGAAAAAGACGTTTAATTGCTTCCAATTCTGGCATAAGAATAGCCACAGGTCTTCAGTTGTGATTTGATAATGAAATTGCCAAGCAAATAATCCGAGAAATTTAATTGAGGGGATAAATTGCCTTAGTTTGGAATGTAGTACGACGAACCTTCAAAGTGTCTTCAAAACCAAGTTTTACAACTTGGACCGTAAGGTCTTTATGAAGTTATTCGTGCACTCTTCAAGATCTCCTTTGGTGAAGGCAAAGACACAACCAAGGTATTAGATGGAGATAGTGATGAACTGGTGATGATGATAACGTTTCGTCTCCAAAATTGTGGTTGGTTATGGCAACCAGGGCCAGCCAACTAAATCGTTGGACTCGCCAGAATGGTCTTTGCGTGAGTCCTTGCCATAAAGTTCAGACAGTCGAAGATTGCCTGACATTTGAGAATCAACGATAGGGTTGTCCAAGTCCAAAAGCTACAAATGCATGACCTGATTTTCATTCCCGAATGTCACAGTGACAAGGGACGTATTGCTAATATGAGGGGGCTCAGATTCTTCAATTGAAATGAGAAGAACAGTTTCAAGATTTCCTCGACCTGAAACGGTTGTAAAGATGTCAAAAGGGGGTTTGAGCGTGTATGTGTGTATGCACCTATTGGGCCAGGAGCCCATTGTCTGTCCGAGATGGACCGAAATTGAAATGAGAACGGATGGCCTGCCTGGTAATGATCTAATCCCTCATCTTTGTTAGACATGAATATGGCATCAGAGTGACCACACTAGCAACACTGAGAGAAATGCTCTGGGACAACAAATAATTGCGTTAAAAAGCAGCAAGTGACATTACAGCACTATCCCTCTCACAAACATGATTTCACGTGCTTGTGTGCCATTGAATAGTGCCTTTATTGATTTTGAATTTACATTTTGCTCAATTGCCGAGGTGGGTACTCTTTTTTAATGTGCTTTTTGTGATGCATCATCCATTTGGTGGTGTTGGAGTGACACGAAATGAAGGTCTGGAAAAAACCAATTGTAAAATGCCCCAAGCCTTTATGATTGCCTCTTGTATTGAGACTGAAATTAGAAGAAGCCAGCCGTGTCCAAATGATGATGAGAAAACCCCGAGAAAAAAGTTTAAATGGTCAAAAAAAAGCCTGGAGTATTTTTCATATTCTTCAGGTTTGAGGTGAACCTGTGAACATCTTGAATGGAGTTTTGATGGAAAATGCATCTCACCTCGGTCAGATAAAAGATCCCCTGTCTAATGATTTCGACTTCACTTTTGACTTTTTGCTGGACCAACAACACCTTTCAGAATCAAGAACCAGTCTCTTTCAGACACTGAATAGTTCGATATTGTTCAGGGTCTGAATTTCAAGTTCCCTTTGTTTGGTGAAAGAAGTAGGAAGCAAATTCGTTTTTGAGGAATTGTTCTTAAAGAGTTGTAACTAAAGGTGATGTGTTTTTTTCTCCTTATGATTTTCCTATGATCCCAATTGTGCCAATTATTGACAAATCTACAGATACTAATATTACCAACTTATAACTAATACAGCATTGCATTCTGCCTAAACCTTGAACTGGTCAATAAAAAGATCGACTGAGCGTGAATCCCAAAACCCCATTTCTCAGGGCTTGAACACCCCCAAAGAAGATCACCAGATAAAGACGAATGGGGAATGGTTGAGTGGATGGACTAAAACAAATGGGCGATTCAGATATCACACACTCGCACACACATCATGGACTCTCCACAGAAGAGCAAAGTGAGTCTCGGAAAATGGAGCTCTTTCAGGCTTACATGTCTGGAGTTTAACTAGCTTCTTCGGGAGCTAAAAGCAGTAACAGAGACAGACGCTGTCTGATTTCTGTAATTGTAATAGTTCTGAAACCCATGAGAAATGGCCTCCAACCATTTTGAGCGGGTCTGGGATGATTGTGCTCTAAATTAATCACCTCGGGTCGTTCAATGAAATTGTCGAATATTGCCTGCACATTATCTGTAATTTGACAGTAAAACATCCATCAATGGACCGATCTGAAGCACACGAGAATGGTTGTTTTCATGGTTAATCCCAAATGGAAACTCCTTTCACGAAATAAAATGGTTCATACCAAAATTGTGGAAGATGTGGCACCAAATGTTTTGAACACTTTGGCAAGTTTCCATTGAGACATTTGAGCATTTTGCAAAGGGCGAGGGTCAAATCGATTCAGATGTTCGGTGGTAGGATTTCAATTGAACTTTCAAGTCGTGTGCGTGAAACGGACATGTGGTGTTTGTGGTCTGGAAAATGAACTTGGCCTGGCTTGATCTTGATGGTTGATGGTTTGACACCTGGTTTGGAGCAAGAGAGATCGATTCCACTGAGGAGTGTGGCACATGTTTCAATGGCTTAGCAAGCATACACACACACATACACCAACACTCGCTCTTTCGCTCTCTCATTCAATGCAGAAATTGAGTGGGCGAAGACACGAGTTGTTGATAATGTCCAGCGATAAAGACACTGAGAAACAAAGTCGTGATATTTTATCACAGAAATCCATCAAGCAAACTCTTAATCGATTGATATGGGAGGCGTGGTTCTGAAATCGTTTCATATTTTAATTGAATAATCAAAAATGCGTGAAAACCAAGTAAAAATTAATTGTGTGTGAGTTGCTGATCCAGAATATTGTCTAGCTTCATTGGTCAAGGATACTGAAGACCATTTTATTTCACACTCTATGATTCAGTGTCTTCAAGTTCTTAGCCATTTGCACGGGGAGTGTCATTTTTTCACTCATAAACTCTCTTGGCACCGGTTGAGGCCCCAGTAATTGTTTCAAATTCTCTTGGTGACGAAATGATTTAATCTGAAGACGTGACGAATGGGCGTGTTATACACAAATGGATCAAGTCGTGTGGGTGGCTTAGCGTTTTCAGGTGCTAACGAGCTTCTGCCACAACTTGTGCAGGTTCATAGAGGACCTATAATGATGGCTGAAGCCTTTTTTGTGTAAGAGAGTGAGGAATCGCCATCTTTCAATAGGATCATAATTTATGATTATTGGTAGACATCATATATTTTGACTGCTACTCAAAAGTAGGAAGCAATTTCAACCTGGACTTCTACGTGTTTCATAGAGATTTCAACCGAAATGTGCAGAGTTAAGAAAATATTACCACGGTTTAGAAGCTTTCGTATTCCGGACAACTTGATTCATATGAGAAAAATCGAAATTTGCAAAGTCAGTGGAACATCACGGTAGCAAGATGCATCCTTGAAATTCCAAAATGCAGGACCAATCCCAAAACCAAACCAAATGATTAGTCAGTTGTTCAATCCCTTTCCGGAGCAAGGTCCCGATTTGGACTTTGGTATGCCAATCGAGAAAAAATCGAGGTCAAGGGATCACCCCAGTAGCAATCCTCATGCTTTTCTTCAGTCGTATGACGCAGAAAGAAAAAGTAGAACAAGTTTTCGAATCGAGTTAAATAGTCGGGAAGGTATGTCCCTTCTCCTCGTTGTTGATCTTCTCTTACTCAGGGTGGTATCCTAATGGATCTGGTTCACAATTTGGCACCATGTTTGAAGATTGGCCCAAGATTTGCAAGGTGACATCATCCCCAATGACGATGGCTACCAAATTCTCTCGGACGACATTCAATTACCATTCGCCCAATACTGATGGATTTGAGTGACTCTGAAATAAACTGGACTGGGCTCATAGAACTTAATAGTGTCAAGATGAGAGGGAAAAAAGGCTCGCCTTTCATTGCACTTCTAGCACGGTAAAGACTAGGAATGGAAACCAGTTGTTCCTCACATACATATTTCAGGGTGGCGAAAGCAGAGACGGCAGAGACTAGCAAAAGAGTTCAAATAAACAAAAAGGTGGGAGTTCTTGACTGACATTGAATTGTTAAGTCTGTGAGATAGGACAGGAGTGTAAGTCCACAAGCTGAGTGTTTTGAGAGCTCCCCTCGAGAGCCATTACAGGGTGTTATCACTTTTATAGTGGTCATTACCCGACAAAAGCTCTTCCCGGGATCTAGAGCACATAACCCAGGTTTTAAATGGTTGTTTAGAGCAGAGAGAGAAAGAGGAGGTCTGCCAATGCATTTCTGCGCCTCTCAAAAGACCAGAAGTTGAAATAGTCACAAAAGGTCTGGAATTGGAATTCCTCGCCAGATTGGTTGGCAATGGATTCTTTCGTCGATCCGAGTGGAAATTAGCAAATCTATATTCATACCCGCATGGTTCTTCACCTGGAGATCTGAATGACTGCCGGTCAAAATCATTTGGGGTCTATTGGTCATTGGCGGAAAGTGCATTTGAGCTTGAACATTTTAATGAAGTGAGATGTCAGAGAAACCAACTCTTCCTCCAAATTGGTAATGCCGGATTGGGATGGAATGTGTATTTCCAGATAGGTCTCCCTATCTGGATATTACCGTGTTGAAAGCCAAAGGGTGGATATGAATCGGGATCCTCGGAAATGTTGCCGCTCAGAATGAAATGTTGTCCAACTCCAATCGCTTTTGAGAACATGTTCAAAGACCTCCCACAAAGTTGCAAAGCAAGGGCAAGTTTTCGCCGGTACATCGAAAGAGTTTCAATTCGGCTACTGTAGTCAAGCAGACGAAAGAGGCCTGAGATGAGCTTGGAATTACTAGTGAAACATCATGTCAATTGGCAAAACAGTTTGCAAATGATTTGAGCGCATAATTGCAATTTCATGCTTTGCATCGCCCTTTGTGGGATCAGTTGATGAACTTGGCCATGTACGGTTGGCTTGGCATTCATGCTGATTGATCTCTATCACTCCTTAAGCTGATTCTTTTTTGTTTCCTTACAGCTATTATCTTACTTTGAATTCGACACTATTTTTTTTTTGTAACAGAGAAAGAGAGCTTTTGGGCATTGAAAATTTCAGAAAGTCCGTGATTGGGATACTTTGAGGCGAACGATGTATCTCGCTTTTTCATGAAGAAAAGATGAGTTAAAGCGCTTTTACAGAGAATGATCTTTTACCTCTATGGAATACTTCGTGAAGTATCGGTCCTGCAAATGAATAAGTGTTTGATTTTTTAACTTGATGAGATTAAATTATTAAATGATTAAACGATCTTGATTTGGTTCAGTTTGGTAGATTTACACTTGCAACATGGCAACAAGGGTTTTGAATTCCTAGTTAGGGATTGGCCTAATTCCGGGCAGTTCTAACGAAAGTACAGTAATTCGTTCCTTGTTTAGCAAAAGAAACCAATGTCATCACTAGGGACGGGCAAATAGTGTAAAAAGATTTTTGGTAACATAAACCCATTTTTCTGCACTTTTGCACTTTTTACCTTTATTTGCACTTTTTATTTACGTTTTTGGCCAAAATTGACAAATTGTTAAGAAAATGTAGTGGCTTTTGTAAAAAATTTTAGTTTCAAGATCAAATTTTGAACTAGTTTAAAAAGCTTGCATTTGCAATCAACCATTCTTAGCACCTTGAAGAAATAAGTGCATTTCAGACGCAAAACTCACACTTTATTCACCATCTTGGCTTTAACTATAACATCCTGTTTACTAAACTAAATATTAGACGAAAGAATCTCATTGCATGCAACCAACAAATAGCAAACCTAAAGAAACTCATGTTATGGTAATGGAATGATCTATAAACAATATAGATTGCAGAATTAGGTTTGCTGCTTACAAAGATTGCTATTTCTAAAAAAGGCCGTTATAAACTTAAAATCATCAAGCTAAGGATACATCAATGTAGCAATACACATTGTTAAATTGACTTGGAGATATTACTTCTAAGTTCCAAAAGTATTTGAGAACAGTTTTGATGTGATGAGACAATGAATGCCACATTTGAAATTGAGTTCTGGTAATTAGGCCATAGGCCAAATATTGAAGTAATGTCGCTAAAAACTTGTTTAAAACACATTTATGACTGTTTTCTTTGATGCAATTGTTAGGCACACGTGGGTATTTTTCTGTTCAATTTTCAATGTCTATTTTTGAAAAACTTTACAAACTTTACAGACTATTTTTGAAAAAAGGATGAAAACAGAGTGATGTAAAGCCATATAAAACAATTGCTAAGTATATTTTGACAATATTTTAGGTACAAACATTCACGAGACCACCTTAGGAATGAAAAATTCAGAAGATTGTTGACTAGAGTATTTTTAATGACTTTACATCCTTTTTGCTAGTGACCTAATTAATAGAACTCTATTACTTGTGCGGCATTGTCTCTTCACCTCAAACTAGTCTCAAATGTCTTTAGAACTTGTAAATGACTTCTCCTGCTCAATTAAGAGCCGTGGGTACTCCATGAATGACGTTTTAAGTCCAAAAAGAAGTTATTTGCTCTTTTTTGGCATTTATTTGCACATTTTTGACATTTATTTGCTCTTTTTTGACACTTATTTGCTCTTTTTTCGATATTTATTTGCTCTTTTTTGACATTTATTTGCACTTTCAACATTTTTCTGCACTTTGTTTTGCACTTTTGGGCACATTTTTTTGCAACTTTTGGTAACTAAAAGGGTAAGATTATTTGCACTTTCTGCCCGTCCCTAATCATCACAAATGACTTGTGATTGTAATAACCAAAAAACTCGTTACTCGTTACTTTTCCAAATTAAAATTGTTTCTCTCTTTTTTATCACTGATTTAATAATAATAAAATTGACATTTTGAATTGTTAGGGGCCTTTAACTGAAAGAAGGAATATTTAGACAAATGTCGAGTGCATGAAAGAAAGCAAAATTAGATAGGATATAACCCTAACAATTAGTGGTGGATGTTGAGCTTTGATTTACTCATTGGGCAGCGTTTGTCGGAACTATTTTGCTCCGACCATTCCAACATTTTGCTGACATAATTTATCCAATGGAAACGATAGTTTGGTCAGCACCAATTTGGACCTGAGTCCGTGACATTGGCGAATCCAACCAAATTTGCACTATTTGGCTTTTGATGAAACGGAAAATGCTCATGGGTTCTCTTCCTTGGCTGATTTTTGATATATTTCTGACTATGACAATTTTCGAATTTCTTCATTGAAGAGATCTACTAGCAAATCAGCTATATGACAGAAAAAGAATAACAAAATGAGAAAAAAAATCCCAATTTTAGCTTCTTTAAGAACGGGTCAAATTTTACATGGTCGAGCAAACTATAGACTACATCTACTTCAAATGTGATTGAACTCACTTATTAAGTTGAGAAAAGAAACCAATTTACTCCACAACATTCAACTATTTTTGACCAGATATATTAAAACGCAATCTAAAAGAGATAAAGTTCCTAAAAACATTTGGAAAAGGAATGGGAACTGTAATCAGTTCCTTTTATCGAGGAACGGCTAAAGCCCTGCCTGATTCACAAACAAATCCAACACTTGAATTTCTTTTAAAGATTTTGAATCAACCCATAAGACCGCGACCGTAAGCTTTTGTAAATCGAGGTTCTGATAAAACTCTACGTACGTTCCGAGGTGTTTATCCCGTTTATCTGTAATTCCCGCCCCGTGGCCAAAACCACTTGGTCACGAAAAAAGTGGATTGGCCAACTGGGCTCTGTTTGGCTTTCTTCTACGAACAGGCAGTTGTTAGGAGACCACAACACGCGTGTGTGCGTCCTCGGCAAAATGTGGACGCCTGAGTGAGCGTCCCTCCGCCCAACCGGCCTTCAGTCATGTCAGGGTGACCAAAATTGCTTCTCAATACAGAAACAAGTACTCTTTATGGAGGACAAGATCTAACTTGCGCTAACATCAGGTTAGCTATCCGGGACACTCGGTGATTGAAAAAAAACCATGAGTTGTATGGACTTGATCAGCGGAAATTTGCAAAGAAACCAAGCATATATCGCCTAATCAAAAAGGCATTACGTTCATGGCTATGCGAGTTAATTCATTGATGATTACTTAGGTTTTAGCTGACACTCGTCTTTTTAAGAGGCATAGATTAAGAGGCAGGTTTTGAGGTGGACAGTTTCGTCACCCTGAAGCTTGTGGCGGACAATGTTGTTACCTTCTCTTTCCACTGTCTTCAGGACTGCCAGATTTGCCCATCACCCGTGAAGTCGGTTAAATTTGACCTCTTTTTTAGATTCTTAATTGTTCTGAGTAAGCCGCTTCAAAAGATCTTTGAGGCGCACTCATTAGCTCTTATTTGTGTTTAAAAGACGAAATTCGAGAAAGCATGGCGTGGCTCAGAGGGTTTAATATTGAGGGGAGTTCAAAATTTGAGCACTTTTTGTTGTCCCTAACGAAATTCGAGTTTCCCAAAATACGGCAATGAACTCGTATTTATTATTTTCCTTTGTCTCAACAAACAGGATCTACCTCAAACTCTACGGAAAGATTCGAATCGAGTACAAAGTTAACCGTGGATTCCGTCTTAAATTCACCGTCACAAGATAAGCTCAGAGCCTAGACCACCTCCGTGATCGGTCGAACCCCGCGTCGTCAGCTGACGCGTCCTGGCCTCCGATCTGGCTCTTTCCACGCGGGTTTTTGACCTAAAAACCGGCGTCAAAATCGGCCAACCTGATCCGAGTCTCAAATCCAATCTGATTAACCGAGTGAATCAATCGTCCGGTGGAAATACTAAAAAACCGACCTCAATCCGGACCCGATTGTCCTTGATTCATCGCGGGAATCGCCGCCGGTTTTGGCAGGGCGGGATTGATTGACCCGGGATCATTCTCGATGCGTTAAGGGTGAGAGAGACCCAGTGGATTAATCGGGATGAATCACAAGGCTTTTCTGCGGTTGTATTGCCGCATTTGCGGTTTGCGTCGCATCCACACCAATCAATGGCTGCATCCGGTGATTTGCTACAAGAACGTGATTCTCATGTTGCACGAGTTGGATGTGAGCTCGGAAAGCGAAGAGCTCTTTCCCAAATCCGTGTGCAAAGAATGTCACGCCAAATACCGAAACTCGACCGATCCCAATTCGCTCTACGCCCAGGTAATCAGAGGTTTGAATAGACACGCCCATCCGTCATCGGGTCCACGTGGAAATGGTTTAGTAGCTAGAAGAAAGGGTAGTTCGACGCTTTTAACGTGAGGTTTCCCATCATCGGAAAGGATGATGTTCGAGGAGGTTCAAGATTCGTGAGAATTTTGCCCCTTATTTCAAATAAAGGGGTTTCATTTTGATACCGGCGAGTGTGTCCCGGATCGCTTAGAAGTTTACCGAACCCTCCGGCTCCGGAATTCAAAGATCTTTTTTACTCGCCCATTGAAAAAGGTTAACTAGTGATGGACCGAAATCGGTGTCGGTGACGCTGACCCAAATTGAAAGTTTACGGGCACCCTACGAAATAAAGTTTGAGAGAAAACCGGAGAATTTTTGGGTTCAAAAGTCAATTAATCTTAAATGTTGCCGAATTTTTATAAAATGCTATTTCCCGCGTTCAAACGCACGGGAGAATTCTCATGGTACGGCTTCATACGGACACGTGTATCATAATTTTTGATTTTACGTGTCCAACATGTATTGAGAAGTTCGAAAATAGGTCGACCTTTGGTGTCAGGATGCAGTTTTGGGAGCTGTATTATTTCGGGAACCTCCAGTCAGGCGTTCGTTAAAGGACCGTTTATGCGGCTATCAATCAAACGCATTGAATCCGATGGCATTTTCTCTTATGAGAATATCAGATGATGATGATACCTCTTACGAGGTTTATGAAAACCATTAGCTTCACCGTTAGTTTGTGTTTTGTCACTCCCACCTGGATGGTTGAATCTGGTGGCCACTGAACAAAATAATACTAACGGGATATAATGATATCTGACCTAAAACTCGTGATTGGGCCTGGGGTTCTCTTCTGTACTATATTCCATGATTAGATTTCAATTCCTTTTCCCTGACACATGACAGACGGAAACTTGAGAATGGGTTAAAATCGACTTCGTTTTTCTTTATCTTTAAAGGCGGAAAAGGCGCACGTGAGTAATGACTCGGACACGATCAACCGATTGACCCGAGCTCATCCGCTGGTCGACTTTTGGGCTCACACCTCGACGGAATGCGCCATCTGCGATGATCCCAGCTATGATCGGGCTCAAGCCGAGGAGCAACTCAAGGTGGTGTCCATGAAGCGCATCTTTCAAGTGGGCGCCAACACCACCATTGATTTTGGCGCCAAAGCCAGTCCGAGTGGCACGGCCATTCGGCCTTCGATGGGCGGTGCCGGGCCTTCGACTAGCGTGGGGTCGCCGGCCACGCCTCGAGGGCGGGGCCGGCCGCCGAATTCGGGTGTGTTTGGCAAGAACCGCAAATACAAGGCCAGTGTTCTGGCTAATATCTTGCACATTCTTCAAACCGACGGACCGACAGTGCTAAAGAGCTTGCGAAATTTTGGTATCGTGTACACCCAACCCAGCGAACTCAAAGCCCCGAGCTCATTCGTGGTGGCCGACACCAATCGGTAATTATTTTTAGATATCACTTATTTCAATCTTCATATTTTTTTATAAAATATACCTTCAAATCCCATTTAGAATTCTGAAAATTTTGGAGAATCAACCGGAGAAGAAGAAGATATCCACTCTCGTGAAAGCCATCACGGACGATATCGTCGACGGCAAGTTGTCCTTCTTCAATGAAGTAGGCATTAAAATCGATCTCCTCCATCCGAACTTGTCCTTCCTCTTGAAAAAGATCCGGAATTTTCAACCGGTCAAAACCTACACAGGGGGCAAGAACATGCCCGGAACTTCGTCATCGTCGCCGGGAGGTGTGGGTCAATTGGCCATGGCCAAACAGCGTCCAGGACCGGCACGTTTCAAGATCGGACCCAACGGAAAACCCATGCGAGGTCGTCGACGAGTTGTGGAACGTCATCGGACAGCCGACGGGGTTGTGCACACCCACAAAGCCATGGTCAAAGTTCGACCCATCGATGTGCCGGGCGAGTTGACGAGGGTCAATCCTGGCGAGTATTTGACGGCCAAAAAGCGTAGAAACGTCGAAATCGATAACATGAACCTGTTGCAACTCCAGTCGGGCTTTGGCTTGAATGCGGTGAGCAATATCGCGTACACTGCCATGGTTCAGAAGCCCAAGTTGACCCCGGATAGATTGGAGGAGGTCAAGCGTCAATTCCTCAGTTTTTTGCCCGTGACTCGACCGTTATCCTTGGACTTGATCCGGTACATTTTGCTGCAAGAACCCGAGCGTCGCAATCTGCTAAAGAAAGTTGGCATTAGTTTCAATCCGAAGCAAGGCAATTACCTCTGCCCCGATGGAATGAGTGCGCAAACTGTATTTAAATGCTTCTCCAAGCTCAAACCACTGGCCGACGTTCAATGGGCGGTGATCATGGCCGAGACCATCTTTAAGCTCATCAACTTGGACGACCTGCACTCGTTCTACTACGTGGGACTGGATGTGGACGAAGATCACCCCAAGGTGCCTCTATTCTTCCGAATACACCACGAGATGAAGCGATTCCTCACCCACAACGGCTCCCAATTGCTGGCCTCCCATCTGGTGGATCAATTCGCTCTGAATACCTCGGCCGTTCATCTCAAGGCTATCGAAACCGTTTTGGGCTGTTCCATGCGAGAGGCCGATGCATTTCTGAGGTCGGGCAACGCCGGTCAAACCCCGTATCAGGCCAGCATCATCGAGGTTCAAATGCCCACCGTCAAGAAACGCGGTCGTCCACCCAAAGGGGTGAGTAAGCCGTCCTTGTTCGATATCCCGTCGAAACGGCCTTACAAGAAGCCCAACACGAAAAGCCGAGGCCGACCCAAGAAAGTCGTAATCAAGGAAGAATTCACCGCGTCCGTCACCGTCGAAGAGAGAAAGGAGCGATCCGCTCGAGCCAAGAAAACAATCAGTTACAATGAGGGCGATGTGGATGGGGAAACGCGAGCGGACGCCGACGAAGATCCGGATTTTGATCCAATGCAAGAACAACCGGATCTAGCCGGAGAGGCCGATCCAGAGGCAGGCAGTGGTGAAAGCTCTGTGCCCACACCAATCGAAAAGGAGATCGTCAATCCTGATGGCGAGTTTGTCGGCAAATCCGAGGTTGTTGACAATGAACCCACGGTGGCCATGGAAGTCACCGAAGAAGATGACGAAGAGGTCCCGCCAAATCAAGCTGAGAACGACAAGGGCATGGACGAAAACATGAAAGAAGAGCACATTTCTCCTTCTAAGACCAAGGGGAACGACTTGGAAGAAGAAGAAGAAACGGCTGACGAAACAAGCAGCAAGCCTGTAGAAGAGACCAACGGATCCAATGGAGAAGGATCCAATGGGACTGGAGATGAAGACGCCGAAGATTCTCAGGACGTGCCTCCACCAAATGACGAAGCCCCCGAAGAAACGAATAATGATCCTGAGGTGGAAAAATCTACCAATGGCGTGTCTGGAGATTCTTCCGAGGATTCAAATGTGGCGACTCCAGCCAAAGAGGGATCTCATACGAGTTATTCCGTAGAGAATCTAATTGAGGATGCCTCCCACGCCAACTCCATGGTGAGTGAGGATGACAAGATGGACACCACACCCGTCCCCAATGACCTGAGTACCTTTGCCCAATTCGAGGGCTTGAATGAAGTCCCGGATTTGTGAATGATTCATCATCACTCAGTGTTAATGTAAATGAGCGAGCACTATTTACGTTCTTATAAAAGCAAACTATAAATGTTTCTCTGCTTTGACGTTCCCCCTCCAGCCTCCCCCAACCCCCCCGCTCTCAAAAAGAACCGCCCCTTTCCCAATCCCATTTCTCTCCTATTCTTGAGTGAGTGTCTAAAAGTTTCTCCGAATAAACTCTGAAGCCATGTAGAATAAACACCAATGTACTACTACCTTGGTCTGTGGATCATTTGATTGTTGGTTAAAATAGCTGTGAGGCTTTATCAAACGCCTTGATCTTATGGGGGTGTTTACAGTGTTTTGAAAAGATATTGGTGCGGTTTGAAAAGTACCAAAGTAGCTAACACGCCCCTCAAAGTAAGCACCTTTTATAGGAACTCAATTTTTAAATCATGAACATTTGCCACAACAAAAAAGAATTAAAAGGGGTACCCCGAATTGTCATGCTTCTCATTCTTCGTAAGCTTACTGGATTGACTTCAATTAGCTCACTAGAAACTGTGATCACCCCACGGTGGATGCATTTTTTTTTAAGTTGCTTCGCATGTGACAATTAGTTTGTATGATTGACTATTTTATCAAAAAGTGACAGAAGGATGTGCATAAAGTGGATAATGAAGGATAGTCGTCATCACAATGCTGTTCATCTTCTTGAACCGTCAGAAGGGTAACGTCTCAAATTTCGACCGTCTATGACGCACCATCCCATACCCATTTCTCCCAGATTGTTGAGTGGTTGCCTAAGAACTTCTCCAAATAAACTTTTAAGCCAAGTTGAATAATCATTGGTCTGAAATTTTATTTGATAGTTAGTTGGTTACAAGAATCTTGATATGTGGAATACTGAACGAGAGGGTGTGGTTAGTTAGGTATTAGTCTTCATTTTTACACGTACACGCGCTTACATATACTTTCAACATGGCTGAGAATCGACGGTTGCATTATTGACACTGGAAATGAGCTTATCCTTGCCCTCTTGATTTAGTTGGACGGGTAAGTCCGCGTTTTACTCCGAATCCAATCCACGTAATGAGATATCTTTGTGTAAACACCGGGTTTGTTCTCACGACCACAACCATATCCCCAACTTGTGATGCCTGAAACGAAACTACTTCGTTCGAATGTTACATTTACCTACAAATTTGGTCACACTCACCAACAAGCGTTTTGGCGCCATTCATGTCCACAACAGCTGGTCCGCCTGAATCTCCTTGACAGGCATCAGGCCCATTTCCGTCGAGATGACCGGCACAAAACATCCCAGAACTCAGACGACCCGTGGAACCATAAACATGCTCGGCTGAGCATTCTGCCCGGGTAAGTATGGGGACATTGGCTTCTTGTAGATGAACCACGCCGCCAAGTTTCGTTCTGGGTTGAGGTGAGCCTTCAATCCCGTCGAATCCAATTTTACCCCATCCGGTGATGGTGACGTTTAGACTTGAAGTATAGATGTAGGTGTCAGGTGGGAGACAAATTGGAGCCACATGATCGTTGAACTCCATACCCGAGTTGTTCCGATTATTGGACCTGAAGATATGATTTCGTTAATTTCTGGCTCTTGTCAATTTCAAATGGGAAATGCAGGGGGAGGTTTGAGTGATCTCTTCAAAAATCTTATCGCGGGCGGATGAAAGAAGAGAAAAGGCTTGTTCGTCAATGTAAGATTTTGGTCAGTGCAAGGGTTTTCGCGTTTTACAGACCGCCCTTATGACTTAGATGCTACAAAAATTGTCGAATTGCCAGTTTGGACATTTTGACTCTCGGTTTTGTAAGAATTTGCAAAATTATTCTTTTGATTAAAAAATGGCAAGCACTTAAAAAAGACCTTTGATATTGAAGAGAAACACGTACAAAAAAACGGCATTTTGTTTGATATCATGATGGTTTTGGAGCTTACAATACAAATCAGTGCTTATAACATCACTTACACTTGTACTTACCCAAAAAAAGTGGCCTTTTGTTGAGAATTTTCTCGTGCAAGAACGAGCAAATGAAGTGTGCATTTTATTCCAAAATCCTAACCAAAGGTGTTCAAACTTGCAATTCGACATTTTTCATGGCATCTAATTCGCAAGGGCGGTCTGTAAATTGCGAAAACCCTAAAACTGCCCAAATTCTCACGAGCCACCCACTGTTGCCAAACAAGCCTTTTCTCTTCTTTCATCCGCCCGCGATAAGATTTTTGAAGAGATCACTCAAACCTCCCCCTGCATTCCCCATTGGTCAAACATATTGCTTGCTTCCAAAACTTACTTGATCGTAATCACGGCCAAATCATTGTTCAAATAAGGCCCAACGTTATAGTTTTCATGAATGTCGATCCGATTGATCAAGTATTCAGCCTCGTTGGTGTCAATGACATCTGGCAAAAGAAAACAAGGACAGTTTCAAAATACCCTACGTAGTGCATAAATATCACAAAAATGACCACTCTTACTGATAGCGTAGTCTCCAGTTCTGACCAGATAAGAGGACTTTGGAAACTCTCGAAGGCAATGGGCGGCAGTGAGCACGTGAAATCGCGATACGATCACAGCTCCACACCAATGGTAAGTTCGATCCTTGCCTCGCACCCGAATACTTGCTTGCCAAGGATGAGCTCCAGGTTCGGAGCGACGACCTCCAGCTACTCGAGGTTCGGCCTCTAACTCTCTGGGTCGGATAGGGATTTGAATTTGTCCACATTGGGGTTCCCGCTCAACCTCAACCCCCACACTCCTTAATGACAATTGCTGGAGCTGTTCAATGGGTTGGGGAATGCTGCTAGGATTTTCAAGGGCTCGAGTTTCGACGTCCAAACAAGTGATGCCAATATCCTCGGCATGATTGCAGTAATGATCATGGGCCCACAAATCACGGGATTTGCATTGTTCTAGACTGACTTCTGTCCCATCACACACGTCATCTTGAGTCAAACGAATCC
Source organism: Tigriopus japonicus (assembly GCA_010645155.1). NCBI lineage: Eukaryota > Metazoa > Arthropoda > Copepoda > Harpacticoida > Harpacticidae > Tigriopus > Tigriopus japonicus. The sequence goes on from CM021319.1 coordinate 688,980, forward strand.
ACACAGGTCCTCGCTCAGCTCCAATGTAAGTCGTTCCGTTGTAAACTTGTCCCAGAGCTGATCCAAATCCTAACATTCGGCATACGACCTGGAAAATTAAATTTGGTTCGTCATATGTACTGTCACTTTCAGACGAAGCATAACAAGAGCAAACCTACCTGAGCTTCTTTTTGTCCAAAGTGGTCGTCACAAACCGTGCCCCAGACCCCTTTGTGACGTACTTCTACTCTCCCAGAATTATCCGATTCCCCATCCGCCAATCGAACTTGCAGGGGAATCGAGCACATCTCCGGATCCTCGTCACTTGCGTCCTTGCAATTAGGGATTCCGTCGCATAAGTTGTTGACGTGAATGCACTCCTTGTCGTGGCAGTGCCATTCATGTTCCTCGCAGGTTTTTGATGTTTTGCGACAAATGACCCCGGCTTTCTCGTTACCCATGCAAGTGTTTCGAAACGACGAGTCGTCTTTGAATTGACATTCCGTGATATGTTTCTCATCTCCGTTACAAGTTAAGTCAAATAGGTGCATCAGGTCGCCATCCACTCCTTGCCCATTGATAACCTGTCAAGAAAGCACAAAAAGTTTTGTGAGTCAGGAACTTTTGGTTGGGTGAGAGATTGGCACCCTGTGGGATGCCTCCTGTGACTCATTTCCTGCCTTGGTATCTTTTCAAGTAACTTCCCGCGCGTGAATCTCCCTTAAATATGGGGGTCTCAATAGACATTTTAGAGTGAGAGAGAGACGCCGTGTGAATCATCCAAGCTTGACGGACATCTATAGTAAACCCCCAACACACGTTGCCCTGACTCAGATGTGGTTCATGTTGTGCGTACCTGTTCAGCTCCCAATTCGTATCCAAGTTGTCGACAAACAACATGAGCCTCATTGAAACTAAATCCATCGTCGCAAACGCCTCCCCAAGTACCGTTTGTTTTCACCTCGACAACATCAGCCTCTCGTGAAGAGATCAATCGGATGGCTAAAATTTAGAAATTTATCATTCCCATAGCAAATTACCTATTTTCATAGACAAACGAAAAAATTGTACCTTCAAATGGAGTAAAAGCAGGGCGCTTAACTCGGTTGCATCCGTTGTCTGAAGTCCCGTTCAATTTGTAGTAGTTCCAGTTTTTCCGCTCTATTAAGGCGTCATACGGAGAAAGCCCAGAATACCTGAAATGTCAAGGGCAGTCCATTTGAATGAGTCAGACAAATCAATTCGTCCTTGGGTTTTCGGGGTCCTTGAGCAGTCATTCACCTCGATTCTTAGACGACCAATTGTTAAGTTCAAATGAGTCATTGTACAATGGGAAATCTACCGAGAAAGAAAAGAAATTGACTGACCTGTTGCCGATGAGGCATCGGTTCTTCTGGGGGTTATGAGAGAAGGAAGTGCATGTGCAGTGCTTTGATTTCATGCAAATTTTTGCACATTCTTCCACGGTGGCATTTTGAAAGACTTCCTCTTGGCTAGTGAGCTTGAACCCGGACTCTACGTCAAAAAGTCGGGTATATTCCATGCAATTCTCCTCGTCTTCACCCCCTGAACAATCGACCTCGCCGTCACACACGAATGCATTGAAGATGCATTCTCCAGGTTGGCAAAGAAATTGCTCCTTGCTTCCACATTGGTAAAATTCTTCTTCCAGATCTCCACTTGGTACTCGACCCCTAAGAAAAAAGGATTTTGAAACCATTTGTATTTTGAAATGCTCTGGACGGAGATGAAGAAACAGATAGATGTGTTTACAGACAAAAACTGTAAAACTCTTTGTCTTGAATGCTGATAATGAATTCAAGTTCAAATGGAGTATATATAATTTTACGCTTCAACGGAAACAGCATTCTCGCTTAAATGACGTCAAAATAACGAGAACAAGGGGTTTGATAAACTCACCTTCGTCTTTGTTGGGATCCTGGAATATCAGGTGTTACTGATCGTTCTATGTTTGAATATCCGTTTGGGAGACACTCAATTGGGAGACGCGTATCACGTCGATTGACCTCATCGCATTTGGGAATCTCACAATAATCGTATTCCTCCTCATTGATGAAGCAAATAGGTGCCTCTTCTAAGCCATCAGGATTTCGACAGAAGTTGTGTGTCCATTCATTTTGGCCTTCAAAGATCGTCTGCAAATTTGGCGTGTTCCAAGGAAGACAACTCCGTCCACTTTCACCCCGATTGGCTGTTCCATTGTAGTTGGCTCCGTGTTCGTTGATGCATCCTACGTCCAATTGAGGTGACTCACAGATGAAGGACATGCTGTTGGCAAAGTTAGTCGAGAACCAGAACATGTACTGTTGGTCTTTCCTCACGGCGATTCCTCGAGATTCTTGTCCAACATCAGAGACACTATTGGGATGTACGATGAAGTTTTGAAACATGATGGGACTCTGTGTGTGAAACCAGGTGTAAAAATTCCTATTCGCTACCGAATTGATCATGCCTCCCGTCCAAAATTCGGCCAGTTCCACGTTTTTGGACCGCAACCATTCGTAAAGAAAGTCATTTTCCTCTTGGGAATCGATCTGAAGTAGGTAACCACCGTTTTGTTGGCAAGTCTCTTGGGATTGGGCGAAGTCTTGTTTGGGCTCGTTGTAGATAGTATAGCAGCTATCTTGGAATGGTTCATCTCGTCCCGGGCAAAGGGCATACGATGGTTTGGTACAAACCAGGCTCACGGCAAACAACTCGGGATCACATTGTGCTTGACTTGGTTGCCAAGAACAAGAGGTCAAGTCGGTCTCTTCACCTTTGCAGGACACTTCCGAATTGAGGATTTTGTTGGAAGCAAAGAGGGATTGAAGATCCCCAACAGTACTGTTTCCATGAGCATAGTGAATGGCTCCTTGAAGGAACCCCAATTGACGACAAGCCACGGTGGCCTCTTGATCATCAAACGATTTGGTGTCATCGCACAATAGATGCCAATTCTCGTTGATAAATAGCTCCACGAAACCCAAACTTGGACCTCGGCCTCCACGAAGCCTTAGGATTTGACCACTATGAACATTGATTGTCGAATCTACAGGACAAAGAAGTCGTTAAAGAGGGATTCTCTCGGTGTATTTCCAGAACATGTTCTACTGTATTGATTTCGGTTCGCTTACCTGGACTTTGTTGGACAAGTTGAGCTGCTCCTTGGTTAAATCTGGCTGCATTTGGAGGGTTCGTGGGCTCATCCGGAAAACTAAAGGTCCGTTCACTTTGAACACAGCTTAAGTAAATGGCCGCAAAAATCACACCAGAGCGAACTCCACGCAACATTTTTGACCAATGGATGCAAGAAGATGATGCGAACGTCTCTTACAATTGAGACGTAAGTATGCGCCCAAGAAACAAGTTTTAGGTCGAACAATGGAATGGGCCTCCAACCACTTCCAGGAATGGTATGTAAATCAATGGCCTAGGAACTCCCCGGGCTGAATATCACAATCACAATCGGTACCACAAGTCTTGTAACTAACTCTCTCTATTTGGCCCTATCTGGCCCGACGATCCATAACAGAATGATGCATCCCGAAAACCGAGGGAAAGAAGGTATCGCACTCGTTGATGCCTTCAATACCTGTGTGAAAACTCCACACACTCACGCTCTTGTTGTGTAGTAGCTCTCGAGGCTAACGCCAGATTAGATTGTCAAGGGCGTGTTGGCGGGAGAATCGCCGGTCTGAATTGCTTTCTCGAAGGGGAAGGGAGAAGCACTCGGCAATTGAAGAGGGGGACAAATGGTGACTCATAAAAAGGGACTCTCCCGGGGATTGCCGATTGCATGACTATTAATCACTGTTCTAGTCTGAAGCTGTTTAGGGCTATTCTTATACCTGTGAACGTGACATGTACAAAAAAGACATTTAGAGAATGGAGTTCAAGATCGGTTTGGTCGATTTGAAAGAAATTGTTAGGTTTGAAAGAAATGTATGTATCATTACAGGAACTTCGAATAGAATTGATGTTTATTGCAACTCTTGGTCATGTCAAGGCGTATCAAGTAAGATAAGATACTATTGAATGTTGGTCTTTTCGAGTGGCTTATCTTAGAGGAAAAAAGCCTCATTTAAAAGTAGAGAATGATTACCTAAACCGCAATGAAGGAGGGCCATGTTGTTACATTTTCTCAAGAGATTAGTTCCTTGTATTACGAGAATGTTCGAAGGCTCCGAGAATTTCAGCCACGAAAATAATAATATCCGTATGCCATTGAACTTTGGGATACTGTAAGACATAAATCATCCTTTTCCAAATTGTTTTGAATCCCCGCCGTTTCTTTGTTGAATGATGCATTGTTGGGACCAATTTCAAAATGTCTGAATCAGGTTAGCATCAAAAGGAGTTATCGAAATTCCGTGTGAAATGTGATCCCAGAAAAAAGGATTTTTCGGAAGCCTCTCGAATCCTGATACTGGGTAAGCAAGAGAACTGATTCATTGTTAGCACATTCCACAGCTTTTTAATGAGTTTCGATTTCCGGGAAACTCGTAAAGGATGCTTGATTGATATGAGAGAGAGCGCCCTTTTTGACATAGGAACACGCTTCAAGTCTGGCAAAAGCGGAATATCAGAATCGCTGTGATTCTTTGTCGACAACGTGGGTTTTAGTAATCAAGTGTTCAAAAAAGATTTTCGGCCTCAAAAACATTTGAAGCTAATTTTGATGTTTAAGGCCTTGATTTGGTCTTGAAAAATTGATCAATTTAATTTTCATTTATTTTGTACCAGATTTGGCAAAATTCATGTTTTTGGGCTATTGGGGAAATTTTCAATTATTTTGGAATCTTTATGCAAAGCCTTTTTCTCAATTTTTTCGTCGAAATTTGGCAGAAGTCAATCATTTTGGCCATTTTTCAAGTTTTTCAACAAACTGTATTAATTTCAAATTTTTGCTTTTCGACTTGAATATCTATTTGCAAGATACGTAACTGAAATTGTGGCTTGTCTTTTTTTGTTAATTAAAGCTCGTATGCTATGATAGCAAAGCTCGATAATTGACTTGCAAGTTTACTTCAGAGTGTGCTTGCCTGGTTTTCTCCATCGATTTGGCTTTTCTTGAATGTGATGGTCCGTTTCGATCTTGAAATTCCCGAACATCTATTCTGTGCTGGCCATGTGGTTCACTTTATTCCACAATTCACTTGGTGTTTAAGCCAAGCATGCCTTGGTTTAAACTAGTGATGGACCGAAAGCGCTTTCGGCCGAAATTTCGGTTTCGGTTTCGCCTACCGAAACCGAAAGCAGACAAGCACTATGTAAAATGGAATTTGGCAACAAAATCAAAAAAAAAATTGGTCCAAAAACCTCTAAAATTTAAGTTTTCCGATTTTTTTTCAAAATTTGCGACTACCAAACATCGAACACATGAGCATTCTAATTTTTAAGGCAGATTTTGCATTTCAACAATTTTGTAATCAGTTGCTTTCGGTTTCGGTTTCGGTTAAGCCCTCTTTCGGCCGAAACTTTCGGTTTCGGTTATGAGCCCTTTCGGTCCATCACTAGTTTAAACCCAATTTGTAACTTGATATTGGTAGAGTAAGGCTCCATTTTTGCTTCAATCACGTACTCTTCAACTTTTTTATTGCAATTTTCAGGTCAAAACATTCAGGGTTTTTTTAATTTCCCACATTGTATTCTATTATTTTATGGTTTTGGTTAAATATTTTACGATTTTATTCAATTTTTAAATCATTTTTTTGCCGAAAAATGTCAAGTTCAAATCCGGTCCCTGCTGATGTATGATCAAGGCATTAAGTATGATTTAAGGCATATTACATCGTCTTTTGGACGTGAAAGAATTGACTGGGTAAACTAAGCCATATGCAATTTGATTAATCGTGCAGGAGTCCTTTTAAACACTTTCATACTGGGCTCAAATTTGATAACTAACATCAACTGATGTAAAAATTACTTTTTCACTAAAAATGCACTGTCAATAGGTTTTTTAAAGAAATAACTTTAAGTGCTAAAATTAGGGCTTGAGCCAAAAACCATCTCAACTAAGCTAAAATAATCTTTCTCCTATTTTTGTACTCCTCATTGTAGAGGGTGAATGATTTCGAAGTTCAAGTTGACATTTTAGATGTGTAATAACTTCAAAGAGAGTCAAAACTAATAAAAAAGATATTCTTCAAAGGTATAATTATTTTTTTCAAACAATAATTAACAACTTCCAGTTGACTGCCACCAATTTTAACTCATTGGGGATGTGTGCGAGGCATTCAAACCTTGCAAAATGAAGAGCAGTGTTGAGGAATTTTTCCACATCTGCACTCACTCCAGATGATGCAATTTTTGCTACTTGAGGTCGCTTTTTGTAAAAGTGGATCATTATAGAACTAACGATCAGTCGAGAGAGTTTTTTGGTTTAGCACCCTTCCAAAACATTAAGAAAACATGGCTTGTTATGGAGCTTATCACCTCCAGCTTTTAGTCACTCCAGCATGCCTCCTTATTATACAAAACAGCTCAAAAGGAATGATAATTGTAGAAAACTTCAAACGAAACACACCACGTGAGCTATTCCTACGCTATCAAATTTTTAAATCATATTTTTTAAGTGAGATCTTTAGGATCATCATAAAGTTGGATTAATCGTGTGGATAACTATGCATGTTGAGATAGTAAAAGATAGAAGCGGGAAAACTTGCAACCCTAGAATAAAACACCTTTCTCCGTTTTTGACGTACCTGCGCTTCTACAAGCTTTCCATGATTCACAAAAAGAGAAAGGAATTTAATCTTAAGTAGAAATGGGATGAATCGAGCAATTCTGCTCGATTTCTATTTTTTTTTAAATAATCTTTATTGCGAGCTTCTTTACTCATTGGCTACTTTTTGATACAATCATGGTTGACATTAGAAAGGTAGTGTTGTCAGAGGTTGGGGGCCCATTTAGGGTTTTCCGTAGCGCCGCCATTCGAGGCGAGTATCCACTAGACGGGGTTTGGGGGTTTGGGGGGAAGACCTGGGTTCGAACCCACAAACCGAGCACACTTCGATCGCGCGTTTATCAACTGCGCTATTCAATCTTCCCTTTATTTTTCTATTTTTCCTCTTTCTATTTTGTGACCATTATTTCGTGAGTTTTGGGATCTTTTCAATTTTTCCCCCTTTTTTTATTGTTCAATTTTTTAATTTAACTAGTCTTTATAAACTTCTTCATGATATCCTTGTGAAGCTGTAGATTCCTGAAGCTTTTGCCATTTTTGGAACTTAAAAGTTTTCTATATTTCAACAAAATATTTCCAGGTTCACTTTGATAAGTGATCTAGATCTCGTCCGTTTCTCTCGTGCATTCTTATTTGTAGTTTTATTAGGGCGAGTTTTTACAACCCGCTCCATATTTATGTACGTATGTTCTTGTGGGCAAAACTGGCACTGTTTATAAAACTGACCTGAAGAGGTGGTGGGGTTTAGAAGTTTTTGTTTCCTCTTGAATACTTGTGATAAAGGTTTCATTTCCAAAGATTTCACAATGAAACTCTTGAAACCAAAAAAAAACACAACGGGATGGATCACTTTTGTGAACTGGGTCCGAAATACTCATCATCCGTCTTGACCGAGATATTGGTTTGTTTGGTCCAAGGCTCGTTTAAAAATGTTTTATTGCACTGACAGCCTCTTGTAGGAGTCAGAAGCTTCACATGCCTCCTCAATTGAAATCTTATGGACAGGAAGCTTGAATGTTTAAACAGAAGAGTTGGACCGAAAAGCAATGCCAAGTAAGTTTACGGATACCTAAGTGCCTCTAGTAGAACTAATAGAATTTGTGTTGAATAGCCTTCTATTGAAACTTTTTCGATTTTTAGTTAAGGGCGCATGTGAATTAGTGATGAACCAAAAGCACTTTCGGCTGAAATTTTGGTTTCGATTATGCATACTGAGATCGAAATTTGACATGCAGTATGAAGAATGGAGTCGATGAGAAAAATCTTTTTTTTCCTGTCCAAAAACCGCTGAAAAGGAATGATTTCTGAGTATTCAAAATTTAACCAGCCTTCTTCTATGCAATAGGTGTTAATAATTTGAAGTGAACTATGTTTGAGTTTTGAAATTTACTGCTTTCGGTCTTGGTGACGGTGAACCCCTCTGTCGGCCGAAACTTTCGGTTTCGATTAACAGCCTTTTCGTCCATCACTAATGAGTAGAGCGAGCATTTAAAACTTTAACTTAAAATAAATTAAAAAAAAACTTTTTTTGATCAGTTTGGCCCGAAAAAACTTTTTGGGGAGTTGGAACTTTTTTTGAACTTTTTTTGCATTTTATAGAAATTTTAAGTTGAAAAACTGTTTTACGTTTTTTAGACCAAAAATACTTTTTTTGAAATTTTATCGGACCAAAAAAGGTCGTCAATTTTTTGGTGAAAGACCGAGGAAGGCAATTTTTTGATGTAATAATCGAGAACAAAAAAGCCGGCTGAAAAAACAACAGACAAATATATTTTGCCTTATTACTTGACAAATTGAGAAGAAAAAACCTTTTTTGGTTATTTTTTTGCGAATAAAACTTTTTTTGTTCATTTTTTTGTTGGGGGCGGATTTTTTATTAACGCTGCAAGGAATAGGATTCCCTGTAACGAGAGTTAATGATAAATATAGTTTTTATAGCTAACGGTTATACGAAATTAGATCTACCAATGAGTTACTGTTGGCAGATCTGCATAACCCTTGAATAGTGGGTTGATCAAGAAAAGTACTTAAAAATTGGCCAATCCTGCCAATCCTGCCAATGCTGCCTAAATGCTGTTTGAGGATCAGCGCCTACATATTCCCGACGAAGACTAATGGGTAACAAATTGAACAATGAAGGAGTCCGATAAAGAAGAGAGGAAGACTTCATTGATCGTATTAGCCTAGTTTCCCTAAGATTTGGAGGTGCTCTCAGAACGCACGTAAAACCTCTACGATTGCTACAATTGATCTCAAAGCATGGGTTAGGAGAGAGCTCATGAACGCTCTTGAAAACATTCAGTATCATATTCTTTCTGGAAAAAACTTTTTTGCCCGTTTTTAGCTGAAAAAAAAACTTTTTGGGCCATATTTCCAACCTAAAAACTTTTTTTTTACTTTTTCCAATTTTTTCCGCCCTCTACTTATGAGTAATGAGAAGGGACGGGCAAAAAGTGTAAAAAAAATTTTGTTAACATAAACACATTTATTTGCCTTTTTGTACTTTTCACGTTTATTTGCACGATTTTTTTTTACGAATTCGCCCTAAAATGAACAAATTGTTGAGAGTTTGCTATTTCTTCTGAAAATGTTCACTTTTGGATTTTTTTTTTTAATTTGAAAACTAAATCTGATTTTACGGCTCCTAGCGTAGGCACCCATAGGTTTGATTACTACTACTTCAATATCTAAATTTTGCTCTTCAATAGTGATGGACCGAAAGCGCTTTCGGTCGAAATTTCGGCCGAAATCGGTTATGCTTACCGAAACCGAAAGCAGACAAGCACTATGTAAAATGGAGTTTGACAACAAAATTAAAAAAATTTGGTCTAAAAACCACTGAAATTTAAGTTTTCCGATTTTTCAAAATTTGCGACTACCCAACATCGAACACATGAGCATTCTAATTTTTAAGGCAGATTTTGCATTTGAACAATTTTGTAAATAGCTGCTTTCGGTTTCGGTTTCGGTTAAGCCCTCTTTCGGCCGAAACTTTCGGTTTCGGTTATGAGCCCTTTCGGTCCATCACTACTCTTCAAGATTGAAAAATAACAAGTACATGACAAGAAAGTATCTAAAGCTTTTTGTTTCAGAAATTTCAGGTGTTTTTGCGAATTTTTTTAATATTTTTTTGCGCTTTTGACCTTTTTCTGCATTTCATTTTACGATTTTGGGCTGATTTTTGTGCAACTTTTGGTAACCAAAAGATTCTTTTGATTTGCACTTTTTGCCCGTCCCTGGTAATGAGTCATTGCTCTCATTCTAATTACAAGAGGGCAGAAAAAAGTTGGAAGAAATGTCAAAAAAGAAGTTTTAAAGTTGGAAATATGCCCAAAGAAAGTTCCTCTCCACCTATAAATAGGCAAAAACTTGTTTTCTAGAAATAAATGACCAAAAAAGGTTTTCTCCTCTCATTTTGTCAATTAATAGGGCAAAATATATTTCATCTATTGTTTTTTTAGCCGGCAATTTTTGGTTCTTAATTTTTACATCAAGATTGCTTTGTCCTCGTTCTCTCAGCTGAAAAAAATGACGACCTTTTGACCTTATTTAGGTCGGATTGAGATTTCAAATATTTTTTTTTTGTGTCTGAAAAACATGAAAAAAGTTTTTTTTTCTGCTTGAAATTTCTATAATATGCAAAAATAAACTCAAAAACTTGGAAAATCCAAAAAAAGTAATGACCCCTACAAAAGGCCAAGATCAAAGCGACTTTTGTTTCTCAAGTTCCCAATGAGATAAGCAGGGGGAGATTTGAGTGATCTCTTCAAAAATCTTATCGCCGGCGGATGGATGAAGAGAAAAGGCTTGTATGTCAGTGTAAGATTTTGTTCAGTGCACGGCTTTTTGCATTTTACAGACCGCCCTATGACTTAAATGCTACAAAAAATGTCGAATTGCAAGTTTGGACATTTTAACTTTCTGTTTTACAGTAATTTGCAAAATTATTCTTTTGATTAAAAAAATAGCAAGCACTTAAAAAAGACCTTTGATATTGAAGAGAAACAGGTACAAAACATGGCATTTTGTTTGGTACCTTGTTGTTTTTGGAGTTTGATGATACAAATCACTGCTTGTAACATCACTTACACTTGTACTTACACAAAAACAATGGCCTACTGTTGAGAATTTTCTCATGGATGAACGAGCAAATAAAGTGCATATTTTTCCAAAATCCTAACCAAAGGTGTTCAAACTTGCCATTCGACATTTTTCACAGCATCTAAGTCATAGGGCGGTCTGTAAAATGCGAAAACCCTTAAACTGCCCAAAATCTCACGAGCCATCCACTGTTGCCGAACATTGGATTTCGCCCCCGCGATAAGATTTTTGAAGAGATCACTCAAACCTCCCCCTGCATTTCTCATTTCTTGATTATTGTTGTATCACGATGAGTGTAATCTAACTAGCCAAGGATGGCTCAAGCCAGGATTACTTTCAAAATACACACTGGGTCCGATTAGTACAATGAAAATTAAACGGAACAATGCATTTGTTGCAAAAACCTCACATTTTAGAACAATGATTGGACCCAGTGTGTATTTTTGAAATTCGTCCTGAAGTACAGTGGTTCCTGAACTAGCACATAGAACTGAACGAACGCAATGATCGACAACTACATTTTGTCATGTTAGTTATTTGGATGAATTAACGATGCACGATGAAATAAACGGCTTTTACGTGATCAAATAAATATAGTTTATTTGCGATTGACTTCACTACACTTTAAAAATGATGAAGGTTTTAAAAAAAACTTCCAGGGCATCCCTTCCACCTTGATGTTTTGAATGCGTACTTAGATGGTCCCAAAGTAACAAACATGCTACCTTTCTCTCCTAAAATCTCGCACCAAAAAAATATCAAAGGTTTCAATTTAGCCTCAGAAGGTGCACGGGCATATCTTGAAGAGAAGGACACCTCCGTTAAACGTAGCAATGTCAGTGGATTGTAAAATGTAGATAAGATGTAGAAAGTAAGTTGTAGTTATGGCCATATCCATTCAAACTTTACAGGAATGCCCATCCAAAGCAAGGCAACATTTTAGAAATTACAAGGATTTGAAGCTTACCTCTGCAATAGAGATATGAAAGCATTGAAAATTTTGATAGATACGGCTGAATGACATACAGTATATGTGAAAAAAGCGCACTTCTGAAAAATTGTCCAATACCCGAATTGGCCATATGTGAAGTGGATGAAAATGACTGCAAATATTTTTAGGGAATGAGTTGGAGCCCTTCTAGCTCCAACTCAGTGATGGCTGATGGAGGTTATGCATGACTTAAATACAAACTTAAAAATACTTCCTCCAAACCTTTCATAAAATTCAAATATTGAGATATCAGCCATTGCAAATTTCAAAATTTTCTTGCAAAATATCTACCCCATGGGCTTTTTCTGAAAACTTGCAATTACATGGTACAAAACTGGAATGATAAGTCAGATTATTCCTTTTTGTGACATTATTATAATTTGAAGTCTACTCGAAAGGTGAAGTTTTCGTTTGCTGCAGCATTGGACGTAGCTCAAAGTTTGTACCAAAATCGTGTTTCAAATTTTCGACTTTCAAATGCTGCGGTAAACATGATTGTTAATATTCAACCAACCTGTTGTTGAAGCTAAGATTGCCGTTCACCTTAGTACTTTTCTTGATCCGCCAAAATCAAGAAACGACCAGTTTCGTCTTGAAGTAGAAAAGCGATGATTTGGTGCTTGAATAGTATTCGTACTCGTATGTTTGCTTCCCAAAAAAATCCCACATTTGATTTTCTCTTGTTTTCAAAGCCCTACATGGGCCTGGACTTTTGATGCATATGAACCGAACTTAAACTGACGGGAACCTAACAGCCCAACAATGATTGTTTTTCTCTGAAATTGAGATGTAACAACAGACATGGATTTAAGATGTAAAAGGGTCCACACATCGTAAGAGATAATTAAAGAGGGAACAATAGAATGCCTTCTCATATGATTTGTGATATCTATCAAAACTGTTTGGAAATCATGTCGATTTGGGAGCAGAGTCGTGGATACAATGGAACAGTGTAATCCAGGTTTGTAGCCTCTTTTTTAAATGTTGCGCTGGGGCCTCGCTCCCAGTTTTTTCCGCCTGTGGTAGCTTGGAAAAAGTGCGAGTGGTTCAGTTGAAACATGATTAATCAAACTTGTGTTAAACCTATTGTCAAAATGAAAACAGAATTGACTAGGGCAGAGACATATGTAAGTCATCAACAACCGATCTCAAAATTGGTTGGTGAAACGTTGAGTATTTTGGGATCTAAAACAAGCCAATGTTATAACTGATTGGGTCCGATTGTACACTCGTAAATTGTGCGACAAATCATTGACTTGAAGAATAGGCATGCCATTATTTTTGTCAAATTGAAAGTACTCCACACCCGGTTTTGGTCATTTTTAGCAGGAGTTGGCCGATAATGTTACCAATACTACGTGATATACACATCTCATGTCTCGTAAGATCCAGCTTTTTGGCCTTTTGATACTTAGGAGTCAAGGAGGTGCATAATTCTGGGGTACGACTGGACATATTAGCATCAAGCAGTTGCAAGCCAGGTGTATGGCACATTTCAATTTTCCTGATCGCGATGAACAAGAGAGAGTCGCTTCTCAAAAAGGGAGTTCAGAAGGTGCGTCTGCAGGGTGTGACATATTAAAATGAACAAAGAATATGAAAATGGCCTAAAATTTATCAATGGAATCATTCTGCATAGGTGTCTTCTACCGTATCTGTCCATATAATTGTCAATATTGCAATAAAGGCACTAAGATTAGCTTTTATTATCAAATGTCAAAGGTTGAAAATAAATGGCAAAAACACGAAGCCTTCAAAGACCTACATACTGCGTATGAAAACATTCAAAATGACTAATACAATAGCTGGAAACCTTTAAATAGCAAATGAAATGACATGAACTTGTATATTTCGAATTTGAGGGTAAAGCAATACTGATGTCATTTGTATTTGTCCATTTTTCCCAATATTGCTCTTTGAGTTTAAATCTTTGATTTCTTTTTTCTCATCATGTAAAAAATGGCTGAAAACTGCATTTAGCAACTTGAAATCTGCACCTTACTATTTTCTCTCTCATGGAAGCCAATACGGATTAAGATCCCAAGAAGGAGGGAGCAACATTTACTTCAAATTAATAATGTTAAAATAATCTTGCCCTCAAAAAGACACATTTCAAAAGTGAGAATGGATTAAAAAGAGGCATAAGCTTGCTTCTACTAGGTGAATTTCATTGACAAGGTGTTTCTAAGAAAAATACAGTTTACTTAAATATACTTTCCTAGGCCAGTTTTCAAGTGGTACACCCTGTAGATGACCTTGCTCATGATGGCAGTGAAGTTAGCCCAAACCTCCACCCTCTAAAATTACCACTCATCCCTGTTTTTAGAGGTCAATGATTGACGACAAAACGTTGATATTTTTAGGCTTAGATGTGATGATTTTCAGCTGTACGTCTTATTTGCATTAAAATATCTGGCAAAATAGGTTTGGGAATGGATGCATTTATGATTATGATATCCTCTTCACATAAGTTGTGCAGAAAATGTGGAGGATGTTCATGGAATCTTTGAAACATTGTTAAGTACCTGAAGACTTTCCAAACTTTCAAAAAAGTAGTCATTGGTTTGTGCGTACTCAACATCAGACGTTTTGTTTCATGACATGTTTGCTTCTGTTTTCGAAGAGAGTTGGGCGCACAGAGCTTTTAAGAAACAGAGATGGCAAATTTTGGCTTTGGATGAATTTGTCATTTCTTGCCATTTGACAGATTCTTGTTCCTGGTTTCTCCTACTCATTTTCTTGAATTCCGGATCAGGGCAAATTTCCCTCCGCATTAAATTTAGCTCATGTTGTTGCATTTTTAAAGGAGAGATATGTTTTTGCTTGTAATTATAAGCACATTTCCCTGGTCTGCTGTTTGCAATTTTTTTTTGAGAAGATCATGAAGTCTAAGCTTGTAGATTGTTTGAAAGTATATGATATCATTTCCCCCAGGACACCACGTTTTAGTAATCATCCAATTGATTAACAATTTAGAACAGTTGCCAAAATGAACAACTCACCATCAGAGCAAGCCTTCTTAAGGAAGCAAAGTTAAGCTTCCATCAAAGAGAAAATGACAATCAGTGCCATCTTGAGGTAGAAACGGTTGTGGGTGCTTCCTAAATATTTAGTCTTTGGACTTAATTTGTGATTACTTAGCATGGCTTTTTGATTTTTGAACATACTAATATCGTAGCTGAGCTCTAAAAGACTTGAAATATGAAGAGAAATCCACTTTTAGATGGAAGCTACAATTTTGGCAACAAGTGTAAGTTGAGGATAGATCTGCAATCAAGAGAATTTGGCCCTGTTTTGGCTTCATCTAGTGGCGATTTTTGTAACCTTCATTTAAAATTCTTGATTCTACAAAGTTCCATTTTAGGTCTGCTCTTTTCCATCATTTTCATTGCCCCTCTTAATAACCTTGGTACAAACGCCAGTATTTCATCTTATGTTGAAGTTCCACAATTAGTTTGAGAAGGAATGGTTGGGACTAAAAAAGTTCAGTTAATTACTTGGAGACAGTCATCCCTCCTTTGCATGAAGTTCTGCCATTTTCTGCAAGTATTTTTGCTTGGTGACAGAAGCACGACATTCACTCATTTGCCATCACTGAATGCAGTCAAGAACTGGAGATCATCGTTTTAGGTCCCAAAATACTCAACGTTTCACCAACCAATTTTGAGATCGGTTGTTGATGACTTACATATGTCTCTGCCCTAGTCAATTCTGTTTTCATTTTGACAATAGGTTTAACACAAGTCTGATTAATCATGTTTCAACTGAACCACTCGCACTTTTTCCAAGCTACCACAGGCGGAAAAAACTGGGAGCGAGGCCCCAGCGCAACATTTAAAAAAGTGGCTACAAACCTGGATTACACTGTTCCATTAGAAAATTTGAACTAGGATTCGAATTGTAATTTGTATGATAATCCTTTGCCCTGAATATTTCAAAAAGTCACGTAAACGTACAAAATTGAAAACACTTGTTGGTCTAATTGGCTGTGATGATAAGAACCTGTCAATAGGTCACTTATTAATTCAATCGATTTGAATCAAAGGAGGTCAAGGTTGAAAATGATGAAAAATGGAGAGGCTTAAGACTCAACTTTATCTCGATGGAGAGGAAAACTTTAAACCATTAAATTAAGGTATAAGATAACTATGTATAGGTTGACTATGTTTCGTTGTATATTTAGAATAAAGTACTTTACTTGAGGTTCAAGTGGTTTTGTATTTCATACTGGTTTCACAGGACATTTACAAGCACAAGAATCGTGTTTGTGTTTATTTATGGACTCGAAGATTTCTAAATATTTAGCACATACAAAGTTGGTTCTGACAAAAAAGTTGAAAGTTTTCTTTGAAATGTTATAAGAAAGTAGGTTACCGGAAATGAAAGAATAATGATCATTCGTAATACATACAATGGAAGGATGAAGGCCGAAACGTCGTTCCATTGACTTGGGTGTTACCCGTAATTCTGTTGGGAATCACTTTTTCTATCTTACACGTCGTTCCTAGCTTATTCTTCGTCGATGCCAAACATCTCATCATTGGATTTATCTCCTTCTTTTTGATCATCGACGGGCTCATCTTTGGGGTCTTCGACTTCTTCCTCATCCTCTTCTGGTTTCTTTTTCCGGGGCGATTTCTCTTTCTCCTCATCAATCTTAGAAAGATGGCGGTGACGGATACTTGATTTGGGCGATCCAAAACGAGGTCGATTCTGCAATCCTGAGGGTCCAGGAATAGGTTCCGCTCCAGCCATGTGGTCCACCATATTGGCCGGTAAACTATTGGCCAAGCGGATAAGGTCATCATTACTATAACTCCCGGAAATGGCAACCCTGGGCGTTGTGGCAATCTGACTTCCAAGGGTGACCATTCTCGCACTCGATCGAGAACGCATGGGGCAATGATGATCCAAGGATGAGCACGATCCAACATGAAAGGGCTTGGGAACATAGACTTGAGGGCCCTCAGCCGTGTTAACCACGCGCTCTTCATTGCCAATTTGCATGAAGTTACTGGCAGAATCCACGGATTGGCCAGATGATTGGCAGTTGCAAGTTCCAGCTTGAGATGAGGCCGATGAGGAATCGCTGGGAGGAGGTGATCGCAAGTAAATGGCCGGAGTACGGGCGCTATTGATCTGATTGGGTCTGGAAAAAGAGAGAGGGGATGAACGTTTTTCCCAAGAGTGTTATGTAAAGAAATCTAACAAGGGAGTTTCGTCATGAGAGGATGTTATTGATTAACGTTTGAAAGTGTTTTGAGAACGTTTCGCCATCGAGAAAACATAGTCCCCGGTAGGAAACTTGCAGCATTAGCGAGAAAAAGGTTTAAAGAAAGGGAGACTTTTTGCGATATGAAATCCAGGTCGTGAGACCTGGATGTAATGCGGGGCAAAAACCTATTCGTCCCATTTCCTTTGTCTAATTCAGAGCAAGTATGGGTCAAGGCTTCCCAGTTCTCTTTTTCTTCCAATAGAGAGAAATGAAGTATGAAACTCCCATCAATTTTAATCAAGTCAGCAAAAACAAATTGGGTTAAGCCTTCATTTAACTTACTCAATATTGTCATCTTCTAACGGCTCTTCAGACGCATCAGGTTTGGGAATACGGAGCGATCCACACATGAAAGTTGGCGGAGATTGGTCGTCACTGTCATCGTCGTCGTCATCGCCAAATCGATTGGCACCATCGAATTCGTTTTCGATCTCGGGAGCACCATCGACATTGTCAAAAGGGTGAGAATCATCAACGTCCGGATTATCGCGCAAATAATCTTGGAGGGCAGTCGGACAGTTGGCAATGTCAATGCCAAGCTCACCTTGTTCTTCAACGATCAAGGCAGTGTATTGATACAAATCCCGATCTTAAAGAAGGAGAATACTTTTTTGAGTCCCTTTGCTAACGATTTGGAAAAGTGGCCTCGCTGTACTTACAGCTAAAGTCGGTAGAAAAGAATCGTTTCTCGTAAGGTCTCATGGTTCTAGGGATCCTTTTGGTGAGTCGGACTAAATCCTTGGTGGTATCGAAACATTCCGACAACGGCAATCGAGTATAGAGGAATAACTGTAGTCCCATCACTTGGAACACCCAATCTTTTTTCAGAATAAAGTTAAGGTATTCCTACAAAAGAAATTACAGAGAAGGTCATTAGTGAACCCTTCAAAGTTCAAGAGACAAGGATTTACTGTTCTTAAGGTCTCTCTTGGTATACCATCTCAGGTAGACACAAGAAGCAGACATTCTAATAGCGCTCTTACCTCAATGACCAGACGTCTATCAGCGTTACAATCAGTGCCCCATCTTCCGAAGTAAGGCAGGACGGGCAGTTTATCCGTGATATTTAGTCTTTTGCGCGCGTAAGACGTGACATGCTCGGACAAACGCACGAATTCAAGATACGTCCGGAGACAAACTGCGCAGATTCTGGGCACATAATCGCTGTTGCTCAAGATCATTGTGGGATACAAGGTTTTGTACGAATATCCAAGGAAAACCTTGAACTCTGGTGTCAAGGTTCGGGATATCATGAAGATGTATCGGAGGTTTTGATCCTCTACTTCGCTATCAAAGGCTGCAGCAAGAAGGTTTTCCTCTCCACCTTGTTCTCTTTTGAGCCGTAATCGCTCAGCCGTGCGCTTTTGGCGAAGACGATGTGCTTCGGGGTTAAAGATGAAGTCAGGGATTTCACGGGTTACCCCAGCATCCCTCGGATAGAACCCTCTGACCAATTCGACCATATCATTGCTACTCCTACGGCTCTGGTTACTCATGCTGGCTTGGGAGGGATTTTGAGACAAGCCCAAAAGGCTGAGAATACGGTTGGGAGCAGGATGTTCCGGATGCTCCCCACTCAAAGACACGGCACTGGGATTTCGACTCATGTTGACTGCTCAGAGGCTGAAACAAATGTGGAATGGACTACAGATCCCCCACCAATCCGTAAACCACTTTCAACCAGACCAATAATACGTCTGTTCTCTGGCGATTGCTAATGTTACTGAACGGACGGATGGGATAGAGGTTGGAGTGTACGTCAAGATCGTCATTCGTCATCCAGAGCTGGGCTCACGACTAGCAAGCCCAGAGCTCTGATGGAGGACACGCACGGAGGCAAGTCCAGCCCTTCCAATTCTAACGAAAAGAGGCTACAGACAGAGGGCAAAGCCTCTGCGCAAAGGAAAGGAGCGTCCGTAGCTGATGCAACATGAATGGGATATTTCTCGGAGCTGCAGAACGAACTTTGCCAAATCCGTACCTGCCTCGAGCTTGAGTTTCAACATACGAAGTTTAGCCCTCTCAATATCGCGATTAAATTCATGAAACACTTGTCTTCAAGTGTTCCCCGGACTTAATTTGTGTCAACATATCTAAACACTATGGGCATGCTCCTCAACAACTGCGCAATGCCCTCATAACCCCCAATCCACTTTCATTTGATTGACTCTTTGGTTGCCCGTGGGGAATAATGGCACCCTTAGGCTCGTGATGATATTCATAAATTTATAGAAGGGTGCAAACAAAAACTAGTAAAACGACTCCATCCAGGAAAAGGGTTTAAGCCACCTCAACATTCAATCTTGAGCATCCTGCTCCTGATGTTTTTTGTGCAAATTAAGCCAGGCGTTTTTGCCACATCCATTCTGCCCCATAGAAGAAGTTGATTGGGTTGCTCGAAAAGAGAATGTGCCCTTCAAACCAAATTTTCTTAGACCTCACTTCGTCTGTTTATAATTTGAGTTTTTTTTTTTTTCAAGGGTTGATTACGTCTCACTCTGCCATACGTGGGTATCGGCGGCCAATGAGACAAGATATTTGAAGTGCGTCAAAAGATTTTGAAACCCTGGAATAGAGTTGTGTGATAAAGATAGTATTTCCTCATTCATTAGAACTTGAAGCAGCAAAATCGTTCGTGTAATGTTAGCATTCAAGGCCATCCCAAAGATAAGGCTGTCGAGAGACGTCATAACACCATACCGAAGTTACATAAAGGCAAATCAAAAGTCCACGGACTTAGTGGATGCACTTTTACCCAACATGGACAACGGACCTGATCCGCTCCTTTGATCAAGGACCTAGTTTTGATTTGAACTCTGAACTGAGTGAACTCCTTCTCCCGAATAATAGGTTAGCAACTCAGAAGATTTTGCGCCTTTTTTAACCCACTGGGTACCTCTCGGGTGTCAGTTGAACCCAGTTATTTCAGTTTCTAATACCCAATGTGCGCACTGCAGCTGCTGGTGCTCTTCGACTCAGAATGACAAAGGAGAAAGGAAAGGAATGCAGTTGTGGCGGTCTCTAGCGACGGCTTCGGGTCAACATAGCGCGGCAAAAGCGCACAGTATGCGCAACTGTTTCATGACTGGGGCAGTGGGCACTCCTTTGCCACAGGTCTACCTACTGTAAAGTGCGCACAGCATGGTTAGGCCAAATGGGTTATTCTCCTGACAGCTTAACCTCGGACGAATCATGCATCACTTCCGTGACTCGAAGGACCGCCGTTCCACACTCTACAAACTTAAATTGCATCGTAGTTGGAGCTCTGAACCGGGCGTCAAGTTGTTCCTACAAGCTTCCATGGAAGATTTTCAATTGGATTCTTGTTACATAACAACGCGACAACGCGAAACCGTACTTTTGTTAAGGTTGAGGGTCTGAATTTGATGCGTAGAAGCCATAAGTGTGCATAGGTGGTGTTGGCATCACACCTCGTGTGGTTCGTAGTATTTGGGTTCAAGTACATGTTAGGTTTGGTTTAACAATGGTTCGACACGTTGAACATGCTTGGACCATGTGTTGATTCCGGGAAGATGTGCCAATGTGCGAAAAGAAGCCATAGAATGGACTTCAGCGCATGTGTTCATCAATGTGGGGAACAAAAGTGGATACGGGTCTCGTGGCAAGAAGGACATCATAAAACGGGTTCTACAACAAGTTTTGCGAAAGCTCGAGCACCTGGTAGGCTAACAATCGAAGGATCTTCACATCGAGATCAAACTGAGACTGGCAAATTTTGGCTAGGGGTATGTTATGTCCAAGAGGAATCTTCCTCAGTCTACGAACTTCTTGAGTTCTGGAGAGTATTAAAATTCCAGTGAAAAAGAACCTTGAAAACAAACTTTTTGGAACAAAGAAATAAGATAATCCAACATATAAACTGATGTCATTAACGAAGTAATTCACGCCATGTTTTGAGAGCAGGATTGTAGTTTGGCGGGTTTTAAAGTAAATGCAAATTTCATGATATATCACTTCGAACATTATTGGAGGTTAGAAATAAGATCAAATGGATCATAATCAAAAGTGTGGACACTGGAAGCTTTTTCATAATTTTTGTAACCATCCCGACCGAAAACTTCAACCATTTAGCTTTAATGGAAAGCTTTGACGGGTTTCTTATTTATCGTGGTGGGTTCTTTAAATATCAGGGCGCTTTTGTTTTGATTCAGTTATTTGATTGTATTGTTGAACGACTTGTGGCACATTTGCACTCATGAACCGAGAACATTTACAGTACGTATTAGTATTTACGATGTAAAATAACATGAAGAGAAAACAAACAATACTAGTAACCAAAAAAACAACTATTAATCTGAAGGCTATTTCACTTCTCTCACATGTAACAAAGCCTGATGGGCAATAGAATAGTCAAATGATTAGGTAGTTGTCTTGACGTATTACAAAGCAAAATTTGTTACTTAAAGTGCGCTCTCGTCTTTGAGAACAGAGACGAACTGGAGAAGACTTCATGACGAAATGGACAACTTATGCGAGCATGGAAACACGGTGCATGCTCTTAGAAATGCAATCTAGTCAAAGCGAAACGAGAATAATCGATTAGAGAATATTTTAGTCGTTAGAAATATTCTTAAATCTCCAACTTTAATTGCATTGTAGATCATTTTGATCAAAAAGCTATCTTTTTATATTCATATTTTTTTTAGTCTGGAGCTATAAAGGACAGATTTTTTAACGTACAGGAAAAAAACGTATTTGAAATACGGACCTACTTAAATTTCTATAATATTTTAGACAGACAACAAAGCAAACAAAGCAAAGCAAGAGTTGGCTCCCACAAATGTACCTGTAAATTCCAAAGAAGGTTAATGACTAGCATCACTGGGGTCCATTTTTTGTAGGAGTACGTTGAACTTTTAGTAGTGAATCTGACACTATCGAAATCATCTGCAGATATATTTTGAACCGTTTGTAATGCAGGCCTAGAGTACAAAATTTCTAACATATGTAATGCAGGGAGGAGACGTGGTGTCGTGGTTAACGCAGTTTCCTATAGTGAGAGAGGTCCCATGTTCGATTCTCCTCCCCGGCCTTTCTCAAGGAAACTTTTAGATGCCATTCCACACCCAAAGACGGAGAACCAATCTGATATCAGACAAGAGATTGCCTATCGGAAAAATTGGATGATGTGATGGCTGCCTTCGCTGGCCGGGTGAGGATCAAACCTCCGACCCTATCACTCACAATCCAAAAAAAAATATATGAAGTGTTCAAGTTGTAAGCCATGGCCCTTTTAGGGCCCGAGTTGGTTGTCTTGTCACATCCCACTTAAGTGGTCCTTGCTGTACATATACATGTCGAATTTTTTGGCAATTCACTTTGTGGCTACAAAATTAGAATGCCGAATCAAAATGCATGGTCTAGTGATATTTCTAAGTTTCATTGGTGTTTGTTCCACATCCACTATTCAATCTCAAATCAACGAATGGTGTTCCAAATTCGTGACTCTACAGAGCTTTGCCACATGTGAACACAAACAAGAGCTTACTTGTAGTGGAAGAAGTGCTCAAACAATCATTCCTGGTTTAAACACCTCTGACTTTGAACTTTACGGGCACGTTCATGGACAATGGCAACAAATGTTCAATCCCGATATCAATGCCCAGACATGCTTCAAGGGAAGGTGTTCCAAAAACATTCGCTTCATCACAGGGAACATAAATTCCGAAGGCCTTCAAAAATCCGCTGAGGTCACTTTCCATGATGGCTCCAAAATCATAGCTTTCTTCGTTAATTCTATTGTTCATGGTTTAGCCGTAGATTTCGATCCATCCGGACATCAAAAAAGGATTGGATTTTACCACAATGGTCAAGATTCCTATCCGTTTTGGCACTTCAGCCCCTCTACAAATTCAGCAGTTTTCTATTGGAATGCTGAAGAGGCCTTATATCTCGTTGGTGAAGGATGTTTTGCTGTCAACTTGATTTCCAACCGAATCACGTCCGGGACCAAATGTCAAACGTCGGAGTTTGTCACGGAAAATGAGTTCCTCGTACCCAAGATAATGAGCTTGAACTCGTCACTGATTCCAGAATTTCAAGCTCCAGATTACTTGATCTCGCTGTCTGATTTTGTCATTGTACAATCTACTTGGTTGAGTCTTTTGGACCACCAACCAATCCAAGGGCAATCCATATTCAGAGATCCAAGCAGGTCTATTACTGATCTAGTGGATCCAAGTGCAATCCCAAAAAACTTTGAAGACGGTTCAATTACCAAATGTAACGGGGTCGTCACGGCCCATTTACTTTTAAAAGGCTCCTTGCAAGAGACTCCGTTTGTGTGTGCCTTAGGATCGGGTAGTAAATGGATTGGAAACCTCCTAGAGTGGAGCACAGGCATTCAAGGCTATGTGGATGCTGTTGCGGGTAAATATCCCTCATTGTTATTAACCGAGGTGGAAAAAAAGACTCGAGTACTGTACAGTACACATGACCAGCTGCATGACTTGAAGTTTTTTGGACCCATCTTATTTCAGCCCTTGAATTGTAAAGATTCAAGGGCTTTCTTGTCGAAACAAAGTTGCCCTGCTATTGAATCCAACTCGAGAGTTTTGTTATGCGTTTTAGTCAATCCGGAGAAAATGATCCTGGTTATGTAACAAAATCATTTATCATTTGGCATAATTGTAAAACGGGATGAATTATCCCATAGCCCCAAAATTTTCACATCACAATGTATTTAGATTTACTTGGTTAATTTATTTTGGGTTTTGGATGCTACTATATCCCGTTCCCGTTTAAAATCCAAGTTTTATTTTGCTTTTATTTTGTCAAATTATCCTTTAGGAATTCAATATTCCGCTTATTCTTTCATTATCAAACTTTGACAAAAGTGGCCCAAAAAGCTGGCCCAAATGTTTTGAACTTTTCTCTTTTCAGTTTTAAGTCCTAGATATAAGCGGGGAGCCGGACTTTTCGTAAAAACCCATCATCAAGTCCTTCAACATGTTTCTGAAGCCAGAAGACGAGAACCCTTGTCTTGGAGGATGAACCATATCCGAAGTTTCCAAGGAAGAGGCGTTCTCCTGATCCGAAATCCCTATAAAACAGTTTTGTCCCATTGGAAGCATCGCCACGCTGGAGATGAAATCAGTTCCATGAGCGATGTTGAGCTCGTGTCTGGATTGAGAACCAAAGAATTTCAGCACTTCGCCAAATTAGAGTTAAAGTAAGAACTTTGGCCAAGGCACATCACATCAGTCTCATTTATTCTATTTTTGTAGAATTTGGAAGGATATTGCATTGGATTGGTTGGCGGTGGCTCCCGAGCTTTTCGTGATTCATTGCGAGAATTTCTTAGAAGACAAGATAAGGGAAATCCGAAAAGTTTTGGATTTTTTCAACCTGCCTCATAATGAAGCCAGACTCAAATGTATCAAGTCTCATCAGTCGTCCAACTACAAGAGGCAATATCAAAATCGAATCCCCAAAGATGTATTTACTAAAGATTTACGAAGCCTTTTCGATGATGCCATCGAAATTGTGAACAAATTCATTGTGGAAAGAAATCTGGAACTCTTGCCGATTTCAAAATACGAGTTCACTTATCTAACTTAATCATGAAGTTGATTTGTCAACGAAATACAAATATGGCCAGCTTACTACATCAATTTGGTCGTCGTTATATCGATGCATGTACGTGTTCTAGTACTGTAGATCTATGAGTCATGTTCAATGTTTTGATATTTTTCTAGACTTGCAGAGGAGTACAAAGCTTGCACTCTTTAAACAAGGACATGGAGACGAAACCTGAATGACTCACAAGCTTTCCCTTTATTCATGCAATCGAATTAGAGCATTTGCTGAAGGGTTCTGGCAGTTTGGAATCGATCATCATCATGGCTTCGTGGGCTAAAAACCCAAGAACCAAGTCCAGAAATCATGTCAACAAGAATAGCAACCATGATTATGAAGACAAACAATGTTTCATCCACGTGTTGTTCCAACAGAACCTGGAGCATGTTTTGGAACAAATCCTTTTATACTTACCCATCAAAGACTTGCTTAATTGTCGACTTGTGAATAAGGAATGGCGTCTCTTCATTAGGACCAATTTAAGTGGGAGGCCTAAGTGTCGGAAAATGATTCAACCCAAGGTCATGGAACTATTAGATCGCCAATGGCTCCTGGGTGACCCCACAGTGATCAACACTTTCATTCTCACCGAGAACGAATCTAAATTCCGCAAAGTGTCCTTGGTAGGCGACGAGGATCATGTGGCCATGGGATTTGGCTCGGAAGCAATCCGGATCTGGAACCGGCACCATGGAAAGTCAAGGCTTATTTTTCCATGGTCTCGTTCGTTTCGAGGATACCACTTTCTGGCCCTGAGTCCCGAAATGATCTTGATCAAGAGTGTATTGATAGCATTTTATCATTATCACTTTGTAGGCTATGTCTACGACGGCCAAAGAAATTGGGAACACGTTCAAAGCATCGATATTGCGGGAAAATCTATCATGAACACCATTAAATTAGATGGATCTACGTTTGCTTTGGCTACCAAAACGACTGTAGAGGTCTATTCAGTTAGAGATCATGGCGTTGAATTCCGAACTTCAATCCCTGCCCAAAACGGTCAACTTGATTCGGTGACAGGACATGGGAACCTGATTTTCTTAGCAAATTCGAGGAGCAAATGCATTCAAATGTATAATGCGACCACGGGAGAGCTTCTCAAAAGCAAGACCATGGAGAACAGTCCCAATCTCATTGAGTTTCATTACCCATATCTGGCAGTGAGTGATCAGAAGCCAGTGTTGAGCTACATAGGCAGTCCCAAATGTATCGCCTTATTTCACGTCGACAACCTTGACAAGGACATTTGGTTCAGTCAAGACCATGTGTCAAGCCGAAGTTGGCAATCCTCTCACCATGTAAGGATTTGTTATGAACTCGCATCACTTATAATGGCTGACCAGTTTTACACTTAACACTATTAAATCAATTGATTTTTGAGACGTTACCTGCCTCTTCACCGTACTGAAAAAGTTTAGAAAATACCCAAAACACTAAAAGGTCCCAACCTTTTCGGACCCAAGAAACCAATTGGAATAACTTGATTTAATTTGCAAAATCAGAGCAACCAAAAACGAAAACAGGGAAAGAGGGCATTGATCGTATGATGCGACTTCTATTTCTTAGTTCATCTGGTTAGCTAATAAATCCGACGATTTTCCTACTTTTCCTCAGTTCAGTCCCCGAGCACAGCAAGTCTGAGTTGTAGCATCTTTATACTTCCTTCTCCAACTTAATCGAATTTACGCAAAAGGTTGTTTATAAACATAAATAGAAGAAATTCAAATGGTGTTTTTAGATTTATCACGCCCTGTTTGGTTTGGCCGGAAATTAAAAACTAGTCGAGCGGAAAAAATCCTCATCCTGTAAATTTTTTTTGACCATTTGGGACAAGACATACAAAATAAAAGAATTTTCATTCATTGAATATCGAAATCGTAAATATATATTCTTTGTTTGGGAATTTGATTTTTCATATGTCCATAGCGTTTTTTGCTCTTTGGGGTCAAAAATGGACTAGTTAAACTTTAAATAAGTCGGCAACTGATCAACATATTATCAATTAAACAAGTTAG
>CM021319.1:716074-797048 GCA_010645155.1 Tigriopus japonicus
TCATTGGAGCCCAAATGGGTGAGGCATATTCAAGATGCGGCTGGACAATCGACTTGTACAGAGTTAGCATCGTAATACTATCTCTGGACTTGAAAGTGCGATAGATCCAGCCGCACGTTTGAAATGCTGGATGAAACTGGATATGCTCATCAAACTTTCCATCATCTTGGACGACAACTCCCAAATCTCTCATGGACGATACCTGCTCAATATCACAACCTCCATTGTCTTTGAGAGGAACATCTAATTTTGACGCCCCATACGTCATTGTGCGGAATTTCATCCCGTTCAATGCCATGTTACTCTCGCCAACCCAAGAGTAGACCTTCTCCAAGTCCTCAACTAAACATTTCGAGTCCTGCCCATTCCTTCCACAAACTAATTTTGTGTCATCAGCATATGAAGAAATACTGGCTTTTGTTCTAAAATTCTGGAGAGGAGCAATAAAGAGAATAAACAAGAGCGGACCTAAAATTGAACCTTGCGGAACACCTGACTTGACATCATACATGCCGCTAAAAGATCCTTCGACTTTAACTATTTGCTTCCTTTCGCTTATGAAACTATCAACCCAAGTCAGGACCTTACCCTGGACCCCTAACTCTTTGAGTTGATCGAGCAAAAGACCATGATCTACCTTATCGAAGGCCTTGGCAAAGTCAAGATAGATTACATCAACTGACTCATGACTTTCGAGCCCTTCAATGATTTGCTCAATATGATCAACCAATTGGGTTACTGTACTAAAACGAGCTCGAAACCCATGCTGTCCAGAAGGAATTAAATCATGGACAAGCTTGGACTTCATAATCTTCTCAAAAACCTTTGCAACGCTGGAGGTCAGAGAAATGGGCCTATAATTACTAGGGAGTGACTTATCTCCGCCCTTAAAAATTGGACGACTAAAGGATTTCTCCCGACAGCTTCAATCCGACCCCCAACAGGATTCGAACCTACGCCGTCTGGGGAAGCACTTACACTCGGCACTTTTACGAACGCGCTAGTACGCGTGGCCACTCTGGCTTCCTTAATAAGTGTATTGACTAAGTTTTTTAATACTTAATTTAATAAGCATTTAGGTATATGACTTTAAATCCAGAACAATTAAAGTTGTTCCACATAGTTTCTTGGGTCAGAAACATATTTCAGTGTTTGAAAATTTCCATTCAAATTTGATATGATTTTTTCAGTTCCCATTTTTTAGAGGCACTTTGTCAGAATAGCGCAGATCAAAAGAGAGTGTAGTACCTCTGCCTTAAGGCATGCCTTAAGGCATGATAGAGAATCATATTTAAGAGCCATTCATTGTGTGAAGTTTAGAGACTTTTCAAAATCGTATATTTTATAAGCCACAGGCGAACAAAGAAGCCAATAATATTTTATTCTTTTTGGAAAAGGTCTATTTGGAAAATTGTTCAACAAATCTAGAATTTTTCTTTGGTAAGAAAATTCTTATTGAACTTTTCTCGAAACAATGGCACTGAATGTAATTCTTGAAACGAAAATTCCATCTGAATGAATTTGTAGTTCTTCGGAAAGACATTAGCAAACTACGGTTTAATGAATCTATTCGTGACCAGCTTTTATAAAATTCACACCTCCAGGAAAGTTCAGCATCGTTTTTGATTCCTTTGATGCCAAAAGAATAAGATAAATATCAAAAACGTTGCTTTCCCCTTTTGAGTTTTTGTAAGCTCTATTGACATTATTCAGTAAAAAGTCAAATTAGCTAATCAACCACAAATAAATCTGCAAATGATAAACATATTACCTTTTAATTTCAACTTAACAGATATCAAAATGTGCTCTAAATATGTACTGACTATGTTTTCAAAAATTTGTCAATCTAATAGTAATCTGGTTTTTAACTTACACATGGACTTACCTTTTTCAACGGTAAGAAAAATTGTTCCTCACCGTTTCTTGGGTCAAACCTCATTATATTTGGGAATTTCCATACATTGATAGGCCATTTTGGGTACAGTGCGTTCTAAGATGGCTCATTTATCATAATAAACCCAATTCATTTTTAGCTCATCATCCCACAGTCTTGGAGCATCATGGATGTACGGCTTAATTCCAGGATAATGGTTCTGGTGACCGGATCCAACCCAGATGCAATGGGTCCAACAAATCGAGAAATCAGGTTCCACATCATTCCTATTCCACCACAATTGGGGAAATTTGAGATCCGGGCAGCGTTTCACACCTTGCTAGATCGTGGGCGCCGAATAAAAAACCCCGTCCTTCTTTTAGAATCCGACATCCTGATTCTTCAAGTTCAACGGGATCGCTTAGAAGAATGGAATTTTTGGATGACCAAAAACGAAGACAAAAAGCGGGAAAAATTGAATCGAATGAAGCAGAAGCAAGAGGAACGACGCCTTGAAAACATGAGATATTGGATGAGATGTAAAACTCAAACCTGTTTTTAGTTCAAAAATGAAACAAACCTCTTCTTTATTCTCGATTATTGCCCATTGGATTTTTTGGTTCCAAAAAGGTGAGAGATGCCTCCTTTGACAAGCTAGGAAACCAAAGATTTTTTGATTCGTTGTGGCAGGAAAGCTTTGAATTTACTAAGGAAACTACCTTATTTAAATATATTCCAATTTATCTTAATTACTGATTAATAAACGATCTATGCTCCTCCCTTAAAAACATTTCTCCCGACAGCATCGTCCCAATCCTTCGGGATTCGAACTTACACCGTCCGGGGAAGCTTTTATACACCTTCTTTATCCTTTCAAGAACATGATAGTACTCAAGGCCATCTGCTTTCCTTGTTGATTAAACAATGACGGGGCTAAAGATTGCCGTCTTTTGTCTCTCGATTAATTTTATACATTTTATTTATGACCCATATACTTCCTAGGAACCTCAATCCTTGTAGCGGTATTAAATATTCCACTATCCACCTCCCAAAAATCCTTCAATTTGTGACATCTCAAGAATTCCTCCAACCTTAGGTGATGAACTCGTGCGCTTGTTATTAATTTCCAAAACTCTCAGTTTTACCAATTCGACTTTCCAAACTTTACACATTTTGGAAAACACGAGTTTATTTTGAAAGAAAAAAAGTCTCCGTTGTTGGCATCCGTAAGTTCTTAAGATGCATCAAGGAGGACGGTACTACGTGGAGTGGGATTGAGCGAGGGCGCGTTACTGCGTTGGTGTGAATTTTCCTGCGTGATAGCCTGGAGTTAATGAAGAAATCCAATATAATTCGGATTAATGTTGTTTTATTGACATAGGCCATAAAACAAAAGTCCACAAGGATTCAATGAGCAATCATTTGATGCCCAATTGATGTCTCTCAAAGAATTCAAACTGTGTTGTAACATTGTGTAAAGTCAATTATCTTCAGACTTCTAATCTACTGCCTTGCTTTGTGATAGTGATTGTCCATCTTTTGTTGAAAGCAACATTGTTTTTATCATTGGGGTTGTTTAAGGGCATCTTTCTCTTTGTAGAATGCTAAAAAATCTTCTTTGTGTCTTTTTTTAACATTTTGCAGTCTTCTTTTGGCTTTAGAACCCTAATTAAGTCCTAAAAACAAAGACCGAGAAGAACATTCATATCATTGTACAAAGGGAAGAATGTCCTTGAACTATCCCAATGATTAAAACAATGTTGCTTTCAACAAAAGATGGACGATCACTATCACAAAGCAAGTCAGTAGATCAGAAGTCTGAAGATATTTGACTTAACACAATGAAACAACACAGTTTGAATTCTTTGAGAGACATCAATTTGGCATCAAATGATTGCTCATTGAATCCTTGTGGACTTTTGTTTTATGGCCTATGTCAATAAAACAACATTAATCCGAATTATATTGGATTTCTTCATTAACTCCAGGCTATCACGCAGGAAAATTCACACCAACGCAGTAACGCGCCCTCGCTCGATCCCACTCCACGTAATACCGTCCTCCTTGGATGCATTTAATGATAGATAGATAAGATTGGCATATCAATAAAAAGGAAGGAATGAAGCGGTTTACTGAATAAAGTTTAGATAGCGTGCACGCTTAAGTCAGGCTGATTTGGTAAAGGGGGCGGAATGCATTGAATTTGTGAGCTCACAATGAGGGAAATTGAGGGAAATGTCAACCTTTCACACAACTGTTGATCGGACAGTTAGTGTGACCAAACATGTGAATCAAGATCAACTTTTTTAAACTTGTTCTTGAAGCCAAAAGTTAGTTTTTGTCCATATATGTATTGGATTAACCATACATAACGCAAAAGCTAAAATTTTTGCTCTTCTTATTAGTGACTTAATCAATGTATTGGCAAAAAAAAGTTCCTAGTTGTACTATGAAAATCGACTTTGCTCAGTACAACAGATTGCGCCACAGCAGTCCTCTTAATCTTCAAAAGTGGGACTTGCCCAGCATGTCGTATCTACCAATATCTGTGTTCTCTTCCCCGACCTTTCTCAAGGAAGCTTTTAGACCACACTTAATCCACACCCACAGATGGAGAACCATTCTGATACAGGATTTGATATTGCCTACCGGAAAAATATGGACGATGTGATGGCTGTCTTTGTTGGCCGGGCAAGGCTCAACCCTCCGACCCTAACACCAAGAACCCCCCAAAAAATTGAAATGCACCCCTGAAACATGATTTTATATGTAATTTTATTTGCATTCTGGGCCATTTTTATTTGAATTTTGAAGGACATTTAAGGGATGTCTTATATGTAGGGGTGCAGATTTCAGGCAAATAAGATTTTATCCCCAAAAACATGTTTACTTGCTATTTGTTAGCTTTCAAAGTTTATTTGCCATTTTTCATTTTATTTGCCATTTTTGGACAAATAAATGCAAAATTTGTCAGTTTTTGGGCAGTTAAATGCAAACGTTGTCGTTTTTGGGCAAATCAATGCAAACGTTGTCGTTTTTGTTCAAAAATAGGATAAAAAGCCCATTTTTTTAAAAAAAGGATGTATTGATTATTCAGCGGAATAGAAATATTTTCTCTTAAATGTTCATACACTTGCATTCCACTGTATTGTTGTGTATATGTGTCAATTTAGTGGCCAGTTTTGCAATATTTTGGTAAATGTTTGTGTCTATTTTCCTTTTTATCTGCCATTTCTTTGTTTATTTGTCATTTTATTTGCCAATTTGGACGTTTTTATTTGCCATTTTTGGGGCCTAGTAGGCATGTTTTATTTGCCAGAAATCTGCACCCCTACTTATATGCCTTAAATTACCAAGCATAGTATTGTGCCTGTACGTGAAGAGTCAATACGTCTTAACATCGTTCTTGGCAAAGAAAATATGGACCAATTAAAAACGATTGCACTTTTAAATTATTAATAAAAATAGAGACTTGGAAGTACATTTTCTTAACGCTATTACCCCACACGATCAAAAAACTTTGGTTATCAGTTCAATAAAGTGATTTTTCCCCTCCTGGCTAAGAGGACCGCCAAGATCCAATTACATCCCGTTTTAACTCAACGCAATTTAAAGGATTGAGAGCCCTTCGAACATTTCACCATCATAATTTCATGGCTTTGTCCAGTGCATTTCGTTAGCCAACAAGAATCATCCATCCTTGTTATGAATAATAACCATTCTGTCGTTCGTTGTCAATGGCCGATTTTGCAACTTGAAAATGATGTCAAGTGTGAAGTCATCTCTTTCCCATTTGTCCCAGAAATATATAGTTCAAGTTCAATCCATCCATCTATCACCCTTCCTGTGACGCAACGTCTTTAGCTTCACCAACCCTAAAAACATACCCTTTGAGGAGATGACCTCTTAAAGAATGCAAATTGTGCAATTGAATGTAATTGAAGTCTTGAACCCATCAAGGGCAATACTATGTGTACAAGCAGGCCCACTCTTGAACCATGTTCTTGGTTAGGCCTGTACATTTGTAGTGTCAGGGAAGGAAGCAACTTCCATTGAAGAGGCCAAAATCCTCAAGGCATCTTTGATGCGCCAGGCTTGGTCTCATGGTTGGTTGGATGGTTTTGCTCTCACACATTTGGAGGAGAGGAGTGTGCGTGTGTTGACGTATCCTGATCAACCAAGCGACGCTTCCCACCCCTCTCTTGCTTGCCTCTTTACAACAGTTGCTGATTAAACCATGGATAACTTGTGTCTGGAAAACCAGAAAATGTGTTCATCGCAATACCCATGAAAACTATTAAAAATAAGCTTGGAGTCAAAAAGACCCCTTTTCTTCTGAACCATCGCCGAAACCAATCATCTTAAGTCACTTCTTATAGAACCTGTTTATTTTCGTCTTGTTAAGTTTATTGTTTTTTTGATTTATTGTTTTCTGTTGCTTTATGTCAAGTTTATTGTGTTTTTATTGTTTACTGTACGTACCACTCAAACATCAGACTTGATAAAAGAGCAAAGGTGGGAGATACAAAGACAAGAATAAAATTATAGAATGGAGAAAACACAGTTAAACAAGTTAGTTTAAAATATTTAAAAAAATGAAGTAGTTTTTGTCTTATTTAAGTTAATGTTAAGTAATTTTTTGAGTTAATCTTTTATCAAGAGGCGTTATGTACTCAATAACAATTCTGGTGAGCGACAAAAGAAGATAATTCTTACATCAAGATAATATCTTAGATCCAGCTCTGATTGCATTTTTACTTTAACATTTCATCAACTGAAAAAAACATTGATGTTGGACTCTTGATATTGCTGCTAGGAACTAAACATGATGTTAAACCATACGAACTGTCGTCATTTATCATCATTTTAACTTTCATCCGTAAGAGACGTTGACTTTCCAGCTCTGAAGACAACCAATTTTAACATGATTTGATTTTGTATGGTTGTGTAACATAAATGATATTAGGATATCCCCGCTGCAATTTGGAATAATTTGTCTATTATGTTATACTAGGAAATTTTTTGCCCGTCATAAAATGTCGTGTTCCCTGGTTAGAGTCATCTGTCCCGATGGATGACTATCCTGTACTGTTTGGAACTTTCAAGGCCAATGTTCTAACGCTCTGAAGAAGCAGTCTACATCGGATTTCAATTCGGATGGGACGACACGATCGGGCTTGAAACAGATTTTAGCCTTTACAAAAGAGATCGATCAACGATAAATAACATCCACCTTTCGTGCATGAAGTGAATAATACCTTGGCTAGAAAGTGCCTTTTCAGAGTGACTTGGGTGTTTGTTGTATGTGAAATGCGTCCATGACTGCCTAATTCCTTCCTCACTTCTCACTCCTCCAAATTTTGCCATTGCAAAACTTTCAACATGGCTGTGAACACGTTAAGAGAGCGCAATCTGCTCCGAAATCCCATCTTTGGAGGGATTGTGATCCTTTTGGTTACCTTGCTTCTGTCAGATTCCATCCTCACAGACTATCTTGTGGCCTCTGTGACCTCAATGGGAATTTCGGTGGGACTCATCTCGATCCAAGGATCTGCTGAGGAAATGGGAGCTCAAGCTCGATCCGATCCCTCTGAAAGTGAAACCCTTCAAGGTAGTTTTGCATTTCTTAATCTCGTGGAAAGTGTTATTTCCATAATGCCATAAGTTCTTTAACATTCTTCAACCTTAATCAGAGCTCTTGTGGCATAATTATTGTTGGTGGTCAAAAGTGGTTTAGTTGGTGGTGGTACCAGTTATTCGTCTTTGCTTCCTTGTTCTCATGGAAAGATTCAGCCAATCGCTAGCTGACTTTCCAAGGACACTCATTGATTGCTGCAGGTAGTGTGAATGCCATTGCAAAGCAGAGCTCTTTGTACCTAGATGGTGGTACAACCTTGAATCAAAATGGCAATGAACTTTACAAACTGCATATAAGCTTACAAGCAATGCTCAAATCATGTTGAGCTTGTAACAAAGTGCTCTATTTCCATAAGATAAGAAGCCAGACGCGTTTCCTTCCATAACACATGCCGTCTATTTACAATCTACTTTCACCCCATTCTGTGAGAGATGACACCATTTGTTACAAAACTAGAGATGATTATCACTTCTAGAGTCGTGTAAGGTATTCAGATTTGAATTGTGCCACACTAAATGTTTTAAAAAATGAAGTAATATTTTTTGATAAATATTTCCATATTTATATTTCAAACCAATGCTCTATCCTTCATATTATGTGTTTTGAGTGGTGACCAACAATAAACAACATAAATGAAAGTTAAGAGACTCTCAACTTTTCTCATTTTTTTTTCAGATGAGCAAATGAGAATGATCACCGCCATCACTGAGGTGTGTCTACCCAAATTGGTTTGTGAGTTGTACGCCAAATCCACTTCCTATGGAGTCACAGATGGAGAGAAGTCCCTGATGTCTCTGATAGGGTAACAGATTGGTGGAAATACTGTAGGTATTCCATACATTGCATAACCCCACTTTTCCCTTCTGATTTTAGAGTCACCTCCTTGGCCTCTGGGAGCCCCTCCAGATATCACTATGCAGCTCATATGGGCCAACTAATCAGAGGTTTGGAAGGTGATCAAGGTTGCCATCAGTTCTACCCCACGTGTCCATTTTCGGGCGAGGATGTTCGAGCGATCGCCAAGAAGATCAACTTGAAATAAGAGGAGTCGCGTCTTCAACGGGATGGCGAACCGCCAAATTCATCCAGTTATTGATTTACACAAAGTTTAACGAGCTTGGTCTTGGAATAAACGGGCATTAAAGAGCTTGAAACCTTGGTGGACATTGATTAATTCTCCAGGACATGGATAAAACAAAAAAAGCATTCGTAATTTATTACTTGTTCATAATGTGACGAAGATTGCACATAATCAGCTCATAACAATGTTCATCTTGTATCACTACTCCAATCCTCGTCATCATCACAGCCAACACAGAGGATAAATCGTCACGTAAAGAAGTTCAGAAGCGATCAAGGCTGGAGTAGCTGAACAATACGGGCTCTTTGGCCTTTCAAGTCCGAATGACCTTTTCCACGGGCACTTCTCACTTGACCTTGGACGACCAAAGGGGGTCTTCGGCACATAAATCATGGTTGCAAGACCTGGTGTCCACCACCAGTTACGTAAGTGGTGGTTATTGGAACATTGGGCAGGGCAGTCTCTTCAAAGGGTGATTCTTGAGCCAAATGTCCTGACTTGGTTGTGACCCTCGACTGGTTTGCCACCCATCATCTCCTGCTCATCTATGTTAATTTGCGGGCAAGATCGGGTCATGATTGGTGTTCTCTTATGCATACGGATCGGCAACTTAGTATGCACATCTAAGACTACGGGCGAGGTTTTTTGCTATAATACTGCAGCCGAGGAACTCGTAGCATGGATCAGAGGAACCGTAGTCCCATCATGCTCATTATAAAGCTCGTCATCGTCATCATCGGACTTCTTGTAGTCCTGTAGTGAGAGTTTCTTTTCGAGATTTCGCCTTAGAGCCATGGTTGAAGTTGGACTGTCCAAGGTCAGAGGCTGACTCATGCTTTCGGGAATGAAGGCCGATACCATGAGGGCCAGTATGACTAATAAAGCCCCAAACACGAAAGGTGGTCCCGGGATCAATTCCGTGACGAGACCGAGGTTGCCGGGAGGCTCGGGGGTAATTTCCGCATCTTTAAGATCTTTTTCGTTTAAATTCACGTGGAACAAACTAAAGACCAAGCCAAACATGGCTGGGCCAAGGCCATTGCACAGGCCTCTCATACCCGTGATCATGCCTTGAACGAGGCCTTGCTTGTCCGCATCCGCATGCATGGAAACGAATGCACTTATGGCCGGATAAGTGATGCTGCAATAAGGAGAAAATATTTGTTAGAAAAAGGGGTTTTCTTGAAAGAGCGCTTTCGTTTAGAAATGTTTTCGTACCTGGACACGGATGCTAAGACTCCGGCGGCCCACATCATCCAGGTTTGTGAACCAAATCCATACCACATGAGTTGTAACATTTCAAAGAGCAACCCGATCATGATGGTATGCTTGCTCCCGATGGTTTTCATCAACAGGGTCAACAAGCCCGTTTGGGCAATCACCGAAAGGATGCCAACCGTGGCGATGAACATGGCCACAGCCTCTTTGGAAAAACCCATCACAAGACGCAGATACACAAAGAAGCACGAGTATTGGCCCGCCTCCGGAAGATAGGACAGAAACACGGTCACGCACAGCATCAGAATGGTTTTGTCTTTCCAAATCTTACGAAGGGCCGCAAAAGGGTCCACTTGTTCAAAGGTCAACCCTCGAGAGGCGGGTTTGCATTTGTCGGGCAAGGATTCGGGCACGGCCACCAAGATAAAGAACACATCCAGAATAGCGATGGCCGTGGCCAAAGTCACGACCACGTCCTCGGAGTACACTTGCTCAATATAGGCCCCCAAAGCGGGACTCGTGACGAGGCTGGCCGCAAAAGTGGCCGAAACGAGGCCGTAAGCCGCGGATCGGTCACTTTCATCCGTGACATCGGCCACATACGCGAACACCACGCTGAAGGTCACGGCAAAAACACCCGAAATAGAGATCATGGCAAAATACCACCACGTGTTAATCATCATGAGCGGGATCGGGGCGCACGTGAAGAACACGGTGACTAAGAGGAAAAACTTGCGCCCCCAAATATCTGACAAAGCCCCGATTAACGGCGCCGAAAGAAACGAGAGAAACCCTTTGATGCCCACAATGAGTCCGTTCATAAGGAACGTATGATCGGGAAACGTCTTGTTCAACACCGTGATCATGGGCGAGGTCAACAGACCCCAAGCAAAGAACTCCAAGAAGATCACGACCAGGGCGTGGTAGATCGAGGCCTCACCCACCCCTGAACTCGTGACCACGCCCTCAGCCATCTTTTTGGATTGTGGAGCCCGAAAGAGCATGTTCACCACTCGTTTACCCACTTTGGCTGGAGCCTTAATGAAGAAAGGCACTCGGAAAAAGGTGCTGGTCTTCTTCTTGCGTCCGTGACTATTCTCGGAGGGGTTCTTGGAGCTCCGACGTTGCTGATAGAGATAAGCTTGGGGATGTGAGGCGTCAATTTTGATCTCCGGAGATGAATTGGGCAAAGTTGGCCCGGAGGCGTGTTGAGACATGGTTCAACGAAGAGAGCTCACTGATCGTTGGAAGCCCCAGGAAACGGACCGAATGGAGGCAGATGAGCTACACGTGCAATGCCTAGACATGCCAAACCTGGAAAAGAAAGGCCCCACAACAGATACAATGAAAGGCTTCTTTCTCCTTCTCAATGCTTGGATGTCAGCTGAAACATAATCACAAGTGTGCAAGACTCTTGGTGGTCTTTTAAAACATCTGCAATATGAATGACACTTCTAATCACACGTTGTTTGGCCTTTGTTTGCATAACTGCTATGTTGAAAAGCTGACATAACTTGAATACTGGCCCTGAAGCATTTCTTGGCCGATACTGTAGGGCTTTGGCAAAGAGTAAGTAAATAGACACGTTGCACATGAAACTTTATCTTCAGGTGAACTCGAAGAAGAGTTCATCTCTTCGCGTTTTTTTTATTGATTTGTTTACTTACCCGTGCTAAATGTGAGAATGAAGGCCTTGCTCATGGTTCCAGGCATTTGCCGATAATGAGAGCCCACAAATGCAGCAATGGCCAAATGAAAACCA
The DNA here is from genome assembly GCA_010645155.1 of Tigriopus japonicus. NCBI lineage: Eukaryota > Metazoa > Arthropoda > Copepoda > Harpacticoida > Harpacticidae > Tigriopus > Tigriopus japonicus. Next base: position 727,647 of record CM021319.1, read on the forward strand.
CCTCCTATGATCCGACATGACCAACAATCTTTCAATTTTGAGCCCTGATGATCAAGTTGCACTTGTGACGAATTGATTTGGCCAGGATGAGGCACCATATTATTCTATTCTGCGGGACAGCCAGCCTTGTTCTGGAAAAAACGAATGGCCAAGAAAAGGCCGCTATCGATTTTTAATGAGACTAGGCAACACAAATATTTATGTAGAGTCAGTGGAAAGGAAGCGTTTCACAACACCAATTGAAAGGCTCACTTTCTCGCATTACGTTGACTACATTAAAGGACACGAACTGCCAAGATCATAAACGGTTGAAAAGTAGCCTGACATTACTCGCTCAGGCAATTCATGGAGACGAGTTTCAATTCGAGTCCTCATCCATGCATTCCACATTCAATCGAGGTAGAGCTTGTCAACCAAAGCAGGAAGTTGATGTTCAAAACGATAAAACACACCGAGGAATATTGCCTGAACAGTTACAACTCTCCAAACAGCTAGATCACTTTTTGACGGAGATACGTAGTTGGCTAGCAAGATCACTAGGTATGAAACCAACTTTTTATGGGCTACCACACACGCATGCGAATTCATTCCAAAGTAAGATTCACTCCAATCCTTTGGTTTTTGGCTATCTCTTGCGCCATGATAGTTCTCAACAATGTTATCTCATTACTTCATTGTAGATTATTAATCATGTTGAATTGAACAACTTGTGTCAATAATGTAATGTATGGGTACATACTTAACAAACTATGGAATCAGCTATTAAAATGACGATTTCCCAGCATTCTCATCGGGATATTTTTATGATCATCTAATTGAGACTGGTTGTGTTCTTCTCAGCTTTTAAGCGAGTTTAAAAGTCAAAGTACGCTAAAATTACATACAACAAACCAGCATGGCTTGAGATTGTATGTAATACCTAGTGTGTGTTTCCCCTATATTCTCAACATGAAACTTTACATTCGTCTTTCAATGCGTTATGTCAACTTTTTTTTTACACTAAATTTAAAGAAAGGCTTGATTCTCGAACAAAATGGCCATTTGTAACTTTCCACGAATCAAACAAACACAATTGTTCCATTCCTTGACTTTCATAGCCAATCAAGTCCATGAATCCACGGTTTCCTACTCAAGTTCAATTTAGGGGACAAATAGAGGTTGCTGGCTGGCTTAGAAACCAATGTCTACTTACGCTCAATACACTGTGAAGATGGCTGTCTCCTCGACAATGTCCACTCACTGGCCACTTTTAATGGCATAGATCCCGAGGGAAATGGCACACACCAACCAACGAGCGAACTAGCTGCTAGGCTTGCTTACATGGAACTCTTAAGTGAGAACGCAAGTACGTAAGTATGTACTTGCGCATATACGTACGTACGTACGTCCTCTTAGCTGTGAAAGTGGTGTCTTCTCCATGCGATAGCTGCTATCCTGATAGCAGTGTCTCCATATGTTCGAGATCGAAAAACGCAAAAAACAGCGCAAGGTTTTCTTGGCACTTGAGAAAGCGCAACAAAAAGGGCAAGTTTTTTATTCGCACATGGGAAAGCGTGCGAAAAAGCGCAAAACTTCTAGAATTTTACAAAAGCAAGTGAAATTACGGAATTTGGCCGATTTTGTAGTGATTTAAGGGATTCAAAGGTGCGCTTTTTGGCTATTTCCACCCACACCGGAAAAGCGCAAGTTTCTTGTGAATAAAACCGTCTACCATTTTCATCTTTTATATAATTTCTGTAATTTATGCAACCGTACTCGCAATCGCAAAATACATTACTAAAGAGGAAAAAAAGTGAGGCGCAAGAGCCTCAAAAAAGCGAAAAATATGAAAGCACTGCCTGCAAAGAATGGATGGTCTCTGGCATAGAAGGAGATAGAGAGGGTATGCTGGAACCCTAGACATATCTAGGCAAGCATGGCTTGGTTTCAGGAAAAGTACGACACCTATACTTCATCATCAAAAACATAAGTCATATCTCAGGGGTTGGTGACCGTTTTTGGGGCAAGTCCCACCAAATTTGATTTTGTGTTGTCTGGGCCCACCAAATGGACAAAATTTGAATTGAAAGGTTAAGGGGCCGACAATTTATCAGGGGAGGAGATGTGGTCAAGTGGATAAGGCACCTTCCTATTGCGAGAGAGGTCGTCGGTTCGAATCTCCTCCTTGACTTCTCTCGGAAGGATAAGCCCTTTTTCCTGACCACAGATGGCGGACCACAACCGATGAAGGATATTGCACAACCTAGATACTAGCACAACCCAATGGAATAAATCGACGAATGAATTGGCGTGTAGGAACGAAGCATAGACGATATGGACACAACGCCTTGAATGGCGGCCATCATGGAACTCTTCCTTCAGTTTCTCTTTATCTCTATCTCTATTTCCCCTTGTCCAATGATAAAATAACTTATCGCAATAAACATTATTATTATTATTAATATATTAACTTCAGGGCTATCAAATTAAAAGCTTTGGGCCCAAAAATACAGAATTATGAATGGCTTGCACGCCCACTGTTTTGGACTTTCCACATAGCTCCTGGGCTCACCAAACACCACACTTGGGTGCAAATGTGGGCTGTCGCCCATTGGTTGCCTATCCCTGTCATATCTCATCATTGAAAACCAATCACCAGCTGCCAATATATCTCCATTGAACACCTTCTCCCTAATCATTTAGAGAGGGATTGACAAAAGTCAACTTGAGTGCCTAATTTTCAACACCTAAACTGCTTCTAGTTTCTAGAAGCTACCCATACCTACCAGGTGATGCATAAGAAACGGAACAGCAAACCATGTCCGTAACTCGGAAAAGGTTGATCTCACAAAAAATATATAGAGCTCAAAAAGATGCGGCAGATAACAATTCTTAAGATACACAAGTTGTTATTCTCTTTTTGTCGCCTTATTTTTGATTTTAGCCAAATTTATGAAGAGAGAAAAAAGTCGGAGTCACGAACGCTCTGTTTTCGTAAAGGGTCCTTCGGGGAAAAAATCGTCGTAGCTTAAATATTCAAATTGGGTGAAATTGCTTTTTCTGACTTTTCAAGTCAAGTGTTTGGCCAATCCTATCCAATAAAGGTGAGGTTCATACATGTTTTCAATCATGAGTTATTGACGATGGAATTAGGTGTTCCGTTTCTTTTGAAACACCCGGTACATACATAGCTATTTCCTTTCTTGAAATGTGATCTACAGTTGTCACAATAAACAATATGATTGTGTTTAAGGATGGATGGATGCTTCAAACATACTTCATCAATTGGATTCTACACTTCTTGGGTCTTTTCACTTCTTAAATGTCTTTATTGACAAATTGAAGGAGCCGTGGCTAATTGCGGGACGACGCAAGAGCCCTCAAAAATTCCAAACGAGACTTTCAAGCACATGTTTTCTTGCTTTTTAGGATACTTTTAGTGTGTCTTGGCGCAAAAAAAACAAAATTATTTTCAAAATTAGTTGCGTATTAGGATCGTCAATTAGCTTGAAAGTTCATAATATTCTCTGATATGTTATGAATAGAAAGCATTCTTCTTTAGACAAATACAAATGGCACCCCTGCTTTTTTGACATTAAAATGGAGATTTTATGGAAAGAGACCTTTTTCTACATATTAAATATTGCAAGATGGCAGACAATGTCATGGGTACTAGCATATCCACAGCAAATAGCCTCTTGTGAGAAAGATTGTAATATTAATATTTCTTATTATTACTCTCAAATTATTACATCTAAACAAACAGTTACCCAGAATTTTTTAATGCCAGTACACAACAGCAACAACAGCAGAGGTAGTTATTTTGTCCCGTGCCAATGACACAAAACAATGGAACATCTTTTTGATGTTCCTTTTGTTACGGCAGTGATGGTGATCCCATTTGCCAACATTTTTTGGGATTGATGTCAAAATTTATGTTTAGAATAAAAATGATTAATCTGGGACTCAAATATTATTGCAGGGAATTGTTTTTTAGTTTGACCAAACATATATTGTATATTCATATTGTAATTTTTTGGGGTCTGAAAGACTAAAAACACCTGGCATTGTAGGCAGAATTGATCACCAATCCACCTTCAATTTGAAATCGATAACATGATTCTTGTGTAGAGAAAGAAGTAAAATATTTTTGTGGAAGTGGCCAACCATTCCACACTTGTAATTATGTAGGTCTGCTTAGGTCAGTTAACATTAGCAGGAGGGGACAGCTAACTGTTTCATGTTGCAACTCTTTATAATTTCTATTTGGCACATACATCTTTTTCTGCCTCTAATGAGATTTTACCTGTCAAACAAAAGAGAAATAAGTAGACCTTTTTCTCATCCTTTTTGTCCTCACTTTAAATTTGTCTATTTACAAGTTCAACTAAAGGACATGCTAGTTTGTCTAGTTGTCATTACTTTTGTCACAACAAGGGGAACAATCACTGAACAATCATTGAGAAATTCAACATGAAAAATGACAGAAGAATTTGTTTTATCCTTAAAATCTGCAAGAAGTCTGGCTCAAAGTTAGGTAATGTACCCATCTCTTTTTTTTACGGAATTTTCTTTTTGTTTCATCAAAGTTTGTGATGAGTGATAACCATTCCTTTCAATCCAGCTTTGATTGATATTAATGTGTAGGGCCCGAAAATATATTTTTTTGCTCTCAGGCAGAAATCCTAGATGTTTCACAGCATAACTTCAGTTAACCTTTTGCCTTGAAATGTCTGGAATTTTTGCTCCACAACTAAAACCACTTTTTTCCAGACCTGAATAACCAGACCTCAAAGCAATTGTGACACTTGGGGCTGGAGCAATTGTTTTTACTTAATCCAATCCCGTCATGTTTGTCAGTTGCGCCGAATGTATGAAAAAGTGGCAGTGTACACAAATAAGAGATTGGGCTCAACAGAATATATTTACCACTATTTACAGATGGATAGCAGTTTGAAATAGATTCACGCGATTTCATCCTAATATTAAATAAAGATACCTTAAGCATTTTTAGGAGCTATAGGTCCTACAAGCATCACGTTTTGAAGTAGATTAATGCAAGATTTGAATTAGAGTTGAAGAAGCTAGGCTTGAAAAATTGTAGTTCTTGAAAAGCTTGGGAAATTCCACCAACTTGTATTTGCCTGAATATTCAGCCAAATATTTTTTTTTTCTTTTCCTAGTTTTGCTTGAAAAGGTTGGGAAATCCCACCATCTAACAATACTTCAATCCCTCTAAAATAGTTCAAGGTTCTGCTGTGATTATAGGGGGAGCTGCTCTCTTCAGTCGAGAGTGAGCAAAATGTACTTCTCAGAGGGAGCCACCTGAAATTCGAGTCAAAAAAAAGCAAGTCACTTTGAAAGCGACTGTGTTCCAATCCGCGGGCAGACGTTCAAGCGAGCGTTCTTAGATGGAGATTTTCAAAAAAGAGCCAAATGGAGGAACGATTATTTTTTAAGAAAGTGGCATGCACAAACAATTTCTTTTTTGTTTCAGTTTCTCCAAAAAGTTTGTAACACTGATTTGAATACGTTTGTTTCATTTCATTCAACTCTAATCAAATATGTAAAATCTATTCGATGAAGGCGAAGCCATCACACTCTCAAGTGATCAAAATGACACCTCGCGGGGTAAACAAGTCATAATTTGAAGCTAAATGACTAATTGCCTGAATGTTACAGCAAACTTCGATCGTTTATTTTCTCTATCTAGCTCTATGGAATCTTGAATTAGCGTTGCCGTGACTAGAAGACAATTCAGGCCAAATCTGAGAAAAAGCAACAGTCGCTCCTACAAAGAAACGTGCATTTTCCAATCATTGGACTAAGTACCGACGACTTTCATACATCTGCAGATCTTTCTGAAACCATTTAGATAGGTAATCTAATTTTTCATCGATTGACACGCACAAAGCCTTGGTCTCATGTAAATCTCATTACAAGAAATCAAACTTTGTCAAAGAGGAAATTGCCGCATCACTAGGGTCCAATCTTTTGCTTGAAAGTTGAAAGGAAAGATGTGCACTGCATCTTCACAAGCATAGGGTGACTATCAAGCAGTGTTCGTGTTAACAGAAAGCTGTTATGTGTTTATCGAAGGAGGTCGTTATTACGAAAATACCGTATATACTGTCTTGTAATACCGTCCTCCTTGGTTTATCAAAAATAAAATATAGCCTTTCATTGTTTAAATGAAGTGCACTTCAGTGATTTTTGATTAATAAATAAGGCTCAGATAAAGTTGCTATTTTTTTTGGGCCAAAGTTGCAATTTTACACCACTGCAGTTGTTCTTGTAAACGTACGTATCAATATTTTACTTTGATAATTTCACTCAGGATTCATGTGATCAAAACAAAAAATGCAACAGGCTGGTGGTCAAAAGTTGCACTATTTGATGCAAGTTGCACTTTGCAACTTTGTCCGAGCCCTAGTCATAAGCCGAGACAGTTTTTGGCAGGGTTGGTCGCGGGATCAAGTTACGATTCATCTTGTTTATCCAGGCATTAATGGGCAGGATAAACGGAATAAATGCGGGTTTAAAGGGATTTTCATGGAAAATTCGAAATGCACTTGCACAAATGCATTAACGTGGTGATTTGAGGAATGAAATCTCCACTTCAACTTTCTAATGCATAAGCCTTTTAATTGGACAATAGATTGGACAAATGGTAAAGAAAATTACTGACATTACACAACGTACAAATAAAAATGGGTTAAAAACAGGAAAATTTCGTTTGTCCCGCTTGTCTCTGCCAGGAAAACCGGTTATCCCTTGGGTCATTACCGGGGGATAAACGGAATGATCCCCCCGACCAACCCTGGTTTTGGGCAAAACTTTGGGTTTAGTTAACCGCTATATTTTTATGAAATGGGATGAATATTACTCAATATTTTATGGCATAGAAAAAAGTGCAACAACATTTGGCTGAACCCTATCTTCAGTACCATTAAAAACCTTTCAGTAACTGCAAATGGCCCTTAGGTCTAGTTTAGGGGTCAGCAAACAATGGGCCGTGGCCCACATGTGGGCCCAAGCTCTACGAGGAAAGTCCAATATAGTGGGCCCGTAAACCATCCTTTGTGTTGTGCACCTGGGCCCAAAGCTCTATGATCTTTAATTTGTGGGCCCTTGTACCTACCTACCATCGTCTGCTTTGTGGGCCCTTGACAACATATAGTCAAATTGGTGGGCCCTGATCAAAAAGCGGTTCCCGACCCTTGGTCAATTTTTTTTTTTTTTTTGGAGTATTGGTGCTAGGGTCGGAGGGTTGAGCCTCGCCCGGCCAGCGAAGCCAGCCATCACAACGTCTAAAGTAGTTCCGATAGGCAATCTCATGTCCGGTATCAGAATGGTTCTCCGTCTGTGGGTGTGAATTAGCGTCTAAAAGTTTCCTCGAGAAAGGTCGGGGAGGAGAATCGAACGTGGGACCTCTCTCACTGTAGGAAACTGCGCTAACCACGACGCCACGTCTCCTCCATACTTATTGCTGCCAAAAGTTGTAACTATTTCTTTGCCGTCACTGTTTGGATAAAGCATATTTGTCTTCATTTTATGCAAAAAAAGTTACTGCTATTAAATTTAATTCTACTTTTCGATGGTGTAATTTTGACGAAGAACATTTTGACGAATATACTTTATTTGTTTTTTTTTCTTTATATTACATTTGTATATAACATTTTTGTTAGTCATTGACACAGCTCTGAAAAAAGTATGAAGCAGCTTTGACGTTTAAGATAAAGCAATGTTGACATAACTAATTAATTACAATTTAAAAAAAGTGGAAATACTGCCTGTTTCGTTTGAATTTTTTGGAAAAAGGTTAGGATCATATTTAGAATATCTTTGGAATATTGCCTGTTTCGTTTGATTTTTTTGGAAAAAGGGTAGGATCATATTTAGAATATCTTTGGAGCCACCAGAAACTAGTAAATTATATTTTGCAATGTAGTCACAAGAATATGCGATTTTTGTCCAGAATTATAAAATTGGGAGAGTTTGAAAAAATAACTGGTGAATTGCTTCTTCCCTCCAAAATGATGCTGAAAAAGGATGGAAAATTAAGAAAAAAAAAGAATCCGACAGAGGATGGGAGTGTAGGAAAAGGTCAATTTCTATTGCAATTATTGAGAAAAGTGATATTAAAATTACCAAAGCATCCAACTTTCGGTTCATTATTTCGCAAAAGCACTAACAGAAATACTAGATTTTATTATCAAGATTTGCTGGCTTTGTTGATCAAAATGACTTTATTTTTACAGCTCTCTTTTACATTTTGTCAACAACGCGTAGGTGACGTCACGTTGAACTTTCCGCAACCCAAGAAACACTAAATATCATAACAAACCATCTGGTTGTGCATGTGTCCTCCTGTGTGCGCTATCAGGTGAGCCGTGATGATGCTGATGATGACCTTCGAACAATCCCACTCTTAAAAACTTCATCTTTCTTCACTTTTGGATGTCGTGGTCGTCCGATTGGGTTGCCAGCAGTCCCACCACCGCCGGTTTGACCCTCATGGACCAGCTGTCCGTACGCTCGAAATGGTCTTTCTTGGCCGCATTGGGGGCGGGTTGCTTGGTGGGCGCCTCGGGCGTGTTCCTCATCCAACGATTGTCCCATCGTCTCGAATGGAGTCACGAGCTCACCTCGCAAAAGGTCACGCAAGAGCTCACCGTGCTCAATAACACCATTCGCGACCTTCAAGCCGCCATTCAAGAGCTCAAAGACCAGAAATCCGGAGCCGCGCGACCTCTTAGGTATTGAACTAAGGTTTTCATGACACCAATCTTACCCGGAGGGTTATAATACCCTTGTATCATTAGGTCGGCCTTGCGAAGTGTAACCTTTTCCGAGCTGGATATGGAATGTCAGGCTCGAGAACGACCCACCGATTTAGGAGCCCTTTCCGCCATGAGCTCGGCCACTTCCACCACCTCGACCACCGAATACTTTTCCGCCGTATCGTCGGATGAGGAGTTCTTCGACGTGCCCACCGATTCAGAGGTGGAAGACTTGAATAAACAGCTCAATCAGGCTATTAGTTCGGCGGCCAGTTTGTCCCGGAGTGAGTCCAGCGATCCGTCTCATTTGGAACTGTTTCCCGTGGTGGATCAACTCATGGAGAGCCATGGTGAGGACCAAGCGTTGGCTTTGCAAATGCTCCGGGATAAAGAATCAGAGGTGAGTGGAGTGCCTCGTTGTTGTTCTTGGTAGTTACCGACCCAAAGAGCCGTAAATATTTCAACCGAAAGTAGGCTTAATCGAAAGCGATAGCAGTTGATATATTAAACGAAATATTTAGTAGTCCTTTCAAAGTTCATTCTTTAATATAGTTATGCTTTCGGTTCTCCACTAGTCCTAAAACTTCTGAAATTTCGTTGGGCACAATATGGGAATGTACAAATTGAGAAAATCTCGGAAGAAATCCGCACTGTAAAAGTAAAAAGTTGTAAATAGTAGTCCAAACCCGTAAAAGTAAAAAGTTGTAAATAGTAGTCCAAACCCGCGAGGTTAACATTTTGAAATGAGTTTTCATTTGTCGGTCCCATTTTCTCCCGATATTTTTGTTGATTAGTTGCTAAGGACATTGCCAATAATATCGCGTTTATTTGGGATTCCAGTTCCAAGGGAATGGTGAGTTTCTGTGGCGTCTTTGCAAAGCCATCTACTTGAAATCGATTGCCGCCGGATTGGCCGGTGATAACAACCTCAAAAAGAACTTAATTCAAGAGGCTGTGAATTATGGCGAGGCGGCCATTGCCTCTAATGAGGCTTCTTCCGAGGCCCACAAATGGTATGCCATTGTGGTAGGCTGTCGAGGCGAATTTGTCGGGATCAAAGAGAAAATCTTGGACGGATATGAGTTCAAGAAACACGTGGATCGAGCTGCTGAGCTCTCGCCCACCGACCACACCATTCAGCATTTATTGGGCAGGTACGGAAACTTGGCAAACAAAAAGCCTAAAAAACGGTTGTAGGATTATCCCCTCATTTGTTGTGCAGTTATTTAGAAATGAGGTCAATTGGTAAATTATGTAGTACTATAGGAAAATAGTTGTTGGTCAGAAACTGATTCCCACTAACAATTATCCTCAGTCATACCACTTTTAATTGCGAACAAGTTTGAACGCTTTCTTGGATTCTTGATGTCAAGCTCTTCAAATGATTTGACGTGGTTTAGATTCATGTGACCTTGAAATTTTAATTAATTTTGATTATCTTTAACGATGGGTCCTACTTTGCGTATGTTTACCGGATCAATGATGTGACTTTGAAAATGCACTTATGATAAATTGGCAACGGAAAGCACAATTTTTTTATCGTCCGGAATCTGCTATTTTCTTAACACTGATTTTACCTGTAGTCAAAAGCCTGGAACAATTCAATCTTTGTTGATGAAAGTACGATTTTTGTTTTGACTTAGGTTTTGTTACGAAGTGGCCGAATTGTCTTGGTGGGAGAGGAAAACTGCCTCGGCCTTGTTCGCTGAACCTCCATCGGCTTCCATGGAAGAGGCTCGTGATCATTTTCTTGAGGCTGAACGTCTCAAGCCTCAAGGATGGAAAGAGAACAGACAGTTCTTGGCCAAATCGTTGATCAAGATCGGAGACATAGCCCAAGCCGTGACCTGGTTGGAGAAGGCCGATGAACTTCCAATCAGAAACCCCGATGTGCGTATTAAGTACACGATAGAAGTATCTGGGCTCTTCTAAAAGTTAGTTAAGGACACACTTGGGCCTTGATAGTAAATTTTCTTCAAAGCAAAGAAAAACGTGAAAACGAAAAAGATAACCCAATTTTGCAACAAAAGTACATTTGTTAAGCTTTTATGCATATGGTTTTGACCTTGAAACCAAGGATTTTGATTTCACTAGATCTGAGAGTCTTTTCAACGTTGATGCTGACGACAGGTCGCCATTATCTTTTAACCAAAATCAAATCAAATCAAATAAATTCCAATCATGTCAATTGGCTACGTTGAATAACTTATGAGAAGAGTGATCATTTGATTTGATTTCAGGACCAGCAAGCGCAAGATGACATCTCGCAACTCTTGCAACAATATCAATCCCATCGTGTGGTCTCATCCTGACCCTTGGAGGGGTTCGCATAAACTCAATGCAAATCATATCCATGGCAACTGATACGTTTCCTATCCTCTTCCCCCTCTTTCATCATTCTTGGCATAAGATGCAAAAACCATCGGTTGCCATCCGAGTTGTTAACTAGGTTGTAAAAGAGAAATATATCATTTGAATCATCTTGATTTGGGTGTCATGAACTGTCAGAAAACTTCTTCTTGGCAAACAACCTTCCTTGGGTGGATTACAACAGAAATTGAAATATTTCTCATTTTCCTGGAAACTTTCAAGTTTTGAAGCATATTCTGCATGCAAAGAGGCTAATCTAACACTAAGCCAATCTATTTTTGCAATTATTATACAAACAGTGGACAACCAGTAAAGCAAATCGAGAAAGCAAAAGTCAAGCTCGAATGCGCAAGATGCCGGTGAAATACTCGTAGATTTTCCTCCTAATCATCCCCGGGTAAAAATATGGCTTCTTTGTTTGGCAAATTATGGCTTTGTCCCTGTTTGACTTTTTGCATAACGGTGAGTTAGTTAGAAAATACAGTACTAATCAAGTTTTTCCGTACCAAATTTGGATGGGAGAAGTTTTTATGTGGGTAGTTTTTTTCTTGCCTCAATATTCATCCCCTATTTCCTCGTTATTAAGCGCAAGGTTATCAACTGATCATTTGGTACGAGTGATGTCACTAACTATGAAGTTGGTTTTGCTCTCTACGAATTTTCGTTTTTGAAATTCGAAGCTCAATTTAGAAACAATTAAAGAAAGTCAGGTCATTCGTGCATGTTTTGTGATTTGCTGGTTCATAATAAGTCATTAATATCATGAAAACATTTATCATTTGCCTCGCAATATTTTGCAATGCTTGACCAAGGACTTGCATTTTAAAAAAGATTTAAAATTATTTGGAGAAATTTTTGAATTCACAAAGTTCTTAAATATTGATAATTTCCCATCGTTTCTTCCATCCGGAAAATATTTGGTTAGTCCTCCCAAATGTGCAAAATGAGCATACAATTAGCATATAATTGTTGCATTGTAACAACAACACGACTTTTGCACTTTTGGGCTAGCCTTAATGCACTGAAAAAGATTGGAGTTTGAAATTAAAGTCAAAGATTTTTTTTGTCCAAAAAATCTTGAAACTCAACTTTTGGATACTTTTTAGTATTACCATACGTCGTACACATGATTTTTTTTTTCTAGCTTATTTTACGGGTTTGTAACCGATACAAGGGAATGAAATTTCCTGTAAGTCAATTGAGTCATTTTGAGTCAACGCAATAAAATATTTGGTCAGATAACTTGTTCGAATTTGCCGCTCTAGGGCAACCTTGAATATAAGGTTGGTCAGGAATGGTTAAAAGGAAGCTGTCTAATTCTCGTTTAAAACTTGATAATGAATTATCTGTGCTATAGAATCGTCGGAGAGAACTTGGCAACAAATTGTAGAGCGTCGGCCCTGTTTAATATGGAGGAGGATTTTAGATTTTTTGCGAGTTTCTTATCGCCTGAATAAAACTTGTACCTGACCTCACATGTGATGCCTCTTCTTTCGCTGACATTAAAATTTATCCCTGGATTGGGACACAAATCATGAATGCATTTAAAGACAAAAAGTATCTGGTACCGCTCGTACCTTCGCTGGACACTGTATACACCAAGGGACCGAAGCCTTTCCCAATAACTCAGTTGCTTCATCCCAGTAATTGATCGCGTTAATTAATTTCATTAATTAATTTATTTCAATTTGAAAAATAATTCAAAAAGATTGATTTCAATTTCAAAGTGAATTTTGCATGTATATGATTTTTTGTCAGTTGATTTCGGTTTCGGTTTAGGTCCATCACTAGTCACAACTTTTTACGAGGATTTGTTCACCTCAGCAATATTGAAATATTGGAGCAGCCATCGTTCGTTATCGCGAGAATCAAGAGCAACCGAGTAATCGACTTTCAATCCCTTCAAATGTCAAAGTTAAGGATCCAGCGATGATATTCAAGGCAACCCAGGAAGGCATCTTCGGGTGGAAGAAGAGCTAGCTTTCAGAACAAAACCAAGCAATCCCGCACGCGGCGATAGTCCGTTTCAGGATAATTTATTATACTTTCTTTCAGGCCAGAATAAGAAAAAGAGATTCGATTTTTTTTTCTCCTACGAATTCTCAGCGTAAGAATGGAACTTTCTTTTTGCATTTTGGAGAGTCTCATTCAAATTCAACGACGAGGAAAAATACTATTTCAGGATGGTGCCCGATTAGGCTTTGGGGTCGTCTTTTGTTTAGGATCCCATTTCCACCCAACTCTTTACTGTTGAGAGCCGGTGTTCTTTGCAAATAAACAGAAGAAATGTAAACCAACCAAGTAAATAAATAAAAGTCTCATTTCTTTTTGGCCTTCATATCACGCCACGATCTGGAAATTAGTCCCTTGAAGGACGCGGTGCACGATAAAATATGCTCCTTTTGCTTCCGAGAGCAAGCTCTCTTTCTCTCTCTCTCTCCCTCTGTTTTTGGCGCATTTCTTGATGATCCAAATTTGTTGAACGAGTTGCATTTCTTGAAAAATCGTAGGCAACTCGAATGGCTCCCATTTCTTTTGCCGCTTTAACCTTTAGTGCAGGCTATCTGTCAAAAGGGCGTCTGGCCTTTTTTCGGTCTTGGTGAGGTCCCCTGGAACAACTTTTTTCTTCTGCAGTGGTCTCATCACACGAATGGTTCTTCTGGTTCTCATGTGGTTTCGTTGGTGGGTGGTGCAGAACTTCACATGAAATGGTTGATGACTGAAGATTATCTTGACCATCGACCAATTTGCCAATCCACTTTTTTGCGTCCTTTGCCCAACAAAAACAAAAGGGATTTTCAGCACTTCCCTTAACGTCGATTTGGCTCTCCAACGCATTTGATTCAGGTACTTCTCATGCATTTTTTTGCAATTTGAGCACACTTTTTAAGACCATGGAAGTCATTTAAAAACACCTTTTTTAGTAAAACTCTTCTTAAAATGGCTCTCTGGCCTTCGCTAATCTGAGTGATTTTGTAGAAGGCTCAACTGGGATGAATTCAAAACGAAACCTTTTTGCTCGTCTTGATATGGAACCAATGTTTCATTTGCCATGGTTTTTGCAATATCAAGCGGTGAAGTCATTTGAAAAGCGAAGCTTTAAGTTTCATTTTGCACAGCCTTGCTTGGCCATTGGGAGCTTCTTTCCTAAGATGATTATCCATTGAAGGTTTGCACAGCTCTAAGAACCAGTTCAAGTGAAATGCACTTGATGTCAAAGCAAATTGATAGGCGGTTATAAATCTGAGCACTCTCTTTAGGACCCAGCAAAAGCACGCAAACAAGAATTCCCTTCATGCTCCGGATGACCAAAAAAATCTTTGGTCCCAAGCAAAAGACACTGGTCGCAATTCGGACTATTCCAGGACACAGAGTACATGAGTTTCAAAACTGAATTTGTGTCACATGCATTCACTTTTTTACGGTGTTTTGCATGGCCTCGTGACCAACTGATATTGGGGAAATTTGGATCCTTGGGGGAGGACATGATTTGTGGGCCCCGGAGGAGCAAATTGGAACATAGGATGTGGCAGATGCAGTCCTCGGATGCATTCCTTTAAGTAGACATCGGAGGAAAAACGATGGTTGCAGTAGGGTCATAATTTATACCTCCAGAATTCGTTGTGGATTACCTTGGGAACCGCAATTGGTTCCAGAAATTACAAGGTGTCAAATTTGCTAGTTTGGAAATGTGTTCCTAAAAACAAAGCTTGGGAAAATCATTTGAGGGTGTGCAAATTGCAGTTTTGTTCTTTGGCTCTGTGAAACTTTTAACTTCAATTATTTTTGATCTCTTGATCTTTGTGCGCAATTCCGAGGCATGTCAACGAATTTCGCAAAATGTGATGGTGTGCCATTTTTGTTTTGATGACTTGGCACTTTGGGGTTCCATCAAGTCGTGTCGCTAGTGGGCAATGGTTTTTTAGTACGAACGTGGCTTCATTTCATTGATAATTTTAAGAGACCTTGAGTGGATTGGATAGTGGGACTTAAAAGTTAAAAAAAGAGTAAGTGTTGTGTTAACAACCGGAAGGTGTGTTCAGAAATATAAGGAGATTAATCGTGTGCAGCAAATTTGCACACAAAGTGGCTTCATAAAAAGGGACTACATTTTCTTTTAAATGTACTGAAGTTCATGAATTCAATTAAATTGGTACTGAAATAGCGAATACTCGCTTGCTGAATTCATAAATTTAGAAAGAGCCCATCTGCTCAACTGCACCAAAATTGAAATTAGGCCATTGTTGTGAATTTTCCAACAGCTTTTTTACTATGAAGGGATGGAAGACTTTTTCCGATTAAAGTTTTTACAAATACAATCAGAAAGGTCGACGATCAGACATGTTATAGACATGAATTGAAAGCTTCCCTGGATTAACGGATTAATCGATTAATCCATTGAAAGTGATGAATCAATGAAACAAAATCAAAATTGTGCATTTTCCGTCTCCAAGTTGTTCTCTTGTATTACATTGCAAAAACAATTCTGAAAGAATATGAAATTGAAGATCTAAAAAAACATATATACCAAGCATAGGTGTTTTTTGTACAACCAACGTTTCATCAACTCTAGATTAATATGTTTTTGTATCAAAATAAATATTTTTTTTTTCAAAATTCAATTACAGGCAACCAACTCCCTTTGTTTTGAGATTTACGTTTGTGGGCTTTTTCGCCTTCTTATGATTGAGGACAGTTGTTCCAAATCAATCATTAAATTGAATATTAAACTGTTGTGAAGCTTGTCACTAAACCTAAGGTGTTTAAATCCTGAAATTAATCATTAATTGAGATTAAAAGGAGTTCTAATCCTAAAGTTATGTCTTTTTACTCTAACATGATATTTTCTGGACAGTTCCAATTATCTCGTAGTCATTAAGCCAAAAAATTCGGTTTTGATTGTTTTTATTTTGGGTTATGATCATTTTCAGATTAATCCATTTTTTCGATTAATCCAGATTAATTCTTATGGATTTATCCGGGATGCTCTAGGCATGATACGACGAGATGTCTATTGCTAGCAAAATCCAATAAAACCATGTGATGTAAAAAATGTAAGTTTTACTTTGACGTATCAATATCTAGCTAGATATTTTGCTAATTGATTTTGAACATGTTGCTATTAATGGGATGATGGTGTTCCCTTTCTACAAAGTAAAAGATTGCCTGGATGGAACATGCTACGGCGGAGAAAAAATGAATGGGAGTGCATGCACTCTCAAAATGCAAGTAGTTTGACAATTTTCTGTTGTTATCCTTAGCTATGTAACTTTTCAATTTGTGCAAACTCAACATACGGATTTTCATTCATGATTTGGTTGACTTGGAGTTCAGGAGCAAAGGTTTCAACCTTTAACTCAAACTCTAAAACGAACTCATAAATCCAGCCAGAGTTGGAGAGAGTCAACTATCCAATAAGTTTGCGCGGTTTGTTTCCAGGGTTGGTTTATTCCCGTCCCGTCGAAGAAAATCCCGTCCCAGGGATTCCGGGATTTTCCGCAATTTCCGATTTTTTATATTATAGTATAAAGATCGTACTTTTGAATTGTGTCTTAATAGGTTCAGTTAAGGACATGTTTATGTTCGGTGATTGAAAACAGATGTTTTAGTGAAGTTACAATGTTATTGCCAGATTTTAACTTTTATCTTTGCCATTTTGCCTCCTTGAGATGCATTCACATTTAAGAATACCACGTTTTCAGTCATATTTTTTGGAAAGTTATGGATAATTCCGTCCCGGAAACCCGGGGATAATCCCCAGACCAACCCTGCTTTAGCACTTTTTTGCCACTTAATGGAGAGGCGCACTTAGTAGAGATAAAGAAATACACTTGTAATTAATTGGTTCACGTACAGTGTTCCTTTTTAGGGAAGTTCACTCATTGGGTACTTAATTTATTGGACTAAAAGGACAATGTTGGTAAATGTGAGCATTACTATCATCACTCTTAAAGTTATTATTATATCAAGAGACTTTATGGACTGAATGTAATACACCTTGGTAGGAGGCAAAAGTATTCTTTCATTCAGCTTTGCTTATTTGCTATCTGGGTAACTTATTCTTGAAACTTTGACACACTCATACCATCTGTTCAATCTGGCTCAATGTTTTTGTTCGGCAAGCCTGGGGTTCTCCTCCGAGCTTGTTTTGGACTCTTGTTGGGCGTGTGTAGTATTTTGATAGTGGAAGTGTAGTAAAAGTTGTAGTAGTTTCGGAGCGTGGTCACACACATACACACACAGAGAGCGAGTCCGCATGTACACGAGCGAGCACTCAGTACACTAACTAACACGCTCAGCATGACCATGCCTGCTTTCAATCCCGAGCTCGATCAGACAGACGAACCGCTCGACTCGCTCAGACGAGCCGTCATCATCACCAACACCATAATCATCATCATGGTTGGCTATTCATGGAAGAAGCATGGAAGCCTCAGCTCTCAGGTTTGGCCGTGAAATCGACCACAACACGAGACAAAGACCTTCGCACGCGTTCCATCTCAAACCATGGAAGAGAAGAGGGCCAGGAAGCCTGTTATGGCCTTCTCTGGCGCTTCAATTGGCAAGCCTGAGCTCTTCCATGCCGACTACACGCCAAAAAATCGGGCGGCAGACACAAGAGATTGGCCTCGCTCTGCTGTCTGTCAGTCCTTGCTAAAACAAGGTCTTTGTCAGCCACCGAACTTTATAGCAAAGGTTGTGTCCTGTGTCACAGTGGCCTTATCAACTTGACAAGGGGAAGTTGCATCCAAACCAAGATGTTCAACTGAGGGTCAAAGTGGGCATTAGGGTAGCTGAGCGATTCGCCAACTAGAGCACTAGTAATTCTAGCACGGCAAACAAAGTAGAGAGAGGTACATTGATTCACTGCTGACTTCACAGTCTGCACGGCGTCTTTGTTCGAACTAATCATCATCAGAACGGCTGATGGTGAATGTACTCGGATAATACTTTTTGTTTGACTCTTGACAAACGTGTTGACAATTAAGGCATCGAGTGTTAACCGTTCATCGCTGACTGGTTCTTTGGGGTGATTGGATTGAGTGACTTTGGGTATCGATTGAGATAAATATGAGCTTGCATTACGTGACCCGGAAACTCAAAACCCAAAGCTTGTCCGAAGGATCCAACGACAGTGGGCACAATGATCATGAAAAGGTAGGTTGAAATAAGCATAATGATTTAGATCCAATCTTAAAAGTGGTTTAAAAACGTCGAAATAGTTCTTGTCAATAGTTGAGGGCTGTAGGGAGTAAAAGAGCATGGTGAAATTCGCTCGAATAGGGTGTACTTCATTCTGCTCCATTATAATACTTTTAATATCCCCCAATAACGTTGAAAATCAATTATGGAAGAGCCTTGAATCTGGAGTGGATTGTTTCATTTTGAATTAATGGTATTGAATTTGACATAACATCACAACCGTATCATGGAAAGCGATAGTAATATCATTACAGACGCTAAATAATCTCTCTTAAAGGGAAATTGAATTTTTAAACAAGAGGTTACTTGTGTTTTGGAGAGAATGACAAACACTTTTGTTCGACGATTTTCCTGGTTGCAGTACGATCCACTTCATGCACTACATCCCATAAACGCATTCTGCTAAAAAATGCGACATGCATCTGTTTCTGGGACTTAACCCCAAGTTCCCAGATTCAATTCCACACAGCACTCATAAAACCCTATAAACTGAAATACCCACTGTACTAGGTAGTAGGGACTCAACTCATGGTGTCCCCCTGAAGTCGTTGGATCTTGAACTAGATTAGTTTTCAGCCAGGTCTCATTTGGACCACATTTGAAAATGAAAAATGGAAAAGGAACTTGATTGCATTTTCATATGAATGCACACACATTAACCCAGGACTGAAAAAACGCTTGTGAGTTGTTCAATTCATACGTTTATGCCACATACAGTACATCTCCACTAACAAACTGGCTTCATTCACGGTCTTCCCATGGAGCATTCAGTCGTGCTTGGCTAACTACGTTAATGTGGTACGGTGAAAGAAGGAGCCCTTCAACATTAACTCCCACAAACCCATTGGCCTTCTTCGATCCCAGTAAATTCTTCCTCCGTCTTCGAGGCTCTCGTCAACAGGGAATAATGTGTACCGTATACTGTATATACTACTACTACTTTGTGTATACTGTGAGTGTAAGAGGCTCTTTTCGTGGTGGTCCCTTCGCTTGAATGGTTGAGAACTTGAGAGCGAAGACGATGGAGAACAACAGAGTCTCTCTAGTCTCTCGCACTCAAAGACATGCAATTCTACTTAAGGCACCCCAAATATAGACTACAACTTCGATGTGGCATTTCCATTGCAAGAACGAACGACGGGAATGGGGAGTCAGAGAAAGACATACTACTGTACGTAGTACACACACACGAGGAAAGGAAGTTTCGGACGATTTGTCGATCGCCCTCTTGTGGAACTTTCTGAAAGACGTCTTGATTTCCATTCGAAAGACTTTTAAGGGCAAATTTCTTAGTCGCTTTCGATCGTAGAATTTTACATTTTGAACACAACACCAAGTTTCAAAACTTCGAGAGATTTGCTCGGGTTTAAATGTAAAGTCTAACGTACATCTGGAAGGAGAGCAAATCGATTTTGAAACTACACATTGCTTCTTTTTCGGCTTCTGGAATGTCTCTGCGGATGAAACATGGGAGAGGAAATAGCCAGTCTAAAAGATTGCATGTGGGTGGCGATATTTGACCTTTCCAAATGCGAAATGAAATTGATCGGGAAAGAGCTTTCAACCAGAGATGCATGCATCCACAATGTCCTCAATATCAATCAGCCTTTCGACACTGAAACCTAGATACATCGCTAGCTTTTTATTGATTCAAAGGAGACATGTCTTTTCCTAATATGTTAAGAGGGCATGTCAAGATCCGATGAACTCTAATAATACACAATGCTCCTAAAGTGACTATCATTTGTAACATTCATCATTTATCCGGTGTCAAAAAAGAGATGGTGGGAATATTTTACTCGTTCTATGAATGGTTATGGCGATTATTTCACGAAAATAATAAACGAGGTTGCTTTCCACAAATTATTTTGGGGGAAGTTTTCCTCTCTGAGGTTGTCAAAGAAACTGGATCAATCGATAAATTGGGGTTAAGTGATGTAGAGCCCAACAAGGAAAATCAGTGGCAATATTGGATGAAGAAGTATACGCATCAGTTTTAGCGGAATTGATTGGCCGTAAAAAAAGTGAGCAAAGCAATATGTTTGGAAAAAAGAACACCCTTTTGAACGATAAAAGATTGATGAGTCATTTGGAGAGTTATCAAAAGATGTTTTCCAAATGAACAGGATGGTAATGAACAGGATGGTTGAAACTGACATGTTAATCCTCGATTAAACCTTTCTTGGTGCCAAGATCATTGAAATGACCACAATTAACCCTGCAAAAATGTCATCTTTTACGCGCTGATCAGCGCATCTTGTCAAATTGAAACAAAGTTGCCAGCTAGTGGTGTGAGTATCAATGCAACCCTTCCGCAAAAGTTCAGGATCTTTCCTTGCTGTTTGATTTCTTTGTTGTGGTATTATGTTATCAAAATCGAATATTTTCGAGGAATTTTATTGTGAAGAAGATGTAAAACGTTTCCCTAAAAATTGGCATTACGAATAACTGTCTGGCAACTATGTTTCAATTTGACCACAAGAGGCGCTGATCAGCACGTAAAAGCTGACATTTTTAGTAGGGTTAACTGACTTGTTTTTATTTTCTATCAAGGTCAATCATTCGGCTCAAAGTTTTTTCAGCAGTATTTGGAAATATTCTTGTTTAATTTCTTTTCAATGTCCATTCTCAAGTAAATAGGATGTCGTAAAAAACATTTCAAAATGTCTCTAGAAATGCAAAAACACAATATGCAAAGCGGTTTTTTTTCGATTTGGTCGGACCTTTGTTTCTTGTGGGGCCAAAAGATACGAAATATGCTTTAAAAACATTTTTATCACTCTCTGTTCTTGAAATAAAAGGCAAAGCACGTAAGTTTTTTAAGTCATTGATTTTAGTAACTGTAACAAATTCAAGATATTTTGTTAGCAATGAATCAAAACTGGTCAGTCGAACCAGACACATCAAGTATCATTAGAAAAAGGATTGAAATTCCAGTTTTTGGTGAATGAGGAAAAATATAGCAAAATGTATTTACACGTGCTGTGAATGCTGCCAATACGAAAAAAC
This sequence comes from Tigriopus japonicus, assembly GCA_010645155.1. Classification (NCBI taxonomy): domain Eukaryota; kingdom Metazoa; phylum Arthropoda; class Copepoda; order Harpacticoida; family Harpacticidae; genus Tigriopus; species Tigriopus japonicus. Next base: position 748,991 of record CM021319.1, read on the forward strand.
TAGCTTCCACGCCGCTATTGAAGAATTAACATTCGAATAACCAAAACCGCCATCCTTGCCTTTCTACAAAACATATCGGATACGTACTTTGGTAGTACGTTTCTAACACTTCTTAAAAAACAAACGTTTTCGGTAATGTATGCTAAGCTATTAGCTCTTTAGGGAGTCTTCTTTGTTAGTTTTGGCCATCAACTTTTTCAAAAACGCGATATGAAAGGAAATTTCCAATATTGAGCGACAGCTCTAGAGTACGGTTGGTGAATCATCTTCTTGTCTCAAAACCGTTCTTTCAAAGAACGCGTCTTTTCCATGCGTCTAAATGACGATATCTGAATGGATTCGTTCTCTTTCATTTCAGTCCTCGACAAACGACGCTGATGATTCCGGAACCGAGTCCGATGAAGATATGGACAAAAAAGATGCCTCTTCAAATGGTAAGCCTATTTTTAGTCGAATTATTGTAAGGAGCAATCCATTTAGTATAATAATTTTTCGGGGGATTCTTTTCTCTAAAAAAGTGTATAAATTCAACGAACTTCGTTTGTTATGGGCAATACATTTTGCCACTAATGATCAAACGGAATGGGATATACTCAGCCTTTTTCAAGGTAATATGATTCCAATTTGGAACTGAGTATGGGAGAAACCAATGAGGAGACTTTGTACTGCAAACTTTATTGGTATATTGGCTTATTTAAGAACCCGTGAAATTTGAACGAGGCCACCGATGACATTTTTTTTTTAGAAATAAATGCAATGTTTTCCTCTGGAAATAAGAGTGCGTGTATTGAAAAGATCAGCGCTCTTTGCTAGAGCTGTGCTTCAATTTACGCTTCGTTTGATTGAGGCTAAAATTAACGCTCTCACAATACTCAGTACATAATCTTACACAAAATGAATGAGGCTGCCCTCTTCTGGTGTGTTTTACCAGAAGAGGGCTAGCTCATTCGCATTGTGCTCTATTCTGTACTAAACATTGAGAGGGCATAAATTCTGCCTCCGACGTTCAAATGAGTTAAAATTAGTAGTATGGATTCTTTAAAGTCTGTAGTTATTGCGCATAGTATGTAATTCACGTAAAGGTAAAATTATTTGCCTTATTGAGCCAGACAAAATTTTCTAGACCCTAGCAGTCTATAATTATTCAAGTGTCCATACATACAATAAATCTCGATTGAAGTCATAACATAACATTAATGTCATTTGACTGACTTCTGACTTGATGGTCATATGAATAATTCCTGACCCAGGTGAATCATTTCATCTACCTAAGTCCTATTTAAATGGCTCGACCAGTCTCCAAGAACTCAAATTTATTCCCAATGTTGGCTAGCTAGTTCCACAGAAAAGGTAACCATGCATGTATTGCGTTTTTTAAGCTAGTATGAAGCTCAAAAGACAAATGTTTTTTGCCAATTTCCAAGGGGCAAAAGAGAAAATGGAATACAAAAAGAAAGGAGTACACACGTGCCAAGACTTAAAAATTCAGCAAACAAGGAAATGGAACTAGCACATCACAAAATAACACGTGGTACATACAGCTACTGCAAATATTTGCAACGCCAAATAACGCCCAAAACATTAGTTGAAGCTTACTTTTTCCGTACACACTAATCAAACGCTATATAGTGCACCAATTCTAATGCCCTCCATTGCAAAGGCCTGAAGAGCAAACCTATCGATTTTTAGATTTTCTAGAAATTGAAAGAAATATCAAAGTTTGAATGAAATCTTTGGCTTTCCGCTTTCTTCTTGAGCCTGGCAAGAATTAAAGACTCTTGAATACATAACATTCAACAGTGTAACTTTGCTCGAGTTTGAAAGTCTACGTTTACCAATTTGAACATTCAAACTTTGAAGCGTGCAAAGCTATGAAGGCTGAATGGGTGGAAAGCTTCCAAACTCGGGCTTATTTTTCTTTGCCTCAAAACCAAGTAGCGGCTTATTGTTTCCAAGGATACACATGAACAACAGGCACTTCAATGTAGTACGTTCTTTCTTTGAGGGAAGGCTTTGTTTAACAAGACTTTGCAATTGACTCAAGCAGGTTCATTTCCAAATGCGCGCCGTAATAATGTCACGCCTAGATGGGGAAATTCTCCTTTGGATGGAACGAGACTTGATAGCCGAAAGAGCTTCTAGTATTTCGCCTGAGAGCTTGTCATCAGGGATTTGCCAGACTCAATTTTGAGGCGGGTGAAAACTTAATTTCGCCACTGAATATGAAATTCTGGGCAAGAAAAACATAACTTCCCTGACATCAAGATATTTCATTTGGAAGAGACCTGAAAATGAGTGTGAAACACTGAAGGAAGGCAAGTGAAGGAGAGTAGCTCCTCGGGTTTTATTGGGCATTCATTATTCCTGCCCTAGAATTCTAATTTCTTCCTCCTTTTTTAAATTCATCCTCGACTTGAGCTCAATTTTGCTTGCCGGGAATCACGTGCTCAAAGGTAATTTGAGATGGTCTATTTCAGGCCCATCTGGCTTTTACCCACAGTTTTATATTACTAGAGGTGGAAGTGAATCCAACTTTTTGATAATGTGGTTTATTTGAATTGATATTTAGTGAGCACAACTTCTAGTCTACTTCCACATAGCTCTAAACCATGTATATTCAGTGGGTAAATAAAATATGAATGAGAAATTTTGTAGAATTAGAAGCCTTTAAAAAAAAAAAAAGAAGATTGGAAGGGCTCTGAAAAAAGACCCGTTACCATAATTCATATTTAATAAAAATTTTATTGAGAAACAATGTTTTGATTACAATGACCAAACGAGTTCAAGATCAAAAAGATCTGGAGCACTATATTTTGAATTCTGAAATGAAAATGAGTGATCGACAAGATGCTTTGGTTCGCTCGAAAAAATGAGCGAGTGCTGCCAAAAATTTGCAAACCAATATTTCCGTATATTGTCTGACTTTGTTTAAGAAAGTGCCGTTCGTTCACCCATTGAATTTTCTGCCATATTTTGACGGAAAATTTGAAAAAAAACTTGGTTAACGAGAACTTGAATTGTCTTAAATTCAAAGTTTTGTTTTGGCCTCAAAAATGTGTGATTACAAAGCGTCTATTTTCCTCAAAGAAGAAAACTCTGATTCTCAAACCCGGTTCTTAGCTCTTTCCACGTAATACTTCCCACATCATCTCGATTAACGTACAATTAACTGACGTATAGTATGAATTGATTGTACAAAGAAAAAATAACGAGGTATTAGTGAGTCATTTCCCACGAAATAAGCCGATTTATGTGTTTCGACACTAGTAAAATAATACCCATCACCCAAAAACGAGAAAATTGTTAAATGAACCGCAAAAGAAAACATACTTATGAAATCAACCAGACTTACATTGAATTCAATCAAGCTTAATTACCCTTTTTATGATTTCTAATAAACATGAATAGACATTCATTCGAATTTGCCGTCTACCCAAAAATTACAACTCGACCACATGATTCAGAACGAGCCTTTTCAACAATCAAAACCTCATTGTTCCATTCTTGTTCTTGTGGCACATCCACGAATGTCTTTTTCTAGAGTGTTTTCCCAACTTTCGTCGGACGAATCAAGTGGAGGGCTCCTTGATGCGACATTTTATCGCTTACACATCTCCAAGTTAAGTTCGACCAACCAAGCGAGGTCTATTCTCTAAGATGGTTGGGCCAACCCAACGATGCTTGCTTGCCAGCAAAAGTTGATTCTTTTTGCTCATGTTTGTGTGTACTACAACGAGCGAGCGAAAGTAACTTCTCGTTGGGCGAGAGACGGACGACATAGTTTCCTTCCGACTTGCTAGCTAGTATTTGCTTTTCTTTTGCATCACTGCCATCTCAATATCTAGTTGAGTCCACCAACCAACCTCGTTGAAGATGAGCATAAACTATGTAAAGCTCATAGTTTGTTTGCGCACTGTCGCATACAACTTCTTGGCATCCATGCCATCGTCCATCAGAGAGCTCGAGAAACAAAAGGTATCCATCCGGCTACCAACTCGTCTTCAGCATCGGTAGGATGCATTAAAAATAAGCAAGACCCAGTGCACGCCCACTTGCTATTCGGCTCCACCTCATAAATTGCGAACCCTTAACTGGGAAAGTTTATGCCTTCCATCCACATGCAACGGTCCCTTTTGACCTTCAAATCTGGCTCAAGCTCCAGTTTCCGATGAATCTTTGGCTCTGTTCCGTCAACAAGCATAAAATAAATCGTTTGATGCAGAATTAATATATTTAATGGGGAAACGTGCCTTTGGGTTTTCACAAGCAAAACGTCTGTTTTCTCATGAATTATGTTGATTTTATCGGGCTATTTTTAGCCATTCGTTCTTGGGAACATTGACGAGAATTTTCAAAATGCAAAATTGTTATAATACAATCCGAGCTTGAAAGGCTGTTTCCTTACATGTGCAATATATTATAGAATTACAGGTTTAATATTGACCAAGAGAGGGCTGATTCCAAATCAAAAACTTCTAACAATTGAATTTTCTTCACGTACTATTTCATTCCCCGTATGAAAAGCAAAAAAAAATCGCTTTTTACATAAAAGTTTGAAAAAAAAAATTAATCGAATTAAAGTTAAAGCAGGAAAGTACAATAAGTTTTGGGGGCCTTAAATATCTTTCCCTATTAATGAATTTATAGATTATGTATGTTACAAATCAGCCATATGAAAACCCGAGAGGAAATATCCTCTGTCATACTAAACTAGTTATTCTGAAGTGTTCCAAAATGAACAGATTCGTGCCTGAACATGAGTGGAACATAGTTTATGCTTGTGTTCCATGGGTGGTTCCATGATAAATGTGCGCCAGAGAATCATCCATGCATTGAGAGCAGGAAGGTCTCGCATATCAGATCCCAAGGGTGTTGTCAGTGCAATTCTACATTTCGAGGCACACACACACAAGAGTGCATTCGCTTCTGTCTGAAAAATAGGAAACTTTCGTCTACGAGAAGACTCAGATGACTCTTTTGAGCCGGTACCAACCCAATGTTTTGAGACAACGGGGGCCACCAAATGTGAAGGTCTGACCCTTGGGAGCACCTCTAGGTTGTTCCAGTCAGTTTTGACACAAACTCCGAGGAATGTCAGATGGTGGCTTGTTTAAACTTAGGGGAAATCAGACGGACTCTCGCCACACTTTTGAAGACAATGGGGGTAATGAGGTTTTACTCAGTTTCGTTCTATTCTTTGATGAGACCCCCCAAGACCATTAAAAATCAGCATGAGACTTTTAATGGAACACTCCGAATGTGTTCCACCACAGTTCTGGATTTCAACCTTGTTCCCAGAGTCATTTTAGTTCCATCCCAAAACATAAAAAGGGATTTACATCCAATAAAGTGTCGCCATAAACCACAAAGCCTCTCTCCAAATAATGTTGTTTTTGTCCTCCAAAGAACCTTGATGGTCTCAAAAGCAGACAAGTCTGCCTATTGATTTGATATTATACATGAAATGCTCTTTTTAGTTTTTACTACAGGAGACAAAACAGGTGGGGTCTAACGAAATTAGAGTGTAACAATATGAGAAATGACGTATGTATTTGACAGGAGATGATCCATTTATGTTTTTCGTACCATCTTAATCTTCGTGTACCCTTCCAACAAACTCGGAGATCACGAAATCATTATTTTAAAAAAGGTTAATTGGAACAACAAGTCTACGAGAAAATCATTTTATAACCAAATGAGATTCATAAAGAGGGTCGCATTAAGAGATGAAATGTGTTGCTTTGAAAACTAGGACTTAATCATCTTCAGTCTCACAGACATTCAGACGATCTTTCCCAGGTTGTAAAAAGTGATTAGGAACTTGGAACCGTCTTGAAAGCTAGAGGATTTCCTGGGTCTAATCCCCGATTTAATCGCTTCTCATCGGATCACACGCAAAGGATGCCTCCAGGTTTGACATCCAAGATCCTTTTACTAGATACATCACTTGATTTGGCTCCAAAGTAGGCTCAAAAGCAATGGAACACAAATCTTGTGCCAGTCATTTGATTATCCCATCTTGATCTCAGATGTCCGACCTTGGGTAACTGTGCCAAGAAATGGATGGCAAGCGTAATAGGTTAGGAACCAGAAGGGGGCTATATTGTCAAAAAAACTCGCTACACACACCTTTTTCCAGAGACCTTCAAACCCAAGATGTTATGTTCTAGGTACCCCACCAATGGCTCTAACTATATCTAAACCTGACAAAGATGAATCAACCAGGAAAGAGGGCCAGGAAAGTGAAGCTGGAACCCATCTGAGAGATTCAGGAGCTCTCTGTGATGACAACTACTCTTCAGAGGAAGAACTCAAGGAGATCAATGGGGCTGAGAAGAAGAAGACTTACGTTGATCCCGTGATTCCCATCATCACCAAGTGTGCCAGTGCCCAAAGTGTGACCATTCCGACTACGGCAGAGAAACGAAAATGGTCGGCCGTGTCGAGTGGAGAGGTGAGTGTATTCAAAGATGTCCCACGTGGAACGTAAAGCGACTCAATTGAAAGCTCCGTTTCGATTTCTTTGGCGCATGCACTTCACCTTCCTTGTCTAGATGCACTTCTCATCCCTGTCTCAACTTTTGGAAGAACTGATGTTTATCAGGGTTGGTTAGGTCTGATGAAAAAGAAACATCAGGGTTCATACTTTTTTGTTCCAGCCCGGTTTACTGGGTGGCAATCGTGCCAGTTCCAATGGAAGTTCGGGCGATGAAGAGGTCTTTGCGTATCTGGCTCCCTCTCCCTCGGGATCCTCTCTTTCGAGTGATCGTGGTCCAAGTCTGACTGGTGACACGCCTACCCCGGTTCAATTCTGCGCTTCGCCTCCCATCGGAGTCTATCGTCCCAATTGGCACCATGATTCGGGTGGTGGAGGTGGAGGAAAAGGCAGTGCCAAAGGTTCCTCATCATCCTCATCTCGCTCACCTCCTCCGAAACTCTTTCACATGTCCAGTCAGGATCACACTCATGGACCAGGGGTGGAACTGAGGGATTCTGGCCAAGCCTTAAAGCCCAAAGGTACTACAGAAGAAGGCTGGGTAGCTTGAAAAATGATTATTGCGTACTTTTATGTTTTAGAACGAGCCTCTTAAGACCTACATGAGGGTGCCTCTATTTTTTATAATGTAACCTTGAGCTCGTACCATTGAAAAGTAATGAGACTACAATTGTACACAAGGGACGATTGTTGGTTGGTTTAGAAACAGATATGTCTGAGACAAAACTAGACAAAGACGCGTAAATCGTGTTGCAAATTGAAGCAGTAAACGGTAACGACGAATTTTCTCTGGAGATCGTCAACTTGAACGTCAGGTGCCGGAAATTCCATCTCACATTAGTCATCAGTGGTGTTGAACCAAACTTTTCCTTGAAACCAGCAAAAGGGTGACAGTGAGTCATGCCATGACTCACCCCAACTTAAAACACGCTTCACTTCCTACTAAATGCGGCAGGGGGGGCGGGGGGCAATAATATTGAGAAACAATGAAGTTCTACTTTATTCTCTATTCGCAGAGGTCAACCCCAAAGGAAATTATCCTCGGCCAAGCTCGGCCTCGGAGCTTCTCAGTAGCCTCTCGTTCTCATCCCAGAGGTTGAATGGGCCCCATTGCCACCCATTGGAATTTGACCGGACTCTGTTCGCTCCTTCTCCAGGACAATGCAGCTCGACCCAAGACGAAGAAATCCGACTTCGATTCTCCGGAAACGGAAATGAGACCTTCCACGGTCGATATCAGCCCCCGTCGCCCCACAAACGCCATCGATCGCGAACGCCCCGACCTCAACATTTGCAGAGACCTTGTCTGGACTTTGAGAAGATGCAGCAGGTCAGTCAGTTAACGGAATGGGTTTGGGTAGTGTTTTCCGTTGGGGTCCGATGTAACTGTCTTGCCAAAAGGCGGGAGATCCATTAGGAGATGGGTCTATTGCAGCCTAATGATTGCACGAGCAGATGTCTGGAATGAGGGGGGTGCGTCTCGTTTCTTGTCCAATATCCTACACTGCTCAATTCGAACCGAGCCAGGGGCAATTCCAATATCGGACATATTTTGCATTGCGAAACATAAATATCCTACTTGGAGCGAGATGGTGTGGTACCAACTACTACTACTGCTATCTTTGAACCACGTGTCGGAGGGTCCATGTGGCCCTTGGCTGATGCCATTTTCTGACAATGGGTGATTTGGGTGCAATTCAGAGTGTGTACCAGCCTGTTCCGATATCTTTTCCCATGGCTGAATTGTTAATTCAATGAATGGCCTTTGGTTTGCGATAAACTGATAATTCCTTGAAGAACACAAGAGGGGACCTTTTCTCTTTGATTGAGTTGGGCATTTGTGGATCTGAGTAAGTACGAGGGGTATCCAGACTTAAAGAAGACTGGGCTTGCAATTCGTTTAAATGTAAGAGTTTTGGATTTACGTAAAATATCGAAATGAAGATTTATCTTTTGTGAACAGGTGTTAATTTTCAAACTTTGTTGTTAAACAAACTTGTTGAAAGCTATGGTTTCATTTGATATGGCATGTTGGGTGACCCGTGACCCCTGTATATGTAAGGAATAAGCGTTAAGAGCGAACAACATGACAAAAATGATGTACCTTTAAAAGCCAAAACGTCTCGCATCGGAACTTACAATTTTTTCTCCACAAGTGTTCACCTAATTTTGATATATGAGTATGAGCAGCATCTTTACCGTACAAAATATTGTATTTTGACTAATTTCTGGCTCTTGACTCCCATTTTTACAAATTGCAGGGGTCGCCCAATATACCCTGTTTAATTAAATCGTAACTTCGAACATATTTGTCTAACAACAAATTTACAAGATAACAAAAAATTATTATATAAAACAATGCACAAAATAACTCATCTCGATTTTTGGCATAAATCTGAAAATCGTGCAATTTAGGGAATTAGAGGCCCAGTGTACATGTAGTCTGGATACCCCACGTTTCTCCTTGTACCCTGTGACAAGAAAGTTTTGAACCCATTCCTATTTCCGCCTTTCTACTCGCCTGCCAAACAAAGGCTGTTTATTTTGAAGACAAAGTGATAGCTTCTCAAGCGCGAAATCTAGCTCCTAAGGTACGTTTTTGATCACGATAAAAATAAAACACGGCTATTGATGAAAGGAAAAAGATTTGTTTTCAAACTGAAATATGTCCCAATGGTTCAAAACTCTCTCGTCACACTGCCTGTAAGTAATGCAGTAATGACTGTGCAACGAAGAAAGAGGAAAACATGTCGTCAAAACGAAAATAAAATCCCAAATCCGCTTTGGTTTTGCACGAAAGAAGGGCCAACACTGCAGTCGACACCCACGCAAAGGTTCATTGGATTTACGGTACAAAAAACATAGAAGCGAGAAGGCAACGGATTATTTCTAAAAGTGGTCCAAATATAGACAAACGTAAACCAGGTCCCTAACATTGTTTGTTCATCTAAAACATGAGTTGCAGTTGATTGTAATCGGTACTTTCAACTTCGAACGAGGATACTTGGTTTACCGATGAAGATTTTTTTCCGAGGCCAGGAGAGAACGACAATGGGTTTGTCGAGGTTCCTTTAAATCTTAAAGGGCCATTTCAGTCGGTCGTTAAATCTGTGTCCAAACATGCCTACCACCATTACTTCTCGGCCAGACAATCTGAAAGGTCGCGGCCGTCTCTTCACGAATTGAGCCTTTTTTCTATTAGCCCTCTTTAAACTCGACGGCGGTTTCCAAGTGATAAATGTCGTCCGTTCTGGGCCCAGCCTGTAAATTGACGATACTTGGAAAGTTGTGGTTCCAGTGGGACGAAGAACCAACCCATAACTCATGTGCGTGTAGGATACTGTATGTGCTTCCGAAAAGAAGCCGTTTTCCTCTCAACGACCCAAAAATAGCCATGGAAAAAGAAAATTAATTGTTAAAAAGTCCCAATTTCGTTCAAGTGTTGCCATCTTTTTTTACGTTGATTCGAGACTATTGTGATTGGCTGGCTTCAAGTTGGTATTGCGACTGAACCTATTAGCTCAAGTTGGTCTTGTCAAGGAGAGTTTCGGTTTTGGAAAGTTTGATTTGGCTGAAGTGGAAATGGTCGAGAATGGTCCTAGAGCCCGCCCAATTGTATTACAGTCAGACTGCGAATGGTCTCTTGAGACGAAAAAACAGATGAGAATGACCCACTCGAGTTCCTTCTTGGTTCTCCTTGGTCAGCTCCATGGACTACTAATGTTCTCAGGACGAATCTATTCTTGTCCTTTAACCTAACAAATCAGTATTGCATGAAAAATCGTAATTTCTTCATCTGTGGTGGAGAGTTGAAGCCAAATGCAATCTTATGAATAGGTTTTCGAAATGTCTAATCTCGGTGGATCAATGTCCAGGGGAATTCGAGGTCTTTGGTCACTTCCATGATGTGACCCACAGCCCACGGGCCAATACAATACTTCAAGAAACGAGAAACAGGGTTGCCATGATCAGCAAAATTCTCAGTGTCCCAATTATTAATCCGTCCATAACATTTGGTTGTGACTGAATATTATGTGTTTGCAAGCATCGAATTTGGCCAAATTTAGTTGCCCTATATTTTCAAGTTCATGTTCAATTGGCAACACTGCAGTTTGGGACAATCCTTGGAAACCCTGATGATGCTCAGGAGGAATGTTTATCTTAGGATGGCTTTACCACTAAAACATATTCCTTTTGGCCATGAGCATCAACTAGGGTGGTACTTTTTAAACATTGAGCCCTCATTTCTCAACATATTGCTTCTTTAGTCCTAAAATTTAACCAATTTTAACTCAAACTATGGTCTCGTCAAAACCACCCAAACATGTTTGAGAAAGCTCATTCTCACAACAAACAGCCCAGATTTTTGTCTGCTAGCTCCCAGTTCCACCATAAATTGGAGTTTTCTTCCTTTCATCGTGTCCTCGAAACAACCGAGGCAACGATAGTAAATCATGGGATCAAAAGGTTGACGACCTCAAACCCGTTGGAGGATGAAGTTTAGGCTGCCTTTCCTGGCAGAATGACTAGAACTTATTCCAAACACTCTTACATTTCCCTAATGAGTTTACGAGCGGTTTCGAGACATGGCCTCTTCAACCGAAAACATGAAGCTCGTTTCGTTTCGTTTCGTCTGGTCGAGTCCATTTTTTGGCCTGCATAACAGCTTCTCTTTCATTTCTTGGATGTCAGGTCCTTTTCCAAACTTTTTTTGCCTCAGAGACAAGCTCTCCAAGTCAAAGGAGTGTGAAATCTCTACGGTGTGCATTCACTTCCAAAAGAGCGTGGGCCAAGAAGTCTTCCTTGGAAGGACAGTGCTGGCAGCAACCTTTTGACTCCTTCCATGGTTGACTTAAAAGAAAACAAGAAGTTCAACTTCAAAAGACATTGGAGGAGCACTTGCCAAGGAATTCGTTGAGTCGTCAATGCTGATGATGGTGATGAGTCTGAACAACTTTGGAAACTCGAGGAGTTTTGGCCTTTTCCAGGTCAACTTTTGACCGGTCACGTTCGGTTAGGAAAGGCTTCTTGGCACAACAATCAACAATTTGTCCTTTTTTTCTGGCCTCCATCAATCAAATGTGGGGCTACTCATGGACCTGAGTAGTCTTTGAGGCATTCTTTGGCTACTTCGATGGGGAATGCTGAAGTTTGGATAGTGTTCCTTGGGTGAAGGAGCTTTTAATTGGTCGAGAAACTTGATTAGCAAAGAAACTTAAATTGTTTAAACTTTAATGCGAATTTGAATAGCTTGTTGGAAATTATCTTCCTTCAACTAGAAATGAACGTATTCATGCGAAAACATATGCATGTGGCAGATTGAAGACTGATTCATATATTACCTAGTATAAAGCGACTTTTATTCTATTATTCTCACCCAAAAAAGTGCGTTTTTCGAATCATTTTTTTGTTTTAACGTAGAGTTTGCACTGAAGATCAGTTCTAGTCACCTGAAATTTTCTCAACATACGGCAAAGAAATGAAGTATTCATTAGCTTTGCGCTTCAATGCTCAAGGTAGTGAACGAATTTATGCTTAATCTATCATGATTTTCACGAAGATTCCGCTCGATTTACTTTTAACCCAAATTAATATACTAATCTTTGAGAAATACGGGCATTTACAAGTGGAATTTTACTCAACCCTTTTAGCTAAATGAAGTTATTTTTTGTTGTTGTAAAATTTACATCGGTTCTTGCATGTCTTCATCTGTGTTTAAGATTGGTTTAAGTTAGTATCAAAGAACAATAACTTCAGTGAAAAAATACCTTGCAGTGTGACAGGAAAGTTTAAAACCCATGGAGCAAAACTACCTTTCTTCATTTATCAAACCAACAAAAGTTATTAAAATTTGTCATCGCGTGTTTGTTGAGTTTGATCATGAGAAGTGTTAGGAAGTTGAATTTGAAAACCAATCTACATTTTTTCTACTATGAGAACTTTTTTTTACATAAACAAAGTGCTCCAAGAGAAGAGAAAACATGATCTTATCCTCTATTTTTCATGATTTGAACCGTTAAATTAACCTTAAGTAAACTGGTCTTGATTCACTCAACATTATGGCGTCACGTTGTTCTACAATGATCAGGAAGAAATTGATGGATGGGCTCAAAACTTTCTTGTCACACTGTAGACATGCAAATGACTGCAAAAGCCATTGAGAAAATTGGTTATCGAGGCAAAACGTAACCCTGGTTCAACTCCAAGCAGGATTTGTTCGATCTCATTTTTTCAGTCCCTGACACCAAAATCCAGCTTCAAACGAGCCCCGATGAAGAAGCCAAGAAGTGTTGGAATTTATGCAAACGAATTCAAGATGGTTTCTTCCTTTCACTGCAGTTCTCACATGTGTCAGCAGCATTTGAACCACGAGGCTTGGCGCTCAGGGAAATGATTCAGCAAATTCTAGCTTATGCATTTGGCACACAGATGCCTTGATTGTGTCAGAAATGACGGACTTCATTGGCCATGCATGATGATTGCACCGCCGTGCTTTGCTACACTTGCATAAGCAATTATTTTTCAAGAGCTTAACTTCCATGTCAAAGGTTCTTTGAGGGCCAACGTGAAAAGAAATGAGGTACTTGATGAAAATTGCAGGCTCATTTTGAAGATGAAAAGGCCTAGAAAAACGGAGAAAAAGGGGCCAACAGATGCAACAAACTAGTGCTAATATTAGTCACCTTTTTTCTTTCATTCCAGATCAAGACGAGAGTTGTAACCTCATGGCGACCTCAAGGCACCGAATTGTCGTTATTTTGTTGGTAACGAAACACACATCTTGGGGGAAGAAATGTCCCAACCCAAAATGTAAAACATCACGGTTTGGGATCGCCCCGACCGGGCTCTTGCCCACTACAAATGTACCAAACGTCTTTCTTTCTTTCGTATCCAGTATCCAGCATATGTAGTGCACAGGTTATCTATCTATATATATATTTAAATATTTAAGCGGTGCATTCAATGCTCCACTTCGAATCCAACGTTCCTCGTCCCAAATCAAACCGAGAGAGATCCGCAAGTTATTCCACCTTGCATTCACTGCACCTTTTGTAAATATGATAATTTATTGGGCAGTCAAACACACCTTCACTACCTGACTTCACTACCAATACCATCAATATCATCATCGTCTCCTTATTCTATTCCAGTATGTACAGTACTGTTCCATAGTTCTAACCCTTCTACAGAAACAGTATTTGAAATCTCTGAAAATCAAACTCCCACAATACGATAAATTGTGAATGAAGAAGCCTAAATATGAGACAATAACCATCATCACGTAAAAATTACGAAATATATATACTTTAATCACTAGTTTACCCTCATATTATTATTGCCTATTAACAATTAATGGAGAATGAAGTTTTGCATGTCTTTTAATCAACTTCTTCTACAGTTGGTCCAGGAGCTCCTTGTGGACCACCTTGAGCTCCCGGCATTCCTTGAGCAGCTCCACCTTGCTCATAAAGTTTCTTGATAATTGGGCTACAAATGCCCTCGATCTCTTTCTGCTTATCCGAATACTCGTCCTTGTCAGCCGTTTGATTATTATCCAACCAACGGATGGCTTCTTCACAGCTCTCCGAAATGGTCTTTCTATCCGAATCCGAGAGCTTGTCCTTAAATTGGGCGTCCTCAATAGTGGATTTCATATTAAAGCAGTACGATTCCAGGTTGTTTTTGGCCGTGATGCGATCCTTTTGTTGGTCATCTTCGGCCTTATATTTCTCGGCATCGTTGACCATCTTCTCGATCTCTTCCTTGGATAAACGACCTTTATCATTGGTGATGGTGATCTTCTCTTGCTTACCCGACGACTTGTCAGAAGCGGATACGTTGAGAATGCCATTGGCGTCGATATCAAAAGTGACCTCGATTTGAGGCACTCCCCTAGGGGCGGGGGGAATTCCGGTGAGGTCAAACTTGCCCAACAAATGGTTATCTCTAGTCATGGCACGCTCTCCTTCATAGACCTGGATGGTCACGGCGGGTTGGTTGTCCGAGTAGGTGGTGAACACTTGGGTCTGTTTGGTAGGGATGGTGGTATTCCGCTTGATCAAAGTGGTCATCACACCTCCAGCCGTTTCAATGCCCAAAGACAGAGGTGCAACGTCCAAAAGCAGGAGATCGCCAACAGCTTCGGAAGTGTCTCCGGATAGAATGGCAGCTTGAACAGCCGCTCCATAAGCTACAGCCTCATCGGGATTGATGCTCTTGTTCAACTCCTTCCCATTGAAGAAGTCCTGAAGGAGCTTCTGAATTTTAGGAATACGGGTGGATCCTCCTACAAGAACAATGTCATGAATGGCGGATTTATCCATTTTAGCGTCTCGCAGGGATTTCTCCACGGGTTCCAAGGTTCCACGGAATAAATCCGAGCATAGCTCCTCAAATCTGGCTCGGGTCATTGAGGTGTAGAAATCAACTCCATCGAACAACGAATCGATCTCAATGTTGGCTTGAGCTGAGGCCGATAACGTTCTTTTGGCTCTTTCGCAAGCAGTTCTCAATCTCCGGACTGCTCTTTTATTGCTGGTGATGTCTTTTTTGTGCTTTCTCTGGAACTCCTTGATGAAGTGGTCGACCATGCGGTTATCGAAATCCTCGCCACCCAAGTGAGTATCACCTGCGGTTGATTTGACCTCAAATATCCCATCTTCAATGGTCAAAATCGAAACATCAAAGGTACCGCCACCCAAATCAAAGATGAGCACATTGCTCTCGTGAGCTGAGCCTTTCTTCTTATCCAATCCGTAGGCAATAGCAGCTGCCGTGGGTTCATTGATAATTCGGAGAACGTTCAATCCAGAGATGACTCCAGCATCTTTTGTGGCTTGCCTTTGAGAGTCATTGAAATAGGCCGGGACAGTCACCACAGCATCCTTCACGGTTGTGCCCAAAAAGGCTTCAGCCGTTTCTTTCATCTTGGTCAGGACCATGGACGAGACTTCTTCAGGGGTGAAGGTCTTGTTTTCGCATTTGTACTCCACTTGGATCTTGGGCTTGGTTCCCTCATTGATCACGGTGAAGGGCCAATGTTTCATATCACGTTGAACGGTGGCGTCATCAAATTTCCGTCCGATCAAACGCTTGGCATCGAAAATGGTGTTCGACGGATTCATGGCCACTTGGTTTTTGGCGGCATCCCCGATGAGCCTTTCGGTATCTGTGAATGCTACATAGGACGGAGTGGTTCGATTTCCTTGATCATTGGCGATGATTTCCACTTTTCCATGTTGCATCACACCCACACATGAGTATGTGGTGCCCAAGTCAATACCAACAGCGGGAACTTTTGTCATGGTTGCTTATTAAAAATTTTGGATCTTGATAGTCACAACTTCTTGCTTTGGATCCTAGCCTTGGATTGGGATTTTTTCCGCTCAGCCTTCAGTGTTTTAAGGATAAGCTATAGGTCATTCGGAGAAAGCTCTCAAATTTGGCAAGACATGTGGGTCTGGAAATTTCTTCATAGTCGGTGAGCCTAACCCATCTGACCTTTTTGAGCTCTATTTTGGACCCTTCACGGCATTTGCTTCGGCTGTTAGGATATGCATTTTAGGCCTAGGCATCATCATTAAAAGGATAGAATCTCACAATTTATTCAAAAATTTTCATGCTGAAATAGACTATTACTTGAAAGTTTTGGGCCCATCTTATTTCTGCCATTTTAATGGTCCGGCACCTGAAGGTTCGTTTGTCGAAGCAAAATTATTGAGCTCTAACCATAAAAAATCTAAATATTAATGATTCAGTGATTCGTGCTTCCAATATACAACTCTAACATGCATCAATCTATCGGTCTATTCGGGGGAAGATGTTGGTGGTTAAATTTTAATTTAGTATGTAACTTGAGTAATTTTTAATCAATTATGTAGTTGATTTAGGAAATCTTAGATACTATAGAATCCTGATTGATTTAAGGGAACATGAAAGTGTAGTGATGGACAGAAAGGGCCCTTAACAGAAGTCAAAATTTCGTCGAGATTGGACCGAAAGCACTTTCGGTGCATCACTACTTCTACTTGAAACACTTTCTGATTTTCTTTGCTTATTTTTCCTTCGCTGTACAATACTCCAAATGGCATTTTAACAAATAATAACAGTGACTCGTTTCCCGACAAACTTTCACTAAACATAAAGGGGTTGGGGAGAACCTGGGATCAAATGTACACCCTCAGTTAATCATTACTATTGGGTTATACTTCTGTCCAAAAAGCACTTGTTTTGCAAGTTTCGGCAGGCCCTAATCTTCGTCATCTTCGGTTGAACCATGCCGGGATCATGCAATCCCCGAGAACTGCAGTCGCCTCCGACGTATTTCGCTTACCTCAGCTCATCGAGGAGACAATCGTTTGCAGAAAGCTACATAATACTCACTTTGTGCGGCAACTTGTTCCGTTCTTTTGGAAAGTAAGCCCTTCTTCAGTAACACAAGTTGGCATTTCATTGCAGCGTTACAAAAATCTGAGAAAACTCTGAACAAGTGGGTCATCTGAAATCCACTTAAAAGCAATGAAATTTTGAACGGCATCACAAAGATAAACAGTGGTGAAAAAATATATTTTATTTAGCAACTGGTATGCAAATCAAAAAAGGGTACACCGAAAATGACCGTCATTCGAAAAGAAGGAGAATGCTCCCAAAATAATGAAAGAATTGGCAGACAAAGGAGTATACCAATCACGAGCCGGTTTGATTGGCCTAAATCCAATCCAAAGAATAATCCACGAAAATGCATTGATATTTTTTATTCTTTTTTTCATAATATGCAAACATTTTTGATAACGATTATGCTACTAACACTCAATACTGAATGTGCCATTTACAAGAGAATATGTTTGTCTTTGCACTCGCAATTCTTTCTCAAACCTGAAACTATATTAGGCATAATTTTACGTTTCTCTTGAAAGTTCTCTTAAGTAAGGGGTGTGTAGTTGTGGTTGGAGAGAGGTTGGGCCAAGGGCTTTTGAAGGCTCCTTTCAATAACAAATTGGAAATTAACTGAAACGAACAAAAGTTTGCCTTCAACTGGACAATTAGGGATTCCCAAATACCTGGATTTCAAATATTCAGTTTTCGAGGAGTTGCAACAGGACCTTGGGTACAGCTTAGGTTGAAGTCTTTATCGTACAAATATTGGAAATGAAATGTTCCGTTTATTGTCAAGTGATGCCTTGTGACATGTCAAGATCGCTTCTTATTCCCACGCATTTATTCAGTCCAGTCCCATAAGTTCAAATGCAATGGAGTCTAATGCCGGTAACTCTCTTTGTGTTGTGTTGAGTCAAGAAGCACTGAATTGCTGAAGTGGGAGGTTAACGGTGAGAATTATGATTTTTAGAAGGATTAATTCATTTGTTTTCTTCTGCAAACGAGACGTGGCTTGTATTCAGTAGACGACATATTTCAAATTTCAGCTCAATCGAATGACGGAGTGAAAAGTTTTGCCTTCTCAAACTTATGTAGTAAAGAGAGCATAGAATGAATGAGTTCGCCCTTTTGCGGTTCTAACAATTACTAGAAAAGGGCCAGTTCATTCATTCTCGGTAGGATTTGCACTGAACTTTGAGAGAGCATATCTTTTGACTTTGACGTTCGATTGAGCTGAAAATTGAAATATGTATTCTTATCAACATAGGCAAGGTCCCATTTGCACAAGAACGTAAATGAACTGTTCCTAGTGGAAATCATGATTCCTCTCGTTAGCCTCCCAGTCAAGTGAAATTCAGTGGTTCTTGGTTGAGTCTTCTATAACACGAACGTGCCTGTTCATAACAATCCAACAAAATCCTTATTCCATTGCACTTAATGTACAGTACATTATGCTATTCCAGTTCATTGGCTTGTCCACTCTGACCTCTTCTTGTGATGAAAGCTGGATTCCAACTGGCCAACACTACCAAATCAAAACAAGTGTGATACACATTTGTTCTTGGATCCACAAGAATTTCACTGATTTGAAACCTATCATCATGACTCCCACTGGGGTCATTTACGACGAGTCCATGGCGGATTATCATTGTCTGTGGGATCCCGACTATGTAGAAAAGCCTGATCGTTTCACACGAGTTTTAAAGAGGTGCCAAGCTCTTGGACTGATTCAACGTTGCGTGGATTTGAAACCAAGAACGGCGACCAATTCCGAACTTCGGCTGGGGCATAGTCAATATTTAATTGATCTTCTAAAATCAACCTCAAACGAGACTGACGTGGAAAAATTGAAGGAACTTTCCACCAAGTATGTAGTAAATCTCTTAGTATACAGGGAGGCCCATAAAAATTACTCACTCCCAAACTAGCGATTTGTTTGTGTACATCATTTGAGAAGTAACATTGAGAATTCGTCGAAATTTAAAATTTGCTCTTTAGAGATGAAATTTTAAACTTTTAAAGCACAAAAGACATTTCTTTTACTAGAAGGAAGATCTTACGAGTAATGACGTAAATGAACGTTTTTGATTGAGCATTTCCCCACTGCAGAAAAGAGCACCCACTAACCTTCGTCTTTTTTAGATATGATTGCGTCTATTTCCATCCCAACATTTACGAATTAGCAAGTCTTGCGGCAGGTTGTGCCATTGAGGTCACTGATCAAGTAATCTCAGGTCGACTTAAAAATGGTTTCGCCATCCTCCGCCCACCCGGTCATCATGCCATGTTTGACGAGTTTTGCGGCTTTTGTTATTTCAATAACGTGGTTTTAGCGGCTCGTCATTCTTTGAACCACGGCTTGAAAAGGATTCTCATCGTCGATTGGGACGTTCATCATGGACAAGGGACACAAAGAGCCTTTTATGACGACCCAAGGGTGGTTTATTTCTCCATGCACAGGTGAAGGTTTCATTCAATGATCAGTTCTTGCGCCTGAGAGATTACCGACCACTTTCCTTCTTTCATAGATTTGAATATGGCACATTCTGGCCGGAGTTGCCCGAATCCGATTTTGATCACATCGGTGACGGACCAGGAACTGGCTTCAATGTCAATGTTCCTTTGAATAGAGATAAGAATACGGACACAGACTACATGACCGTGTTCCTGGAAGTTCTCCTCCCATTGGCCATGGAATTCGAACCAGATTTGGTACTGATTTCTGCTGGATTTGATCCGGCCTTGGGATGTCCAGAAGGCGAGCAAAACGTAAGGGTCAGAGGGTTTTTTTTTTCAAAATGCCAAGACAAAACGGCAAAAGTAGCAATGCCATTGAAAATACCTCTTGCACTTTCTACAGGGTAGTCCATAAATGACGTACTCTGCATTTTAGCATTAATTTATGACAAAACAAAGGTCAAAGCGAACTCTTTAGCATGTATAACAGGAAAATAACCGGTGTTTGTCGGTTGACACATTGTTTTCAACATTTGAGCAATTCAGTCATTATTAGGCTTTGTAATCTGCGGGCAAAGGGAGGATGAGTTTTCAGAATAGAGTGTGCGTAATTTGAGTGGGAAAACAACCAATGAATACAAAGTCATAATTTCTAAACAAGTATATCAATTTCCCTCAGCCAAGAGGGTATTTGAGTATACCTAAAGGTGTTCCCTTTAAAAATCATTTCTTCAATATTTTTGAGCTGCATTTGTGTTTCGAGTTACTCCTTGTTTGGCATGAGACACGAAATACGTATGAACCTGTACTGTCCTTTAAATTTTCTCCTGCGACTATGCGTACATAGTTCGGTCCAGGTTTTACCAAGTTCATACAGTGTCTCTATTCCAGACAAGACTTGACTACTTCTAATTGGATTCTTGGTTTCCAGGTCTCTCCTGCCGCATTTGCACACATGATGCATTTGTGTAATCTCTTTGCTGGAGGCAAATCTGTTGCATTGATGGAAGGAGGATACTTCATGACATCTCATGCAGAGGGAGCAGCTTTGACCTTAAAGACTCTTTTGGGGGATCCATGTCCGAAAATGCCTCTTGATCTTGATGTTCCATGCCGAGAAATCCAGGATGCAATTTTGAACATCAAAACTACACTCCGGCCTTTTTGGAAGTGCTTTCAGGTTCAAAACTTTATAACTGAACTTTAGGCTGAGACTTGATTCAAAATTTTCGTAGAAAGAGGATTACGATCCTAACTACGTGGCACAGACTGTTTGGAAAGGAAGGACTGAGCCTCTTCCAACAGTTTTTGATCCAATGTGTCCAACACCACCACGGCCCAAGGAATTGGAGCAAAAATTCGAGGATCAACTACAAGAATGGATTCGTTCAACCGAGCTCCGAAAGGCCAAAGTCAAGCACGGATTCAGTTCGTTTGATAAAAGGTTTGTGGACCATTTGTGGCCTTTGGATCACGAAATGAGAATGTTTGAAACCGGGAAAATAGGAGAGGTAATCATCAACAGATTAGATATGTTTGTGGAACGCTCATTCTTTTTATTTGGGTAATTTTCAAAAGGTTCTAGAGGCCATCAAGACCGATGAAATTCAATCCGGGATGGCGATAATCCCCAAAGGAGCACTGAAAAACTTGGATGAGATTGCTCACCAGCATTTCAAAAAGGTCGTCTTAGTGAATATCCATGATCAGCTGAGATCTTCGGAAAATAAAAGCGACACTTTGGACTTTTCGTTCCAACCAACAATCCAAGAACCACGAGTCGAAACCACAAAAAATAGTTTCCAATTCCATATTCAATCAAGCAGCGATTACAAAATAGATGCTTTGCTTTTCCACGCTCTTTATCGACTGATTTTGCCGCTCAGGTATTTTATCATCTATCATTATTGGGTATTGTTAATCTGCATTCTCCCAAACCAATTTTTTGCAGTTATGAGTTTGATCCCGATTTGGTGGTGATTCACATCGCTCAAGAGAACCAATGGTTGACCGCAAAAGGTCATGGAATGTTGGTCTATTTGATGTCGATCTTGGCTAATGGAAAAATTCTTCTCGTTTTGGAGGAACAACCCGATATGAAAAGCTTGCAATATAGTGCTCAAGCTCTGACTAATTGGCAGCCTCCAAAAATATCACTACCAAGTTCGGATACTTCAGCAAACTTTAGTGTTTTGGAAAAAGCCCGAGAAATGGCGGGAGCCCAATGGAAATGTATCAATTGACAAACCCGAATAAACCACTATTTTCAAAATGTACATGGTCTTCACTATAAAATATTGAGGAAGTTTTTGTGAAACAAGAGAATCTGTTTTTGATGGAAGTTCCAAAACTTTGGTTGGGCTG
The DNA here is from genome assembly GCA_010645155.1 of Tigriopus japonicus. Taxonomy (NCBI): domain Eukaryota; kingdom Metazoa; phylum Arthropoda; class Copepoda; order Harpacticoida; family Harpacticidae; genus Tigriopus; species Tigriopus japonicus. Next base: position 770,685 of record CM021319.1, read on the forward strand.
TTCCACAAAGAGCTTACATACAGTATTCACACCCGCCTTTGTCTCATCTAAAACGACAACACACATCATCTTACCCAACATACAGTATGTACTCGTACCCATTGATTCAATTGAAGCTCGTGACAGTAATTTGATCCTCCTCTATAGAGACAAGGCACACTGTAAAATCCGAAAAATAACCTTAACATCATCTACATTTTTGGTATGAAATAACCCATAAAATATACTTTGAAATGGGGTTTTAAGCCTTGTAACTTAATTATAAACAAAGCATAAATGAAGGAATACCAAACTGATATTTCTTCTTGGGGTTTTCAGTCAGTGTGAACAACTCATGGAGTGAAGAGGGAAATTATTGTTCAACAAGGTCAGCCTAGTGAGTTTTTGGAAGTCTCCACGTCTTCTCCTCAGTCTGAGTGAGGATGGGGCAATTTCAATTGGTGCAGATTTTCTTTCTCGGTCTACAATTTTGTCACAACTTCCAGCTTGTTTTGGGCCAAGATAATGAAGCAAACACCGACTACATCGATCTTAGTCAATTCCAAGTGAAAGAAGGTGTATTGAACACAATCAATGATACCAGATTGTTCTTTCCTGATGGAGCTGGAAGCCTCACAAACGCTCCAAACGAGGATGTTGATGAGGATATCCAAGATTATGAAGCCAGTGATGCTAACGGAACGGAAGCCGATGGAGTGTCTCACGGTAACGTTGAAACCATAAACAAATCAGATTGAACACTTCACTAAAACGATCCACTTCAGAGCCCGTTGCTCCCAATGATCATGATGATATTCCTCAAACCATCAAGACCCCACCTCCTATTATGAGCGATGATTACTCAGACCTTTATGACAGTGGTAAGTATTCTATTATCTCTTTACAATTAAGAAACAATGTTTTTACTAATTTTAACAGGAGCGGATAACATTGTTAATCCTGAAGAATCAGCCAATGTTCCGGAGAAAGCGTTCACGCCCTTAATAATTGACGATTCTGAGAAAGCGGCCAATGCTGCTGATCCCGTTTCTGGTATGGAATTATATAAACAGGGTGAACTGCCAAGGCCTCGATTTGTTATGTTGGGACAACAGGGTGTGGGCAAATCTTCTTTGGCGAATACATTATTGGGTTTCGACAACCTTGCCAGTTTCAATGATAAAAAACTTCGCAAGAAATTGCCGTTCAAGATCGGACATGGCTTGAGATCCAAGACCAAAGTTACCACATTCAGTACTGGAAGGTATGTGTATCAATATAGAATCTCTTTAACAACAGCTGCACAAAAAAAACGTTGATGACGTCATGATCTTTTTGTGGAGAATATTGATCACATAAGCTACCTTCCAAAAAGGATCATGTTGCATCAACACTTAATTCACTGAGGAAAGCCAATTATTTATTTTTAATCTGAACTACCTGTTTTTTTATTACTTGCCAGTATTTTAGAGGGTTTCGTTGGATTGGTTGAATGTAGAAAAAAATATGATAGGCAGACACTTTGGATCGTAAATGGTTGTCAAGACTCTCCTACTTTCCTTTTACCTATCAGTAAATTGGCTTGAGTAGTACTTCATAGCATCTCTGGTTGTAAAGAGAAAGCACGTATTTTCCATGTAGTATTTGTTCATCTGAAAAAACACATTAAATTAGGCGCATAGATGTCATGCGTACCGGTAATCAATTTCAGGTTCATTGGAACAGGTCCAAATATTACTGTGGTCGACACACCCGGATTCAAAGATACTGATGATGCCGAATTCATCGACGAGATTATGAACGTTTTGGGAGATGAAGTCAAAGAAGTGGATTCCTTCCTCATAGTGTACAAATACAAGGACAGGTTCACCCGTCCTTTCAAACGGACATTGGCCATGATCACCAAAATGTTCGGAAACTTTTGGTCCAATGTGGTCCTTGTGGTGAATTTCTGGTCCTTCAAAGAGAGTCATGTAGAAGAGAGGCTAAGTCGAGGCGTCACAATGAAAAATTACGCCGAGCAACTCAGAGAGATCTTCCAGAACAAGTTTGACTTGGATTTCGAAATCCCCGTGGTTTTTGTCGATACTCACCATAACAGATCCAACCCAAATGAGATGGATGATTTCCTTCGTGAAACGGAGAAGCTCTGGAAGATTTCGTTGAATAAGAGACCCTTTGAATGTCTGACCAGAAAGGACGTCCAAGAGAAGCTCAAGAAGGAGAAAGAAGATCTGGCCTCAATGAGACGCCAATGTCGGGCAACCAAGAAGGAAAACAAGGATATGACCACCCAGATGGAGACCCAAAGCAAACAAATCATGCACCAACTGTTTGTCATGAACAACCTGAGGAATGGGATCGAGTACCTTAAAGAGCATTGTAGTAAAGATCAAAGGAACGGTAAGCTCTCTATACAGAGGAGTGAGGACATGGGCTAAGGCATTTTTTGGGTCTTCAGAGGTCATTTTGGGTTGCGAATGGTCGGAGTGGACCGATTGGAGCACTTGTAGTAAAACATGTGGAGGAGGCATATTAACCAGAGTAAGAGAAAAGTTACCAGGTCTCGGAAGTTGCGATGGGAAGAGTGAGGACACCATGATCTGCGACAATGAAGTGTGTCCATTGGAAAACGATGAGAACTCTTTGGTCATGGTGATCGGTGGCGAGACTTCGGCGTCCAGAGAAAACGAACATTCCAAATCAGTCGAGATTATCGGCGCAAACGGCTTGTGCAGACTTTCAGGTACCTAGTTTATCAAAAGGAACCTCATGCCAAGAGGTTTTTTAGTTTATCCCGGTTTATGGTACGGGGGGGGAGGCATGATCATCTCATCCCTTTACAAAAACTTGGGTGCCCGGATTTTCTTTACGGTCTGCCCTTGATAATTTTCGACTTGATATGTCTAGGCGTACCGGAATTACCTGAGGGTCGAGGAAAGTTGTGCGCAGCCTATGACCCCTCGGGCGCCATAGTGGTTTGTGGTGGAGGCGAGAGATTTTGGAGACCCAATGCCAATTGCTGGCAGCTCTTGGAGGGAAACATTGGCCAATGGCAAGAGATTCCTCAGATGTATCCCGTTCATGGGGCAGCCGTAGCTTTCTTCAAGAGCAAGTTCTGGGTTCTGGGCGGATCAACTGGAGATGACAGCTACGACCACACTGTCACAGACAAGGTAAATCACACTTCACTTGCATAGTTGACTTAGATTCGTGCTTCAAACCTATAAGTCTTGGGTCCTTTCCAAGTTTTTGAAAGCATTACTGAGAGACATTTTAACACATTTTTTGAATATTCTGCTTCGTTCAAGTTGCTTGGCGAATAACGAGAGAACAGTGTTGCTAGATGGCCTAGTATGGTAAATTCCCAAAATGTGCCAATTCGCTTATTATTTCTTTATGTGACATCGGTATGGTTTTGGTAGACTAACAACATGGTCTAGGCCAGGGGTCGGCAACCGGTGGGCCGCGGCCCAAATGTGGGCCCAAGGGTGGTCGTTAGTGGGCCCAAGAGCAATGGAGAAAGTCCAAAATAGTGGGCCCGAGAGCCATCCATAGTACTGTACTTGTGGGGCCAAAGCTCTTTGACCGCTAATTTGTGGGCCCCTGAACCGACCACTGCCTGCTTGGTGGGCCCCAGACAACACGAATCAAATTTCGTGGGCCTTGATTCAAAAATGGTTGCCGACCCCTGGTCTAGGCAGATCTGTGCAGCCATCAATTAAGCTTCTACGAAATTGGTTTTTGAAAATGGGTTGAATCCTGCCTTAAATATCATTGACTTGACCAGCTCTTACGTACGTTTCACTTTTTTGCCACGCCCAAATTCTTCATGGATGGTGGACAGCCTCAATGATATTTGAATAGGGTTGTCAGAGGTGTCTTCGTATCCCGTTCAAATAGGTTGTCAGGTCTGTAAATTATCCTTGAACTGGACTTCTTTAATGAATTGACAGAATAGCTGTTCCCCATCGGTCAATTGGTCCAAAATTGCCAAGTTGTGTCTAGCTAGCTATTTTTATTCAAACTTAAAAAGCCAATTGAAACATTGAGCCTTGTTATTTGAAAGATTTCTCGAAGCATGAACATGTCTGCAAACTGTAGAACTTTTAGGTCCAAGCTTACAACCCACGGAAACAGGAATGGAGTGTTGAAACAACATTAACGAGCCCAAGACACAAAGCCTGTGCTGTCTCGATTGAAGACCACATTGTAATCACCGGTGGCACAACTTTAGGTCTAGGAAAGGTCAAACCAGCTTGGTTGGCCGAGATTGGAACACGGACGGCTGAAAGTTTTGACGGGAAAAAATGGAGCAGTTTGCCTTCTCTAACCAGAGCAAAGGTGAGTAAAATCGTCTTGCAAAATTCATAATGATGTAAATAGGACACCAATTAAATGAGAAAACACATTTTTATTGAGGTTGAACACGGCTGTGAAGCTACAACCATCTCGGGCCAAAAAGGAATCTTGGTTGTTGGAGGAGCCACCGGTGATGACTTGGTCGAGTTTTTGGATTGGGACACTAAAAGTGGTTGGAGAACCCTGGGAAAATTAAATCGAGGCCGAGGTAAAGACGCATTTTGTTAAACCATTCATTCATATTTCGGAGGGAGTTGTTGGCAAACATGATATTTCCTAGGAATGATGCCTGGCATTGGTTTCATCGGTGGAAAACTTTCCGTCATTGGTGGTTATTCTTGGCCAGGTGGGGTGGATCTCATTGAACAATGGGACGAGGATCAAGAAGAATGGGTCAAATCCCGTCTCAAATTGAAATATCCAAGGTGAACGTTTAAGTAACAACCTTTTACATTTACAAACGTGTTTGGCACTTGTCCGTCATTTTTTTTTTCAGGTACAACCACGCCACAATAACGGTCCCGGGAGAAATGTTCCCAAAATGTGTGAATGAAAGGGCTTTAGAAGAAGACAAATAAAGTGTTCGTAGAACCCGCTCAGTACAAATAAACCCTCTTGTTATGTTCAAATATGTGTTTGTTTCATGGCGAGTACCATCATAAATACAAGTTGTTTGGATCCAAAGGGGTAATTATAAATTCGCTCTTGTCTTAAGGGGGAAGTTAGTTAGTCGTTAACCAACCATGAACACGTTCGTTGGCCTTCTACTGGCCTTGGTCTTTGGGTCTCGCAGTCTCCAAGTTTTGGCTGCAAGTTGTCCCAAATCTGATCCAAGCCACACACTCTGCTTACCTACAAAGGGCAGAAGTTGTTCCACAGGCTCAAAAACGAACTTGGAACTGTCTAAACAAGATCAGTCCACCATTCTCAGATTTCACAACCATGTTCGGAGTAAAGTAATTGAATTTGAAGTTTCTTGTAAAAACCCAAATAATCCATTTTTGAGCCTTTCAGTTCGCAATGGGTATGATTTCCGAGTTTCCCCCATCATCTAATATGATGGCACTCAAATGGAACGATGAATTGGCAGAGATTGCTCAACGTTGGGCCAATCAATGCATTGACGACCATGACGAGAATAGGTGAGCATTTCCCTCCGATTCAATTCGGAAATTTGAAATGAAGCCATTTTGGTTCCGTTCTAGATCCGTTGCAAAATATCCCCGAGTCGGTCAGAACCTTTTTTCATCTTGGAAATGGCCCTCTGATGGATCTGTAGTGGTTCCCATTCAACAAAGCATCCAAGGTTGGCTCGATGAGCTGAGCTTATTCAAAGATCTAGGTTACAACATCAGTAGAGTGGCAAACTTTGGAGCCATTGGTCATTTCACTCAAATGATTTGGGCGGAAACCACCGACGTAAGTTGTCCACCATAAACTAATGGACGAATATTTCTTTTTTATGGATGCTTAATATTCTAGGTTGGATGTGGTTTCTCGGGTTTTGAGAGTGATGGTGGCTGGACAAGGCTTCTAGTTTGCAATTACGGACCTGGCGGAAACGTGCGCCAAAACGGAGTTGCATCGGTTTATAAGGTTGGTCCACCTTGTTCTGCCTGTCCTCGTGGTTCAAGTTGTGATAAAGCCTTGTGTTCATAAGATTTATTTTTCGACTTGATTTAAAGCCATCTTGGCCACTTATTTAGACAAATATACTGTATATTCCAAAGGTACGAGAAACGGATGTGGGGATCAACATAACTTACTAGTTTGCAAAGCTTCTCAAGGGTGACAGTGGGGAAATTCGCAGATTTTGCCAGATAAGTAATGCCCGCGGAGATCAAGCGATTTCAAAGGCAAGAAGACCAAGGAGAGTGCAATCAGGTCATTATTAGTATTTGTATTCAAGCACAATGTCTTGAGGATCAGCAAAGGAGTCCTGGAAATGGGGCCGAGATCCTGGTTGATCCCAAAGAGGCAGGGCAATCGTTGCCTTCTTTGGACTCACGGCTTCGAGAATTTTAAGAATTGCTTTGTTGTTCCGATCTCGGAGTTTCAATAGCTCCTCTTGGCGCTCAGCTTGCAACAATTCTTGCCTTTGTTTTTCCATATCCCACGAGTTGTCCACGTGGAAAAGTTCCCTATGAAGTTTGAAAATGTTAAATGGATTTGCCGGGGTAACTTTGGAGGTGACGTTTTTGACGAACTGTAGGCCGAATTTTTCATCCATTAACATACGACCCTTTGTTGGCAATGAAAATATTTCTGCTTCAAGTACAATGCAGGTGGATTTCCATTAGCAAGTTATTGACAAACTTTTTTTGTCACAGACGCTTTTTTACTTGGCGTAGGTCACCACAAGACATTTCGGTTGGCACGTCTATTCCTCTCAAAATTTGCTCACACAAGTTTACTTTTATATGTGTGTTGTCTAGATTCGTCAATGTCTTGTTTTTCTGGAAGGTCATTCTTAAGTGATCTCCCAAAAAGATACTCGACGTCAGCAAACCTTCTCGCGCAGCTCTTGTTTAGAGTAAAGGCTTTATGTACTGTATATAAACCCTTTAGTTTAAAGGAGCTCACAAGTAAATTTCCCAAATAAATTTTGAGTTGATATACTCTACAAGGGATGTCAAAGTTAGTCAAAAACTTACTCATGGAAATACACCGTAAATCCAGGATAACTTTTAAAGAAAATGGAGGACAGTTAGTGAGATAAAAAATCCTTGAGACCTACTTTACATCTTCGACAGTAGGAGTGGTGAGAGAGTGATTGAGCTCCATGGGTGGTTGATCTTCGAACCCATTCTCGTCATGGACTTTGACCCTGTTCAAGAAATGGCACACCAAACGTACTTGTTGAGAGGACAACGAATTGAAATAGTCCTCATACCACACTGGGCACTTGAGGGAAAGAAAAAGTGAAACCAATGGGTTGAGCGAACTAGAGCGAACGACTTTCAAAGGGTGTTGGAACTTGTTCTCACCTCGGAATGGTTGATCGTAACAGGGATGGCAGATAAATTGGTACATAAGCTGAGAAGGATTAAGATTCTCTTTATGACAAGCCAACCCATTGTGTTTTGAAGCCTTGGTGATTGGATTTAGGATCCAACAATACGGATCTTCCTCTGACTTTTGAGGTGATGTTTTCCACCCAAAGGCCCTTTTGGATATGAGGTCATGTCAAGAAATAATGGATTATCTTACAAGGAGACAAGGCAGGGGGGAGAAATTCTCAAGAAAGGCGCGCGAATGAGGTGGAAAGTCAGAGATACACTTTGATGTTTCGGATCACGTGGGTTTGAAAGTTTATTCGTCAAAAAATAGGTGCTCTTTATACTAGTTGGAAAATTAAACATACATCGTTTTCACCATTCATGATGGAAGGACTTGGCCAAGATTTAACAAATATAGATATATTAGAATATAGTCTGATTTTTATCATTAAGTATCACCTTTTTTGCAACAACGAAAAATTACAAAAATCAGGGCAGAACATCGTAGGGAGGGGGCTGGAGGGGGTGTGACCAAAATGGGAGGAAAGAAAAGAAACACCAAATGCTGATGAACGCAACCATTGACCGAACTTTCAGTACTTGAGAACATAGATCTGATCCTCTGATTCTCGGATGGATTGTCGAATTCACTGTCTAACTAAAATCCTCGTTTAGACGGAGGTATCAAATGAGGTGGAAGCTCCGTAGGCAAATCGTGCCCGTCCAACTTGATGTTCATGAGATGCATGGCTAAAGCGAACTCCTCCGAGTCCAACATGCCATCCTTGTCGATATCGGCCAACTTCCAAATCTTACCCAACACGTTATTGGGCAGCTTGGAGCGAACCATTTCAGCCTTAGCCGCTGCAGGAACAAATCGAAAATGAGACTTTTTGTTCATTCAAAAAGTGTCCGAAAATCTTACCGGCACCGGTGACCTTGCCATCGACAGGTGAGAGACTGTCAAAGATCTGGTCGTATTTGCCCTGATCTTTGGCAATCACCCATTCGACCTCGCCCCGCCCAGCGTCCACGCCCTCACCACCTTTGAACATGAATGGCGTGGCTTTGTCCATGACTCCGTCGAAAGCACCGCCTTCGATGCGATCACTGCCTTCAGTCAATTTGGCTTTCTCTTCCATTGGGATCATGGCCATCAATCGGGCTATGTCCTCGGCCAACATTTTGTCCACCTTGTCGAGCAATCGCTTGTCTAAAGCCTTGAACTTGGTGAAATCCTGATGAACCAGACTCTCTTGCATCTTTTTCAAGTCAGGGAAATCTCCGGGAGAAATCTGGTGCTCTCTTTGGATTTGTCCGTAGAGGGCATCCAAGTTCTTGATCAGGTCCTTCTTTTTGGACTCTTTTCCGAACATCGAAGGCATATCTTTCCTCAAGGCAGCGATGATGTAGGCATGAACCTAGAACATGAGATCATCTCTCGTCAATCAACACGTTTCAAGGGAGTCATTCAACTTGAACATCAGACCTTGGCCAATCTTGCGCGCTTGATCAGATCATTGAGTTTTCGTAAGGCCGCATTTCTGGGCAATGACTGCAAATCTGCGAACAAATCCTGTTCTTCAGCTTCAAAGAGACGTCGATTGATGTCATAACGTAGGGGTTGATCCCAAAATGAACCAATGTACACCCGAGCCACTTCAGGGGTACCAAGTACTTTGCCGAGACTCCACATTAAGGCTCCATACACGCGCATCAGTTGCTGATGATCCACCATGTCGGCCTTATTCAAGACAATTCTGCATTGGACACAACATGACAATGAGTTAGAATCGTTTTTAGTGTCAACACTTGACATGTGTACTTGCCTGATCTTGTCATCGTGCCCTCGAAGGGCCTCGATTGACCTCTTGAACTCATCAGAAATGTCCAGTTTGTGTGCATCGAATAGCAATAGAATTCGATCTACTCGTTCCGCGAACCATTCAAGAACCCCGATGAAGTCGTAGCCTCGGTCGGTTCGCTGTTTCTCTCCACTCAGGATACCCGGGGTATCCACAATGGAAATGCCTAAACAAAAAGCATGTAAAAAAAAATCAAATTACTTGTACTGTATCTTCGCTATCATCAATCACACATGTGTCAAGAAGATGTTGGTTGAACAGCCAAACAAAAATGCAAGATTCGCATAAAAGTGGGAGTCCTTGGATTAGTCAAGGAAACGATGTTGCTCTCAAAATACAACTTCAAAACCCCAAGTTTTAGGACAATGGCCAAAGTTGTGCCTTTCATGGCTAAGTGGTAATTTACTGATAAATCACCTTTGAGCACGGCTGATGAGGTTTGCGAGCATTGGAATCGATTGAGGAAGGCGTTGCCGAACTTGGACAGAGGACGAAATTGTTTCTTGGGATCGACGACTAAGGCGTTTCCGGGAATCACGCCTTCTTGATCCGCATGCATCACCGCGATGAATCTAAACGAAAAGAAAGTGTCAAAGTTCAATTTGCCATGATGGACATGTTGCATCAACGGGAACAATTAATTCACCCAGGCCTTAGTAACGAAAACGAGTTCTCGGGTATGGATTCAAAATCATGCTAAGCACTTAAAATGACCTCAAGAAGTACTACCAACTTATAGATTTATAGAATTTATTGATTTTTAAGCAATATGAATTTGTCATTGCCGTTTACAATAGATAGCCAACGATTTCTGAAGCATGCATCATCAAATAAACAATTGCATGAACACATCGCCTTGTGATGTAATAGGTTCTTCAAGGTTTTCCAAATGTGTTTAATCTGAAGTTCTTGCATTAAATTGTTGATTCGACGAGCGAGTCTTCCCCACAATGTCAATATCCCAGAATGAATCATCAAGTTTATGAAAACAGATTGGAATATGAGGCCAAGGAATGAAGTATCTTAACTTTTAAGGCGAGTAAGAAGCTCAAACTCGAATTATGCCAGAGAATGCGCTTTATCGTCGGTGATTGGATAACTCTCCGAACTAATCTGGCTTCCAAACCAGAAATATCTTGCAACGCCTGAATCTGAATGCTCGAACAACTTCCAGTAGGCTATTGGTACATTCATCATGGTTTGACAAACCACCAAAACTCGTCACAAAATGGCACAAAACCACCGATGATCGGCGTAAACGAGAATGAGGAAACCGGAATCAGCCACCCATGAGTTTTCATCCGATCCATTGAAGCTGGCATACAATATTTATGCCAATCACTTGACCTCCGCTCAATTTCAACGACAAAAATACACTCGCTTCATTTACAGTACTTTAGATAGAAAACCCGTTTAAACCGGATTGTATGTACATCAGTGGTTGGAATCTTGGGGTTCCGCCTCAAGATCAAATTTTGCCTTTCGAGCCCCATGATCATACGCGTATTCTCTGGCCAGGTAAAAATTGAAATGTACTTTAACTAATGACCAAAACTCGTCCAGAAAAAATTACGCCTAGATGTCTCCACATCTTTGATCATTATCGAATATCTCAATGATGCTTCAGGCAATCAAAGTTGCACGTAAGCATCCTCGATTCTTTGACAATGCTACTTTTTCTTTGCACAACCAGTGTGAATGTCTGAACACAAAGATTGTCATTCTATCAAATTCTTGCCCGTGGTTGTTCCTTTTATCTCGCGTCACTAGTTTATGGACCTCAAAAGTCCTCGATGTGTTTTCCGTTTCTCGTAGGTTGGTTGGTTGGTTGGTTGGTTCTTACCGATCAGTGGTGGGTTCGGGTCCGATTCGGATGCCGGGAAAGTCCTGTTCGAGTAGATATCGAATGAATGTGGTCTTTCCGGTGGAGTATTGACCCACGAGCATGACCATGGGTCGAGCATCGAAATCCGGATCATCGAGAGCGGGTGAGTGGAAGTCATGGAAGTTGTACTCCTTCTCGATGGGCAGCAACTTTTGCTTGTAGATGTTCTGCAGCCCTTGCGTCACCGAGTCGTACACGTCCTGGTGCTTACGGGTGTCCTCCTTGCCCATCCACGAAAACATCACGACCACAACGACAACCCGACGGATGGGACAACACCGCGATCAAGGCCACAGAGACACGCACAACACACACAATCACACTCCAGAAAGCACTTCGTGAGGGAAGGTCAAGCCCGTGGGCAATGGAAACGGAGATCGATGGCAATGGATGAGGAGGATCTCTAGCCCGTCACTCGGAGCTTAAGAATGCAATGCACACGACGAGAACGGCGAGAACGGCGAGAACGACAACCCAAGAACACACACACTCTCACTAGTGGCAAAAAGACGTCCTGGCGCACGGATGACCAAACACTAGATGAACGACTCAAGCTGGGTTTGGTTAAAGACGCAAGATACAGACCTGCTGCCTTAGCAGTCTAGACTGGCCAAAATAGTCTCAGTTTTTAAGGTCAGATTTTGGAAAAATGTTGCATTTAAGAGCAATGGCATGGTTAGGTTTGTTTAGAAGTATTGCAATGCAATTCAAAAGCAAATGGAGAAATTGGAAGCATTCAATTAAACAAATTATTTGTTTTCAGGTTTAGTTGGCCAAGAACCAATCTCCTCTGGCCATCTTGTTATTCAATGTTAGGCGTTCCTGGTTCAAATATTCAGAAGAACCCTCTCAATTTATGTAACAAAATTTTAGAGAAAAGCAACAAAATATAGTTTTTTTTGCTAAAAAATGTCAATAATTGCTATTCCAACTTCTAATTGTGCAGATGAGAAAGGCATTGTTGCAAATTTCAGGCCTAAATCTTCGTTTTAGCTACCTTCCCGCTCATCAGAAACATATGTCTTCCAAACTGTTTTCCCACCAAAAATGATGACATCACTAGTAATTCCTGCCTTTGGTTAAAACGGGCAGGTTGGGTGATTGAATCTTAAAATTAAGCTAAAGCCTAAATGAGCCCAGCAAAGTATAAGGGCGATAGTTGAAATTTATTCCAACAACTAGAGCATAAATCCAGAAATGGGCAGTAATCAAAATTGTCAAACTGCTAATACATTACTATTTATAAGTAATGAATCTATCAACCCATCATCATTTTGCCCAGGCAAAAACCAAAGTGGGTTAAGTAAAAATGGCACTTGACCTTGCAACTGACATTGTGTATAAATCCTTCAAGTCAATTACATTTTGGAAAACATAATTGTAATTGCTGCTATTCATACTTTTTCAAGTAATTGACTCAACTGCTCATTCAACATTGTTAACAATTAATCACTCAACCTGAATTTATTTTGGGGAGTGAGCATGGGTGTTTTGCCCATATGGGGGAGTTTCAAGATCAATTTCAATAGTTCTCCATTTGTAGAAATGGATTAACATCTTAAAAGTTTCTCAACAAAGGTCAGGCATGAGAATTGAACCTTGGGACATCACGGCTCCTTCTTTAATATGAATGTATATTCCCCCTTCATTGAAGGTGTCTTGTTTATTGAATGTATATTCCCCCTTCATTGAAGGTGTCTTGTATATTGAATGTATATTTCTGTTTTATTGGGGGTTTTCTGTATACCATCAGTCAATCTGTATTAACTCGACCAATTGATGTCAGGCTTTAAATCAGTTTTCAAAATTTTAAATTCTTCTTCACATTCTTCTTCTTCTCCATTTGTCAAACATGTGAAATTGTCATGCCTGAGATCGTTACATCTATGAATGACAATCTGGGAGGAGGCTGCGACGTGGGAGAACTTTGAAGACAACAAATAAGAGAGCCCAATACCTCCACCAATGCTTGCAACATCTCTTTATAATTATGTGATTTGAAATGCCTAAAAACTTCATCTTTAACACCATTTGCCCTCAATAAATTTACAAATTCCTAACTATAACTTTTTATCTCAACGAGCTTGATCACAAGTAGATTTTTGTATGACGTTTTTGCACAATAAAGCTCTATCATCGATTTCAGTCACCCTAACTACTTCATGACCTGAGTGCCTGAAATCAGGATCCGCCTCCGTGTGTCATGATCTCGTGATGTATGACACCACAGTGGTATAAAGGGATTCATTTGGTGTTAAACGCCTTGATAACGAACAAAATTCTATTAGTATTTGAAAGGAATAAAATTTGATTAATTCGTCGATGAAAAATGTTTCTCTTTGCGCATGTATTTGACATATATTTCAAGCGATTTGAAGCATTTAAAAGCTTTTTATCTTTGCACCTGGCAGCCTAGCGTTGCCAGTTGTTTGGAAACCGCCAAGACGCGCTAGAAAAAACTACGAAACATTGCTAGTGGGTAGGCCTAGAAATTTGTTGTAAATAAATTATGACTAAATTATCTTTCAAAATGCAAATTAAAACGACTAGAATGCAAAGAAAATCATGTTTCAAGGGGGCACTTTTGGGTTTTAAGGTCTGGTTGTCGATTATTTTTCATAGAAATATGTTCATTATTAAGGTGCGTAAACCTGAAATCCTTACACTAAGTAGAGGTGAGTTAAGGTATATCTTTCGAAGTTTGGATCAGAAAAACAAAATCTAAAAATACGAGATGGGCAAATTCTCTTGTTTTCATTTCCATACTCACATTAAATTTCAGAAAATTATTTGTGATCCCTAAACCACTCTGGAAAATCACATTTTTCTGCTCATTTTCCAAAAAAGTCTTCAAAATGCAAAACATGATGCAAATCAATGCAATTAAGTGCTCAAAGTGCAAATCAGTGCTAAAAAGGCCCAAAATGCGAATTAAAGTTTGTTTGCATCAAATTCACAGACCTTCTGATTGGATTTCCCAATAACCGGATCATTTACAGACTTACTGCCGTTATCAGTCTAGGCTTGCCAAAAAAATGTCTTTTTCGAAAAATGTTGCATTTAAGAGCAATGGCATGGTTCATGTATGTTGAGAAGTATTGCAAAGAAATTTGTGGAGAAATTGGAAGCCTTTGATTAAACAAATTATTTGTTTTTAGGTTTAGTTGCCCCAGGAACCGATCTCCTCTGGCCATCTTGTTATTCAATGTCGGGCATTCCTGATTCAAAAGTTCGGAAGAACTCTCTCAATTAATGTAGACAAATTTTAGATAAAAGCAACAAAATATATTTTTTTGCAAAACAAATATCAAGAATTGCTATTCCAACTTCAAGTTGTGCAGATCAGAAAGGAATTGTTGCGATTTCCAGGCCTAAATCTTTGCTTTACCTACCTTGCACTCTCGTCAGAAGCACGTACATGTCTTCCGAACATTTTTTTCCCGCCAAAAATGATGACATCACTGGTAGTGATGTGACTTGGGCAAGTAATGAGTCATCACAGACACCCCAAGAACAAGTTGTTGACAAGCATTACTTGGGCAATACACCAATACACTTGGCAAGCTCAAGGAACATTGGAAGATGCAGTTGCCGGCAGTTGCTCTTAGAAGATTTCAGATGCTTGCAGTGTGACTTAGAAGAAAAGAATGTCAAGTTGCATTTTCAATGATCTTTTGACCTTAATAATTTAGCAATAAACAGTGGAAGTGAAACAAAAAATATTTTGATTTGGATAGCATTTGCAAAACCATGTTTTTTCTTTAGTTTCCATTCTAAGCCACACATGAATACACTTTTCGGGCCGATCAAGAATGAGATTTAACAGTCACACTTGGGAACAAGCTAAGTCACTCAGAGTTGCTAGAAAAAAATATAAGATGCCAACTCTTTTTTTTAAATATTCTCAAAAGCTTTTGCATTTCTCGATACAAAAGCTTTGAATTGTGTATTTTCATCTAAAAATCCATCCTAACAAGGGCATGGGCCCTATTTCGCTGAAACTTTCTGGTTAATTGAAATTCTGATGCCGAAGGTTTAGTCTTCATTCCTAGCAAATTTGGCAAACCTGTAAGGTGGGAAAAATACTTGTACAGGCACCCAAGTAGACCCAAGTTTCGGCAAGTCCAAGGTACTCTACCGGACCGCTTGCCCAAGCTCTTGTTTGCCTCCCATCACTAGTTCAAGGAACATCGGAAGATGCAGTTGCCGGCAATTGCTCTTTGAAGAGTTAAGATACTTGCAGTGTGACTTAGAAGAAAAAATGTCAAGTTGCATTATCGATGATCTTTTGACCTTAATAATTTAGCAATAAATAGTGGAAGTGATACAAAAAAATATTTCAATTTGGATAGTATTTGCAAAACCATGTTTTTTTGTTTCGGTTCTAGGCCACACATGAATGCACTTTTGAGGCTAATCAAGACCGAGATTTAGAAGTCACACTTCCAGAACAATCTCGTTTACTCAGAGTTGCCGGCATGAAAAAGTAAAATGCCAAATCTTTTTTTAGTATTCTCGAAATATTTTGCATTTCCCCATGTGAGAGAATTGAAGTGTGTAATTTTCTTAAAAATACATCCTTTCAAAGGTATGAGCCCTATTTAGCTGAATCAGCCTGGTTTAGTGAAATTCGGATGGCAAGTTTATTCTTCGTTCATAGCAAATTTGGCAAACCTGCTAGCTGGGAAAAGTACTTGTACTGATGGAAAATCCCAATCATTCAATCTGTTCAGTCTTTCAATCTAGCCTTGACCCAATCTTGATGCCCCCAATCTCAGTCCAAAAATCAATCTCGTCAATCTGGGAAAAAGCATTTCAGGGTGCCCAACAGGTTCCAAAAGTAGCACGATTTGAAACCTTCAACCAATAACTTTGCACCTTATTTTAAGAGTCGGTAAAAATATTTTAGCCATTCTTCATCATTTAAAATGAAAAGAAAGAGTTTTAAATCAAATATATATGTATTATAAGCTGAAAGTAAGTACATTTGGGTTCATGAAGCATGTTTACTTTTGAGCGCAACTTTAACTGACAATAACACAGAAATATGCAGGGTTTCCAAAATTGCTTGCATTAGGGCAAAGAGTGAAAAGACTAAGCATGAAATTGCCCAAAAAATGCATTTGTAATGACTAAGGGGATACTATATGCATATAGAAATCAAGTTCCAACTACATGAGAACTCGTTATTTACCCTAACACCCAACTAAGTTCTTACATTATGGTTCATAAGGCTAGACACCTTGAGCAGTTTTACCCTTGCAAATTGAAGGGTGTTAAGCAAGTTAGTGCATACAACAATATCATTAATTGTGTGTTGTACTTTTCAAACTAACAAATTTAAGGTTTCAATAGAACACAATCTCATGATGAAGGATCCACTACTGCTTATCCTTTGTGTCTCTGACCTGCCGAAAGGCCCAGGTCACCAAGGCCCCACCATTAATGACAAAGGAATTCAATACTTTCAATGTGTAGACGACCTGTTTCTTTTCATCAATTTCAGCAAAGGACCGCTAAATAGCATCAAAATTTTGCAAGGTGATTGCCTTGACAATAACCTTCAAGTCAACACCCTCAAAATGAAGCCCATGGTTCCCATAAAAAAGTCCCAAATTGCATTCGTGCAGTCTGTTCATCCCCTCTTCATTTATCATTTATGTTTTCTCTTAAACATCAAAATTTAGACATATACAGGGTGCGATGGGAATTTGTTAATCGACTTTGGCGTGCTCTTTTGAATTATCCGATAGAGCTATAGGTTTGAAATTTTGTCAGCTGACAGATGAGTTATATGTGAGAGTTTGGAAGAAAAATTGCATCAAAAGAAGAATTATCAGTTCCAATTCAGTGGAAAACACCCAAGGCCATGCTAAAAATTCGCGCCAGAAAGGGCAATAAGCAAATTGCAGACTTTGAGGCTCTCATCTCTGTTTGTGTGGAAAGTTTGGAAGGAGTTGGAGGAATCTGGATGTGACTATGAAGCCACTGCAACCCAGGGACGGCTTTTCATGTGGCAACAAGACTCAGCACCTTGCCACACGTCCACAAAAAGTCTCACTTGGCTAGAGGACAACTTAGACGATTTTGGACTTGACCGGACTTATGGCCTCCTAACTCTCCGGATCTCAATCGGCTGGATATTTTCATATAGGGCGTGATTGAATAACATACCAACCGAACTCCATGCAACACCTCAGACGAATTGAAGCTAAAAATCCACCATGAATTCGCAAACTTATCCAAGGACGTGGTAGCCAAGGCCTGCTCCCAATTCAGGCCCAGATTGGAAAGAGTTATTGAAGAGAATGGCAGAATACGTTAGGTAAAATAATTTTATTTTTAACGTTTAATCCAAATCTGTGCTTATATCTCAAATCGGACCAAGGATGGTGAAATGGCAGCCGTTTTACAAAACCACTCCCGAAATTAACAAATACCCATCGCACCCTGTATATCATTTATGTCTAATTTAGTTGAACATGGTGAAAATATTTTGCAAATTCGAGCCTGAAATGTTATTTATTGTATGTCCACTCCAAACACCTTGTGTTGTATAAAGAGTACGGGAAGAGGAAAAACAAATACGTTAAATTCGGTTGACATATGCAAATGTTCATACAACATCAGTGGTCCCAATACATGCAGTATAATCACTAATTAGTGTACATTTTCTCAATTGGACTTTAATTCAGAGGTCCAATAACCACAGGGGATTAGTAATAGCAGGGAGACTTATCATTTGAATTCCGTCACAGATTGGGCACATCAGAGAGTTCCAATTTGTTACAACTCTGAAACTGTAGAAATCTTGCAGAGCTTTAGATTGGACTTCACTCCTTTTCATGATAATCCAAGAATAGATATGATATTGTCGATTTTAGTTGTTAAAGTAAAGTAACCGATGAGCGCAATGAAACGTTTTGGTCCGTGGGAGAGTTTCCGGGGGAAATGTGGTTCTTAATTCTTTTTCAAGAGGATTTTGCGAGTGGATTAAGGTCCATACCCTTTTCAGTGACTTTTCATTAAAGTCCATGTGTTTTACAAGGTATTGGTCATTGTTGATCACAGATATGGTGGCAAACACATGGGATTTTGGGTCCAAGATGTGATTCGCCAGTATGCATAGGTTCTTTTCAAGACGGTTTCTGGTTCACCATTTATATTGGCATGTTCCTCGTGTTCTTGATAATTTTGGGATTCGAAAATGGAAGTTTGACAGCCGTCTTTTTGCATTTTGCGTTTCTTTTGGTACCCAATTTCCTCCTCCCCGTCCTGTTTGCAAATCCAATTGAACCAGTTCGCAACAACGCAATGGGCGTGATAAGGGTGGTTCTCCACGAGCACATCGAGAACAATACTTCTTCAAAGGTTTTTCACAGTGTGACTGGGTGGTACATTGTGAAATTGTTTTCCTCGATATTCCAATGATGAAGTTAGAAATGTTCTAGTCTTTTCAAGTCATTATTGGTGAAACATGAACGAGTCATCAAATTGTCTATTAGGGACTCTAACCTAAATTGAATTTCATTGGCTAAATGTCTTGTCTCGATATGATAAAATTCCATGTCTTCTTTGTCATGGTCACATCTAAAGCTAGATGAGTCTGTGTTGGCATCACATCAGGGAGGCCAAGCCAGTCTCACTATTGTTTCAAAACTGTGATCAAAATTCTGCCAATTCCATGAAAGGCAATGTTGAATATAATTATCCTGGGCAGGAGCTTTTTTTTCATTTTTGGCAGTTTTGGCTCAAAGAAAAATTTGTTGGCTTTACAACTAAATCTGAATTTATTTTCGCATTTTCTAGAATTTTTTTATCAATTTTTGCTTTTGCAGACTGCAAACAAGTTCTGATTTTTTTCATTTGTTCAACTTTTTCCCGTCCTCAAGAGATCACAACATCAAATACATGGAATATTCTTATACATAACTTTGATTGTATTGGATTGAATATGTCTGTGGTATATATTTTTGAAGAATTCTTTATGACTATGTGCCCTATTTTTGAAAATCTGGCCACAGATCAATTGTTTTCAGCATCACTAAAGATGAGAGGATTTACATGCCGGAAGGGCTTGCCAAAAAATACTAAACAGGACCAAACAATAACAGTCATCATTTAAAACTTATAGAAATACATCGTTGATGGGAATTGGGCAGTGTATATGGCGAGAGTCAAACATGTAGGACATCCACTGAATGGTTTCTAGGTTCATCCTTTTAATTATTGGCACATTTGTGTCGTTACAATTTCTCTCGTCATTTTGGCAATGCTGTTTGTTGAAGGACCAGGTTGAAAATCTCAATCCAATCACCAATCTCTCCAATCAGGGCTAAAATTGGTTCAATTATCAATTTTCCCAATCCAATCTATGATTGACCCCATCAGTAAGTACTTGTACAAACACCCAAGCTATGCCAAGCTTCAGCAAGTCAAAGCACTGTGCCAGTACAGCTTGCCCAATCTCTTGTTTGCCCTCCATCACTAATCACTGGTAATTCCTGCCAGTAATAACGATTCCGTTCTCGTTGGTTTGGCAAACTTTGGTTTTGTACGAAGGTTAGGTTACAATTATTGATTGCGTTTGCTTTTAATTTGGAAAATTTAAATGGTAAGGCCGTTGTGATCCCGACCACAAGGGAACCTCCATCATTATAATTATTTTATTCGCTGCCACTACTGCCAATTGGCTGTAAAACCCATCATCTGACAACGCTGAAGCAGCAGCCTCGCCTTTTCAGGGTACCTAAAATGGGATTGGAAGTAAAGGGAAAAAAGTTGCATTCTTCCCATTGATCACATCAAGTCAAAGAGTATTGGTTTATTGATTTTTACGGTCATGCCTATTCTAATATCTGAGTTTGGAACCCTTTCTAATCAAGACGTTGTCCTTAATGCAAAAAAATGGGATCTATGAAAAGATCGAACCTAAAGCCGGGAAAATGCCGGCCATTTCAGGGTGTCAGAACTCTCCATTCATATATATTGATGACATTTCATTCGTATTTTATATTTTTCAAGACCAAGAAAATCCAAAGATAAATACTGGTTTGTCTTTCCGAACATTCTTGCCAAACTTACTTTTGATCGTGCGACCTAGACTATGTTTTTCACTTTTCGCCTAATTTACCAAACCGTCACCTTGAAGTGGCATCTTTTCCAGACGCCATCTTAACCGCAGTCGTTGGATTTAGGATCAAATCCAAACCGGATAAAAGCGGAGGTAAGACAACCCGTTTCTCAAAATTAAACCCTCAAATCATCATTGCGAATAAGTCAAGATCAGTTTAAGGGGTGAATTAGGGGGTTCCAGACCGGATTAGAGGGGGAAATCGCCATTTTTGGTAACAGACGCGCACTACACACGAGCATATAACTCGATACAATACAAGGACCATACACACGAGCACGGTTTCCCGATTGCGGAAAAAACAAGATTTAGGGGTTGTGATTCATCGAAAACGATCGATTTTGCGTTAATTCTTCCATTAAGAGTTCTTAACTCGAATTAGCCAGCGCAAACACTGTGGGTTCGCCGTTTTCGGGATAATGCCGATCATTAACATGGGAATAATGACCCATGACGGAGTTCAGTTTTCCTAATGAAGGACTCACGAGCTTATGAATAATAAGGTCTACGAATGCAGTGCTCGAAATGATGCTGAAGCCCGACAGTTGGGAGATTCTTTATAGCTTGGCAGCCCATCAATAATCAAATCATCCTGGGGGCCAAAATATAATTGCTGAAAAATAGTAACTTTGTTTTAGGGTCAGTCAGCTATAGCTAGTCCGATATTGGTTTGATATGGAAACTTAATCTAAAAATTGTTCCATGTTAAGTGCTCACGTCTGAAGCCTCTTTGTTTGCGTCTACTTACTGCAAGACACAAGGGATAAACAGGACTCATTCTACTATTACTCCATATTAATGGCCGTAACTTGTTCCAATCAATTGACCGACTTACCAATGACGTGCTCAGGTCGATTTTCAATGCATTTTTTCGAGCATTCCCTCAAAGAAAATTCCTTTTTGAATGCTCGCAATTAAGGTTAGTTTGGGATAGTGGCGGAATACCAGCCATATTATGGGGTGCATAAACAACACGGAGTACAGAGTAAAGAGCTGTTGGGGATAATAATTGGGTTAATGCCACTGCCACAAACTAATGGTTTTTCAAAAAGTTGACCTTGTAACGATAAACGAGGAGTTAGCGCTTTTGGTGTTTTGGGTATTAATCGAGGGCATAGTTCATGTGTTTTAGCCTTAATATGACATGCCTCCAATTTTTGACATTCATTCTCAGGGTATCACTGTCAACTTGGGTATCACTCAACACTTAACTCAACTGAGAGGGAGAGAAAGAGCAAGAGGCACTACGGAAGGTATTCAACTTCTACTACTACTACTACTACTACTACAAGTTTCAACAACGTCAAGGTCACAACAGCGCCTTAAGAATGGCATCTTACGGCGGCTATGATTCAGCCGCTCCTCCAGCAGGCGGGCCTCCACCTGCGGTTGCTCCCGCTGCAGGGTATGGTGCCGGAGGCTATGGCCAACCCCCTGCGGCAGGCGGGTATGGAGGCTACGGCCAACCCCCCGCGGCAGGAGGGGCTCCACCTGCGGATGCGGGCTATGCCGGGGCCGGCGGGGCTGGAGGGTATGGGGGTGGTTATGGGGGAGGAGGAGGCAATGGCTATCAAGGGGGTGGCGGCAGTAGCGGCTATGGTGGCCCTCCAAGTGCCGGTAGCACGGCGTACCCACCCTCAGGCAGTTATGGCGGCAGCCGAGGTGGATATGGGGGTGGCGGCGGCGGCGATAGGGGTGGTTATGGCGGTGGCGATCGTGGAAGCTACGGGGGTGACCGCGGAAGTTATGGCGGTGACCGAGGCAGCTACGGCAGTAGTGATCGAGGTGGTTATGGCGGTGGCTATGGAGGACGTGGTGGCGGAGGTCCTCCCTCCGGCGGCTTTGGTGGACGCGGCGGGGGTCGCGGAGGCTATGATGGTGGCTCCAAACCTTACGGTGAGGGCATGGTCCAATCTGATAACCAGATCTACATCTCCGGCTTACCCACTGACTGCAATGAAGACGACATTGCTCAATTTTTCGGATCCATTGGCGTGATCAAAACCGACAAGAAGATTGGCAAACTCAAGATTTGGATTTACAAAGACCGCAACACGGGTGCTCAGAAGGGCGAAGCCACGGTAACATATGATGATCCCCAAGCCGCTCAATCAGCCATCACGTGGTTCGACAACAAAGATTTCAACGGTCACCCTATCAAAGTTCAAATGGCCATGGTCAAAGCGCCTCCAGCCGGAGGATATCGCGGAGGTCGTGGCGGCTTTGGCGATCGGGGCGGTCGAGGAGGTTTTGGCGATCGAGGAGGCCGTGGAGGTTTCCGGGGTCGCGGTGGCTTTGGCGATCGAGGAGGACGTGGCGGCGGAAGTGAAGATGGCGATGATGGCGGCCAATCCAATTTCCAGCCCAGGAACGGCGATTGGACCTGTCCTCGACCCGATTGCGGGAACACTAATTTTGCCTGGAGGGACACTTGCAATAAATGCCCTGAGCCCAGACCCGAAGGCGCCGGTGGCGGTGATGGTGGCTACCGAGGACGTGGTGGTGGCGGCCGTGGATTTGGCGGTCGTGGTGGAGGTTTTGGTGATCGCGGGGGCCGAGGTGGCTTTGGCGATCGTGGAGGCCGCGGAGGGTTCGGTGACCGAGGCCGTGGTCGTGGAGGTTTTGGTGACCGAGGTGGAGGAGCCATGCGAGGTGATCGCCGCGGAGGTGATCGTCATCGTCCCTATTAATCGTATTAATCGTGTAACCAAGAAGAGCCAAAAGATCAACCCTTTGGCAACAGCAAGAACTCAAGAACACCGAAAAGAAATCAAATGCCACCCCTTTTTGCCGCAGTATTGGGCCCCCTTACCTTACCCCGCTAGTAGCCTCTTAGTTAGGAAAATCAGCCCCGCCCTCTATAATTCACTACAACCTGAGAAAGTGTTTTGATGATTGACTTGACTGAATGCTTATTTGTGGAAATGTGTGTGTTCGGACCTCTTTTGTTAGAACTGAATGGGTTCCCTATTCCTAACTATAATGATTGGCGAAGTGTTATATACTGTGTTCCTGACGTGACCTGGCGTCTTGTTACTGTCTCATTGCGTTGGCCTTGAACTATCTCGGTAACAACCTCATCTTCTGTAATAAAAGGGTACAAACATGTTACAAAACAAAAAAAACTGGCGTTTCAATGGTTTCGCTTGCAAGCAATTGGACATTGGCAAAAGGTGTTTTAGTTTACTGTTTAGGATCTTTAAGAGATTCCCATTTAATCTACCAAAAGGTATGCAACACCTAGAAGGGAAAGAAGCACTAAGAGTGGGCCAAACATCATTGAGGAGAATGCAGTTTCTAAGATTACGAAAGATTTAAGATTGAATTCCTAGACAATATTTCATTAATAATATTCGGGTAGCTATTTTTATATTGCCTAATTTTTTGTTTAAATTTAAATTGCCTATTTATAATAGTGCCTAAATAATTTTCTTTAATTAACTCTGTATTTTCCTAAATAAATTTCAGCATTAAACTTTCAGCACTAAAGTTTCTTTCAACTGCCACTAAAATGATAAATAATAAATTGAAATATGCTCTAAAATGTAGTCGCACTAAGAAAAAATCCCACTAAAAATAGGCTTTAATCTTGTCTGCACTGAAGTGTAGTGACACCTAGTGCTCTAGTGACACCCATGTTTTACACCCTCGTAAGTGTGTCGAAGGTTTTGTTTGGTCTCGGTTGCTTTTTTAACAAGACATTAAGTCCTTACATGTATGGAATTGGGCGCTCAAAAAGATTCAAATACTTGTTTTGTGCATTGTTAACTGAGTAAAACACAAATTTGCACATATTTCATATGGTTTACGATGAGGAATATAAAAATTTCAAGGCTCTTCGGGCAAATTACTTCAGAAACAGTTTGAAGGAGATTAGTCTTAGAAAAACTGGAAAGGAATCAAGTTCAAAGTGATCAGGATTTGCTTCATCAACAAATAAAATAACCATGGTAAGATCTGAGATTTTTGTAATTCGCAGATCTCTAACACCTTGAGGGTCACTCTGCACCGGTTTGCCTGTTCACCTATTTCTGAAAATGGGATTCCGAAAAGCCAAAGAGGGTGACCCAAGGGTCAACTCAGAAGTGCAAATTTTCGTTGAAAATCTCCCCAAAACCGTGACTGTGCCGGAACTGAGTAAGTTCTTTGAAAAGGCTGGCAAAATTAAGAAAGACCGAGACACTCGCCAGCCTCGAATTTGGTTATACCATGATAAAACCACAAAAGAACCGACTGGAGAATGCACAATCACCTACTACGATCACGACAGTCAAGTGAAGGCTCTCGATGAGTTCAACCAAGCCTTGTTCCAAGGTCACACCATTACAGTAACGCCTTCCATTGTCAAGTTCCACATGGCCAGAGTACCCCCAAGGAGGGCGAGAGAAGCTGTTCGTGGTCGAGGACGAGGAGGAAGTCGTGGAGGTCGAGGTCGAAGCCGAGGCAAGCCTCAAAGTGATGATGCCCGTTTTCTTGCTTCTTCAAGAATTAGTGGTTTTGGACATTCCCGAGGTCAGTCTAATGATCGAAGACGGAGTTACACCGAAGCTCCTTCAAGAGTGCAATGTCTGAGTGAAAGTAAAAGTCGACCAAGTGTTGGAAGGGACGAGGACAATCCCTCTCATGACCGGAATCTCTCTGGAAATAGTGGGTCTAATCGAGCTACTAAATGCCCCTCTGTTGATATGGAGCGGTCTACGCGGCCAAGAAGTGATCGTCGTTTTCAACCCTACTAATTCGGTCAATTTCTAATATATTTTGAAATAATTGATGTATCGTTTGAACTAAATTTAAACACCGGATTGAACAAAGTATATCTCGGCAAGGAAAACCATTCGCTAGCAATGTTTTCTGGGCTAATAAAGCAAAAAAAATGCAAAACACCAGTTCAGACGAGGTAAAGCTAAAAGTTAGAAAGTATAGTTCGAAAGCAAGAAAGAATCGTGTAGGCTGCGCGTTGATGAGCACACCTTTTGCCAATTAGATCACCTACTCACACTGTTACACTGTCATTCAAACAAGTTTTGAAGGTCACCGGTATCGTTGACCATGGCCAAGGAGGACCTCCTTGTTCATGGCAAGTCATGAGATGACGAAGTTTGAAGATCTCCATGGAGAAGTGAAAGAGTGTACGTATGTAGAGCCGGAAGCGCTCCAAGTTCAAACGGGAAAGACACAATCCGCAAGTAAACGCAAAGGTATTGTACCAACTCTGTCATAATTCATATTCATTTCTTCTCAATCAGGACCAAGAGAGACATGCCAAAGTGCCCCATGATAGTCCAAGTGTCCCTTTGTAATTTTGAGTGACCACAACGTTTTTTCCTCTTCATGTCAGTTTTGGTTCCAAACGTTCTGGGCGTGTTGAAAAGAGTTATTTGCAATATTTATTTAAGACTTGGGAGCCCAAAAAGTCTCTTTCTAATTACTGAGAGTAATATTATTATGGGAGCAAATTCACTATTCTTAGCAAGTTAACGCGATGAGTGTAATCAAGAATTGTCCAAAAAAAATATTGGCGGTACCGGTACTCAAGTTGTATAACAATTTTTTTTTGGTTACGATGTCAGAACTGAATGGAATGAATCATTTTTCAAGTGCACACAATGTTTATCGCCCGATTTTGACGGTCTTCTCTGAATTTCAGGTTGTCACTCTTCCTCCATGAATGCAATAATTGCATGCATCCCACATTCACCGGGTAAAACAATCGGAAATGTTTCTTGGTTGTCTTACTTGTGTAACATGTTCATAATTGTTTTTGTTTCAGATCAATCAAACTTCAGAGTCCATTTCCCAGCGTGACCTTCGACAACCAATTGAAAAAATGTATATAATAAAGCCTTGATAATAGCTACATTTTGAATTGTCTTTTCATTTACTTTTGAAGGTTTTTTCTTGTTGTAGAAAATAAATTCAATTTAATCAGCTTCCCCTATAGTTGTGGCTCATTGTTTTTTAAACTTTTTTTACCACTTCAACTAGATGGCAAGCATCTAGACCCTCGCGTCCACTTTTTAGTTGTGAGTTAGTTTTAAGGGATATTACAATGATAAAAGTCGTTTTTAAGGTAATTTGTCCTTACTTTTGAAGTGTATAGAGCTCTATCCCGCCCCAATGAGAGCGCATGAACTTGACGGC
>CM021319.1:804984-873322 GCA_010645155.1 Tigriopus japonicus
CGATTTTGTAATCAAATTCCATTCGTCATACTGCATGTTTGCTTTCGGTTTCGGTAGGCTTACCCGAAACTGAAATCGAAATTTCATCCGAAAGCGATTTCAGTCCATCAGCAATATTAATTAAGACTTTGGTGGCCTTTCTTTTGGTCTCCCTCGAAGGTTTGTCGCCTGGCTCGGCAAATACTTTTTCAACCCATTTTTAACAAAATGAAGCAATCCCTCGGGATTAAATCGAAATCAATAGTACCATTCGTACCCTTCGAAATTCGAATTGGAATGACCAATACTATGGACAAAAAGAGACATTCATTTGGGCAGCTTGCGGATGTTTCCTGTTTGTGACCCCAAATTCGACTTCTCCGACTAAATCAGTTTTGAAAGGAAGTTTCCTGTATCCCAGAAACCAAGTTGAGCTGAATAATGGTTTCCATAATGAATATGAAATTAGACCAAGGAAATCCATCCATCTGCGCAAGCATTACCACAATCACTTGCTTCATTACATCATGATCTCACAGTAACACTTGAATTAGAGCAAACGTACTTGTATATTCACACGTTTCATGATGGCTTTTGAAACAAATACTACATAATTATTCTGCTTTAAAGTCTTCACCGTTTTTGGAAATAGTTCTTCACGCGTCTTCAGGAAACAATGGCAGAAGTTAAACGTAGATTGTTCCTAAAGTGTGAAATGTAGTATGTATAAGGCTCCAAAACGGAAAAGATCATCAAAATACCTTCCGTTGCATTTCTCATAATGTTCCAAAATTATGTACTGCACATTGACAATCGATAGTCATCATAAAGTGCATCAACATTTTATTAACTGCAAAACTTAGAGTTTCCTAGACTCAGGATCCACTATCATCGTCCCGTTATTAGAATTGTTCAATTGTACTTCAGTTCAATCAGTTCAATTGACTAGTATGTACTTTCAAGTTGACAGTTCAGATTACAACTAGCTAAAGCCTAATAGTGAGACTTGATTCAAATTAATAAAGGCAATCAGTTGATGAACTCATTGACACCTACAAGTTGTTGTGTAACGACTTTACTTTTATTGCATGTTTGTGTATCTAACAGTGACACGATAATGGAACTCAGGCTCAGAAAGAAATTCCATTTGTCCTTTCAATTTGATACTATAGAGTGGCTATCGGCACCCAATGGGCCCATTTGTGATTTCGGTAAACCCTGGAGCAATGGGGAAGTCCAAAATTGTGGATACGAGAATCCTCCACAGTGCTGTGGTAGGGGGATTTTTTTCTAGCGCTACAAGGAATGGGATTCCTTGTTAACAAATAGTAAATCACATGTATAATTTGTTATATTAATATTTATACAATATTTGGTCTATAAACAAGTTATTTTTGGCAGAGCTATACAACCCTTGAATGGTTGATCAGGAATAGTAGTTTAAAATTTATGTATCCCTGCCTTAATTGCTGTTAGGGGATCAAATCTTACATATTCTCGAGAAAAACTTATGAAACAATGATGGAGCCCGATAAAGAAGAGAGGAGGACTTTATTGTTCGAACTAGCCTGGATTCCTTAGGATTTGGAGGTGCTCTCAGAACGCACAAGCAAAACCAGTGACATTGTGTATTTTTTTTCTAGATTTGTTCTTCTTTGGTGCATCAGATCTTGATAGTGTGAAAGTTTGACATATTTTCTTTGTCACTAATCGAGGAAGTATATGATGGAGTGGAGGGATCCTTACCTGAAACTGGAAGTTGAGACTTTAGAGTGCTTAACTGACTCTAACACCAAATAGAAAACTCCAGACTAAAAGCATGAATAGTATTGAGTTTCTGTATGATATTAAAAAGCTTATGATGCATCAAGAACAATATTAATGATTTTGTTGCACAATTATTTTGGACTATTGTCGTGGACTTTTTCCCAAATCCATTCTTTTGGTTGACTTTCTATTTTCGGTTCAGCGTCCGAAACCGAGGTTCAAATCGAAATTCCGCCTTTTAGTCCATCACTAATTTCTATAATGTCAAATAAACCTCAGGTAAAATAGGTTTAATGAGTATAGATTTGCGTTTTAGGACGAAGAGAAGGTAGACAAAAGCCAAACAGTACGTACATTGCGGAAAAAGAATTCATATTTCGATCAGCTCTAAACAATAAAACAAACGAGTTAAGCTATTGACTCCAAGGTGAGCTACTGGACGTCCACTAAGTCACCAGAAACATCCGTCCTCTACATTTACACTTGTTGGTTGTACCACTGCCATGAAAAGGCTCGCAAGATCTTTTAAAAATAGCCTTTAGTCATCCAAAGATAGCCCTAATCATTGTCCCCTTTAACCAAGGGCACTCGAAAGTTATTAGTCTCGTTCAGTTAACAATCTTGAGGTTCACTCTGATCAAGGAGCTGCAAGGCAAACAATTCCTTTTTGGTTGAAGTTTTTCGAGGAACACTCGAATGACGTCAATAAGCGCGTTTGTCATCCAGGTGAGTTTCTCTCCATGCATAATTGAGTTGGCTTAAAAAGTGAGCTTTTCAACAGGACAATTGTAGGAAGTAGTCAATTTGAGATCACTCTTCCACATTCGTCCTCCCACCCATTGAAAAGAAAATGATGAATAAATATGATTCTGAGTCAAAGGGGAAATCCCTAAGTCCGAGAAAAGCTTCCCCGTTAAAGTTGTGACACAGTCATCATTGACATGCCTTCATGTTTGGGCATGATATTTCACTTCAAGTGCTACCGAAGGTTCACGAAATATTTATCACCTAATAGTGGCGTGGCCATCCATGTGTCGTCAAATGAATGAAGGAATGAATGAGTGATTTTTCCCACGTGAAAAAAAAAATGAGCGACGTTTCTTCAAGATTGAAACCATCGCATTTCCTCCTATATGAATGTCAAAATTTCAACCTATTTTTTTTGGGAAGTTAGGGAGTTCCAAGTGTCATTCTTCAAGATTAGCTATTGTTCCTCCCATGCCGTAAAATGTGAATCAAGATGGATTAAATATCTTTTAACCCTTTTAAATCTGGTGTTACAAATTTGTAATATCAAGTAAAATTGACTTAATTCAGCTGTTGCTTGGATCTAAGAATGTTAAAGTAATGCTTCTTGCCCAGCATCAAGCTGGTGTTTGCTTTTGAGGCCTTTTTTGCTGGGCAAATAATGAAATACACACATAGATAATATACGGTTATGCACAACCAAATCGTGTTGCTCGGATCCGTTCATGCATGCATTAGATTCATCTTCCTTCAGACATTTTTAGCCTTCTCCGAATTGATTTTCGTGTAAAACTGAGTGTTCGTTTCCTCTCTCTCTCTCTCTCTGAATCCCAAAACATCCTATCCGAGGCTCTTCCAAAAGTACGGCGCATAGGTGAGCCCAATTGGGGCCCCGCCGTTGAGGCCTGATTTCTAGGCCTAGGATCAGCGTGTACTCGGAGAAAGAGTTTTTGAGTCGTTGCACACTCCGACCGAGGTGTAAAAGAACAGCAAGCAAAGATAAGAAAGTATAAAAGGCCGTTTGAGACATGTGGTTCCTCAGTGACTGAGTCGAGATCCAAGTATCATCATCTCCGCCAACATTCAAAAGTTCAAGAATGGTCGAGGCAAGAAACGGCATGGAGAACCATGCGGCACAATGCATCGTCTACAGCAAAAGGACAGCCAAGCTCATGAACTCGGTTGAGCTCACATCGGATGGGAAGACAGCCGGTTTACCAGAGTATTCGAATTTGAAGCGGGCTGGAGATGTTGAATCGGGCATGGTGAACAAGATGAAAACGGGTCGACAGCGCTTTCGATGGAACCTGATCTTCAATGTCTTGCTGTGGATCCTTCTACCTCTGCCATTGTGGTTGCCTTATTTGACACAACACTTAGAGGTCAATTTTATATCCTTTTGGGTCTTGCCCATTATTCAAGGATGTTTCATGTTCTTCTGGATTGTGGTCGGCATCTTGGCCATAAGGACTACTTGTATCATGTACCGGAACAGGAAAGAGGATTTCAGGTCCAAGTTGACTACCGCTCAGAAAAATCAGATCCACCATTTGGCCGTAATATCATGCTACAAAGAACCTGTGGACCTCATTGCCAGTACTATTGAGACTTTGGCCCAACAAACGGTTGCATCCGATACAACCATGGTTGTTTCCTTTGAAGAAAAAACACCGGATCTTCGCAGCAAACAAGGCCAACTTTGCGATTTGTTTGGTCAACGATTCCAGGAGATCATCTTCACGATTCATCCTTTCGGCCAAGAAGGTGAGATCCCGGGCAAGTGTTCCAATGCCAATTGTGGAATTCGAACTGCTTTGGCACACGTCAAACGTCGAGACAAGGATGCTTTCAATCCAGCCAACATTCTTATTACCACTTGTGATGCCGACTCCAAGTTTCATCCGCGATATCTGGAGGCTCTTACCTACAAATACTTCAATACTAAGGATGCCATCACTGGATGCATTTTTCAAGCCCCTCTACTTTACAACTGGAAGCTCGATGAGCTCAGTGTAGTTACCAGAGTGACTGGATTGGTCCGTGCTTTCCTCATGATGGGTGCCATGATTCCATTCAATATCAATACCATGTCCATTTTCTCATTTTCTGCCTCCATGTGCATTGCGGGTGATTTTATTCACCCTGGTTATCAAATGGACGACATTATTGCCCTGATCCGGTGGATGGGCGTGTGCAAGAAAAGAATTCGGATTGTCATGATCCCTTTACCGATTCTATCGGGTCCAACCACTGGAAGAGTCGTGGAAGAGGAAATCGAGGAATGGGCCAGACAAGCCAGACGTTGGACCATTGGAGCGGCCGAAGTGTTCCATTACTTTATGGTCAAATCGATGAACATTCCATTTTTTAGTGCTCTCTCATGGGGCATCACTTTTTTCCTCTATTATGGTAAGTGTTTTCAAATCTATAAAGGTTAGCGTGTTGGTTTTGAAAACACGTGGCAATCGCAAGAGTTGAGTGAGGAGGAGATTGTATAATTCCGCCTTTTCCCTTTAATTTCAGTTGTCATTTTGTGTTGCGCTTCATTGTACGGACTCATCTTGGGAGTATCTATTGGGTTCATCATGCCATCCATGGATGGATTCCCGACAATTTTGACATACTTCAATTACGTTAGCTTAGGTTTTAATTATGTTGTGTTTGCACTCATTTTCATTATTGATGTATTCACCGTCAAACTCACACAACCTCGCATCTACGAACGGATTTCTTTGGTCCGAAATGTCTTCCAATGGATTCTTTCCCCGTTTGTACTCATCGGATACTCATTGGTTGAGTTGTTTGCACTTCACGAGGTTATGATCCGAGGCAAAAAAGTGTGCAAACATGGAGCGAGTAAAAAAGACAATCTGTAGCTTTTATACTCGATCGCAAATCTCCAATGAAATGTAATGATCTCTAAATAACGTACTTCAACATGCATCAAGCTTAAATGTCTGCACACTTGTCATCATCTTCAATTAGGCTTCCTACGTGTATTTTTTTCAAATCATTGAGATAATATAATAATTTACAAGGTATCCCAAATGTTTTTGCCGGTTTTACAGCAATACACACACACGGCGCTATTTCATTTAAATAATAATAAACCACCAAACCGCAAGTTGGTATATTCTACAGCATTCTTATAATAAATTGTTTAAGCTTTTGGTGTTTCCTGACCATATTAATTGATCAAGAAAGAGGCTCGCACACACATTGAAACCGTTACTTTTTATTCCTATCAAATTTTGAGGTACTTTTGCGGTGAAATCCTTTACTTTGCTCTTGAGTTGATAAATGCTACCTCTGAGAGAAAAAGAAAAAGTAAGAGGTCTCTATGAATTCTTTCTTTAGTTTGTTGTAGATTTCCTGGCCATTCAATTCTGGAAGTCATTGTAAATAAGAAGTTTCATTCGTATTCTAGCTCTAATCGAAAGGACACTTTCGATTTGAGCTTCAAAACCGAGAAAGAACTATCTCCTTTGCTTCGTTTCTTTACCAGAATTTCGGCTTATATCTGTTTTAAAAAAGCATTAACAAAGTCTTCCTCTGAGTAGTTCCAATGGGATTCACCTATAGGTATATCAGACGACAAACTTACATTTCTCCTGGTCAAGTGTCTAAAAACTAACAGAATTGTTTGAATTACCAAGCTTAAAAGAAGGTCCCGAAAACGTACTTGACAAACAAATCATCTTTTTTGTTATCCAATACGTCTCTTTGCTAAATCCAAAAACCGAACTTTATTAAGCTAGTTTTATGGTTCAAAAATAATATTTTGATATTTTCTTTCAAAAAGTACAAACCTAGAAAAAACTTGACCCAATATATGGGTAGAGAAATCCAAATCTGCCCTTAAAATCGTCAAAGAAGGTTTAAAATAACGCTATTTAATGTGACAAATGCTCTATAAAACAAAAAAAATAAGAAAACAGACACTGCACTGTTCCGTGGGAACAAAAGTTATTGAAATAACCTATTGTACCTACGCGTACGATACTTATCTCCGTAGTCACGCACACTACAGATGGAAAATTCCCCACTTCAAAGAAATGTGTACTTTTCCTTGGTGAAAAAATATTCCTGTCTTCTTCATATCCATTAAGAATTAGCTTTGAAATCTCAAACGAAGAAACCATGAACTTAGGAATGAGGAATTTTAGATTCGGGTTTTTTCCAACACCTACATTCAAATCATTAGGATTGTCACGATTTATCATAAAATTAGTCAATGCTTGAACTCGTTTATATCCTGTGAGTATGTTTGAATACGTAGGATTCCCCAATCAGAGTACGTATGCAAAATTTCCATGATCAAGGACAAATCCCTTTACCCAGGTACTCATGAATTTCAGAAGCAATGGGCCTTGATAGACAAGACCAAATAAAATGTTTCAAACTGAACATAGATTCAGAAAGCTTAGAAAATTAGGATTCTAAATGTGTAAAAAAATTAGATTTCACTTTTTTCGATTCCAAATCCACGCAAGAAAATTGTACGCAATGTTTGGTTCACAATCAACCGAAATACGAAATTCGGGAGGAACTAAACCAAAAACAAACCTCGGTTATTATAAAGAAACCAATGTTTTGCTTATTTAACAGAGAATTTCACTTTGCAGAGGGGTTCGGAAAAGGTAAAAATTCATTTAATGGAGAGCTTCACGTAAAGAAGAGATTAAAATAGGCCTCAAAGAGATAAATTATCACACATTTTCAAGGGAAATTTCCTTGGAATAAGTAGTTTGCATGACAGATAATATGAGGACAAAATGCTACTCAAAAACAAATAGCGATACCTAAGAAAAACAGCTGTCATTTTACATTTTTTTAGAAAGCCAATATTTTTGTCATCTAGATCACGGGTGTGCAAACCCTGACCCGCGGGCCAAATGTGACCCGCGAGCTGATTTCGCGTGGCCCGCAGCATGATTTTTTATGAATTTTATACTAGAAATTATTTGCCGGTTTGGATGGTGTGGCCCGCGAGCGCCAACGGTCCGGCCACTTTGGCCCACCCCTGCACACCCAATTTGCACACCCCTGATCTAGATGACTGTCTCAAGATTCAGCAGGCCCTGAGCACATCCTTCTTGGGTAGCCTCTCTTGTTTTCAAAATGAACAACTTGCCGTCAGAGCGAACCTTCCTAAGTTCTTTCATTCACTCCTCCTTTACAATAAGGTGTAGAAGGTTAGCGTGTTTTGGGTGGAATATGGCATATATGTATATCTAGCCCCTAAATTAACTTATCAAGACGTCTATGAATATGAAAACCTTGTAAAGAAATATGTAGCTCCAAAAATCGACGCATCGATTCTCCAGTTATTTGCTCTCGACTTTACCGTGAAAATGTGATCGATTTTGTTCTTCATGATTATCTGCAATGGAACCTTTTTTCACACTTTTGTGACACATGGAAGACTTTAAATCATACGTATCTCCCCTTTTTAAAGACATCTTTGGTTGCTATAAAGATTGGCTACCAATTTTGCACCTCCAACATAAAGTTTGATGGGCTGGTCGCAATTTATCGTTCAAACCCCCCTACAAAGACCTTTAATCTTTGCAATTACTGCCTTGACGTAAAAGACTAAAGTTAGAAATAATAGAAGGGCTCGGCAAGATACTGTAAAACGAGAACTCGGGTTCTCTCAAGATTTTAAGAAATTGATTGCTCTCTGGTCAAAAATTGGATAAAGTAAAATGGCTTTGGTTCAGATTGTTTTTGACCTTCAAGACAAACATGATGCTCACTGGTCTTTAAGTGAAGTCTCACGATTCATTTCACCACTTTTCGAGTATCAAACCAATTCCGAGTTACTTGAATAACCTACATAAATGGACAAGGAACAAATGGCAATTCACCACAAAGTTGACTAGTGTCAGCTCACATGAAAACAGACATACTTATTGAAATTTTCAATTCCTTGTTAGTCACGATGCCTTCGAATTTTGGTGCCCTTGACGTTTGGTGCCGACACCGACAACGTTTTCTTGGAATTATTTTCCTCTTTAAGTCATTGTAGATTTGAAGATTCTTAGATTGCGAAAAGTGGTTTATATTTTGCCATTGCAATCCAAAGAAACGTCTACTGATATCGGTGTGGAATCATCAAAACACTTGAAAAGACACGAATTCCGTCTTCGTTCCAATCTCGGTCATTTCATCTGTACACGTCAGGGATTTCTTTCTAGAGCTGCAAGAGCAGTAAGGCTGAAACGAATGAAATATTGGTCAACGACATCTCGATCAGCGCCAATGAACACTTCTTTCCTCGTCTATGTATGAATATTAATTGAACCATAGATAAATTAATTAAAGATATCTCAATTTTGACGGCGCCCAAAAGCACCCTCTGGAAGGAATTACCTAGAGGTCCTCTTGAAAGCGGTGTTTCATGATGAAGCTCATAGAGTGCGTTGTGTGGTGTTGTGTGTTACCCAAATATCCTTCATGAAGTTTGCGTCTCAGGGTCAATCCAGAAAATACAGCCTGAGTCATCTAGAGGTCATCAATCAAACTACTGTCACCGTAGTCTGCCTGTTTAGCTAGAACTGAGTATTCTGAGCTTGGTCTGTGATTGAACTATCTCCAGGCCATTGCAGAAAACGGATCGTCGAACTGACCAGCACATCCCTTTAGCGAAAAATAATTTAGGGCTGCGACAAACATAAATTGAACTTTGAATTTTCAAAATTGACCCTAACCATATTCCTAGTTGAACCCTGTCGATAAAAGTAATAAAAAATGTTCAATGGTAAATTGAACAGTAGTTTTGTTCAATGGCAGGAATTACTAGTGACGTCATCATTTTTGGCGGGAAAAAAGTTCGGAAGACATGTGTTTCTGATGAGTGCAAATGGTAGTTAAAACGAAGATTTGGGCTTGGTAATTGCAACAATGCCTTTCTCATCTATACAACTTGGAGTTGGAATAGCAATTATTGACATTTTTTGCAAAAAAATGTTTTGCTCCTTTATCGAAAAATTTGCATTCTGATGAAATGGTCACATATTCTTGCCCCAGTTTTCTCCTACTTGATGCCTTGGATCTTAGATCAAGGCAAGTTTCCCTCTTCTCTAAAAGTAGCTCATGTCGTTCCAATTTTTAAGGGCGGAGATAAGTCAATCCCTAGCAATTAGAGGCCCATTTCTCTGACTTCCAGCGTTGCAAAGGTTTTTGAGAAGATTATGAAGTCCAAGCTTGTAGGTTATTTGTAGGGATGTCATTCTCTAGTAAATGCAACTTTTTGCAATTTTCCCGTTTATTTCCATTTTTTGCAATTTTTCAGGTTTTGTGCAATTTTTAGCAATTTTCATGCATTTTCCCGAGATTCCCGCCAGAAACCTGTTCCATTTGTGCAAAAACTGGTTTTGAGTACAACAATTATTCTAAGTGGCTAAAATAGTGCCAAATATTTCAGTCGTATAGGGAAGCAGACGACAACTTTATGGGCTTTTGCAGTCCTTACATTGAATAGTGATAAATATATCTGACCGCAGTTTGATGGCAGCACATTGGAAAGTGCATTCTGAGTTATCTTGGAGTTAAAACTTTTCACTGAGTCATTAATGTTTGCCTCAAGTTCATACTAGAGCCATTTAGCCCGCTAGTTCATACTAGTGATGTATTTAAGTTCATTTCAATCTGTTCAATCTTTTAGAACTGCCACCAATGCCATTGATCTTGATGGCACCCCAGGCCCGAAGTCTTCAATAACGGGCTCCCTTTTTGGATATTTTCTATAAACGAACGGAGTTTCGCAGAAGTGGTAAATGTACAGTTTTACGTGAATTGGCAGTCACAACGTATTATCGGGCGCAAAAGTGATTGAACAAATTGAAAATCAGATTGAACTCTTTCAGTAGTTGATACTTATGCATTCGTATTTGGCTTCAATATCAAATTTTCGAGCCCTGAATAATTCGAGTCAAAAGCCATAATTTACTCCTAACGCCATCTATTGTACTTTCCTCAAACTCGTGTGAAATGTTCAAAGGCTTGTGTAACGTGAGATGCTTAGAAAAGCTCAACAAAGCTGTTTACAAACAAACACCCATCCACCTTTGTTCATAAATGGTTTCCCAGAATTCAATGGAACACTTCATTGTTAAGATGTAACAGCAAAAAAACTTTGCAAACCCCATTTAAGACCATTCAAAAAGGTCTTTCCCAGAATGAAGGTTTTGTGCAATTTTCAGTGCAATTTTGACGTTTTTTGTGCATTTTTTTGCGCAGGTTAGGCCATTTTTGTGCAATAGAATGACATCCTTAGTTATTTGGAAGTCCATGAATTAATTCCTTCCAGACAGCATGGGTTTCGAGCTCATTTTAGTACAGTAACCCAATTGGCTGATCAAATTGAGCAAATCATTGAAGGGCTCTAGTCAGTTGATGTAGTCAAGGATTGATGTAGTCTATCTTGACTTTGCCAAGGCCTTTGATCAGGTAGATCATGGTCTTTTGCTCGATCAACTCAAAGAGTTTGGGGTCCAGGGTAAGGTCCTGACTTGGATTGATAGTTTTACAAGCGAAAGAAAGCAAATAGTTAAAGTTGAAGGATCTTTTAGCGGCATATATGATGTCAAGTCAGGTGTTCCGCATGGTTTAGTTTTAGGTCCGCTCTTGTTTATTCTCTTTATTGCTCCTCTCCAGAAGTTTAGAACAAAAGCCAGTATTTTTTCATGTACTGATGACACAAAATTAGTTTGTGGAAGGAATGGTCAGGACAAAATGTTTAGTTGAGGACTTGTAGAAAGTCTACTCTTGGGTTGGAGTCACTAGACACACAATTGTGTGTCTAGCATCTTCAATCTGCTCGAATTACTCTGTTAAAGAAGAGCTTTCTACAATTTGGTAGTTTTGAATTCATTAACTTTCTGGTCTGGCTAATCAAGCATACAGACTAGCAGAGCCTTGACAACGAAGGCCTTAACAAAAGGGTCCTTCCTGTCCAATGGTGAATACAGATATTTCTTGTACTCATAGCTTACATGCCTCAAGATAGTCTCCATAATATAAATGGCACAAAATAGAAAAGTAATAAAAAATGATAGAATAAAGCCGTAATAACATGAGGGGATAATTTGAAAAATGATGGGTATCGGCCAAATCACGAAAAGCCTTATTTTATTGTAAAATATGTATATTCTGTTCATCAAGGATTAGTGTTGGTACACAATTTGTTGATTCAAATCGTTAAGTGCCATACTTTCGGATCTCGTCAACACTTGAGATTCTTGATTACGCTTTTGGACAGCTTGGTGAATGAACCAACCAAATACAAATCCCGTCATAATGGCTCCAATGTACGATACTATTATATAGTATTTGTAAATGGACATGACATGAATCATTTGGGCTAAATCGTACTTCATATAGATCATGAAGCCCTGTCCAATGGCGTAGAAAAGAAACGTCGCGAGCAAAATGATGGCGAAAGTTATCTTCATTCTTTTGTTTCGCGATCGCGGAATTCGATGTGGTCTCAATCCGTTTCCAAGAATAAAGTCATTATTGATAGCACCATACATTCTGTGACTAGGTCGAATTGGCTCTTGTGGCATCGGATTTAGCGGGGCAAAAAGGCTTTCCGAGAATGGGTAACCTATTGTGAACAAACTGTGTTTAATCGTATGAATAATATAATACTTTGCTAACTTACGGTTGAGCGATTCATTTGTGTCCGCATAAAACCCAGTCTCAAATGTTGGGGGAGATCCGTTGAAATAGGACGTGACCATGTCTGCTGGAGAAGGACATGGTCGTCCTCTGCAGGGCAAACCTGGGATCACTTCAGGCACGAGATATTGGAGAAAGGGCATTTCATTTTCGTTGCTTCGTTCTGCCATTTCGCCTTTTTTCCTGGAGAAGTCAATGAGCTGACCGACGTTGTTGAGACTCTGATAGGAACTGAAAGCTGACCAGCGTGGTAATGGTAGCTGATAGCACGCTGTTCTAGCCGTTTATTCAAAATCTCGCACAAATCAATTCAATGGTCGGCCAAAGGTCCGTACTATCGAGCGGTATAATACGGTCTAGCGTCGTTGACCTACTTTTTGGAGCTTTTAACAGAGTTTTGACAGATTTTGGTGATGGTTTGAGAGCATAATGAGCTGGTATCGAGCGTCTTGAATAACTCAAACCGGGGACATTTTTTTGCATGTCCTTGTGGTTAGTTCAATCGAAAGTAACATGGCTTGGGACATAATAGTCATGAAAAGTCATTGTCTAGCTAATCTGATTCTATTGAAGGTAAAATTACGCTCGTACTTCAAAAAATCAAATGTTGGCTGAAAATGTCGATGAATTTTACTCTGCATATCGAGGTCTTTTGCAATCTATGGCAAAACCGTCCACGATCTTGAAGTTATGACCAGGGGCCATCAAGTTTGTTTAACATATTGCCAGAAAAATGTTGCATTTTTATAATTATAAAATTATAATTATAAAAATTACAAAAAAAAACTCAACTTCGTTAATCTGGTAGCCAATGCGCTTGGAGGTATGTTCCTCTGTGTATTTCCAATCCCCCCGACAACGGTTAGAAAAACAGGCCATGCCTCAATCAATGATATTGAAACCGACATTGAAAGTGAATAGGGTCATTACCGGGCCGCTCCGATCAGTTTTGCCATTAAGGCCAAGTTGGGTTTCATCAAAATTTGATTAAAGTTGGGTTTCGTACTTTCACAAAAGCCTAACATTTCCAGTTTCTATCAAATATAATGCATGATATTTCGTTTTGCTGATACATCTTAAAAACCTACCGATTTTTTAAACTACATTACTATACTTCAAAACAATTTAAGTTTAATATGGTCGAGTGAGTAACACTTCGGCAGTCCTGCTTCAACTGGGTGGAAAACTCCACCTTATCAGCCGTTTCTGGAAAAATGAAAAGGTCAACAGATCTGCATGGTGCACTCAAGAGTAAACTTTGCTCGTTATTCTATTTCATGTTGCAAAATCGTATGTTTCCAAGTCACCAAGTCATTGTGTAGCCTGTTTGCTCAAGATATTCATGGAATAAGGCCGACAAAAAAGTATTTTCGATCACAAGGGGTGCACTTTTCATGCAAATGCACTTTTTTACACGTTTGGCCGGTTTTTTGCTTTATTTACACTTTTTGCCGTTTTTCTACGTTTTTGCACTTTCCGTGATTTTTTGCTGATATCTTTTGTATTTTGGCCAGAAATTTCAAAAAAATGAACATTTTTTCCAAAACTTTCCGTTAAAAAACCCCAGCATGGCTAAATGATTAATATATTGTTGATTGTTTCAAACATTGGAATTGGCTTCACTTATTGGGGTAAATAGTTTACCTTATGGGCTGGTAATTTAAATCATGTTGATGAACAGTAAGATTTTTCACTGAAAATTCAAATTATTTGATATGAATAACAATTCTGCTCAACAAAACCAATCATGGGATAGAAAGAAACGTTAAATAAACATAGAAAATAATAGTAATCAACCTACCCACTTAAATCAAAACAAAAAGACCAAAAGTACTTAAAAAAACTTGACCAAGTATGGTTCTTGTGTTTAGAAATAAACTCTTTTGGCTTGAAAATTAAAAATGAAGCCAAACGGTCGAAAGGTTAGATAGACATTGCATGTATATGCATATTTATTTTTTACAAAATAAATTATAAGGAAGCGAGAGTGGCCGCGCGTACTAATGTTTAATAATAATGTTTATTGCAAAATTCTTTTTCTCATTGGATATATACATTTAACATACAATTAATGTAATGTTGTCATGAGGGCCCATTCTGGGTTCTCGAGGCGCCATTCGAGGCAGAATATTCACTAGACAGAGGGGTTTTAGTTGGGGGGAGACCTGGGATCGAACCCATGAACCCGAGCATAGCTCGGTCGCGCGTCAGTCAACTGCGCTACAACCATCTCCCTGCGTTCCTATAAACATCATCATCAAAAACCCAGAATGGGCCCACGTCTCAATAGACAAAATTATATCAAATTGATTATACATTGAATATTGCATGCTCAATCCAATGAGGCAAGTCCTTGCAATAAAGATTATTATTATATTGGTTAGTCCGTCATGGTGAAAATTAGTTTTGATACAATTAGTGTTATTGAATACTTAAAAGGTTATTCTTTTCTAGTCTTCTTGTCACTTCGCTTTGTTGGCAAACGAGTATTAAAAATAACCAGTCCTTCCACACAAAGATATTTTTCTCATCAAGTCT
Source organism: Tigriopus japonicus (assembly GCA_010645155.1). Taxonomy (NCBI): domain Eukaryota; kingdom Metazoa; phylum Arthropoda; class Copepoda; order Harpacticoida; family Harpacticidae; genus Tigriopus; species Tigriopus japonicus. The sequence continues at coordinate 819,703 of CM021319.1, forward strand.
GACACAAAAACCGAAGCATTTTGGAGCAATTTTCAGTTCCGTTTTTCATCAAAATTGTTGGATGTAAAAAGAAAAGCAAAATTTCATTCAGGCTTTGTAAAATACTTCAGTTCTTTAAAAAATTGACGAGTGGTTCGACTGAAATGTGAGAAAATTAATTAAATCCACCAATCTGAATGAAGTCAACAATCCTCCCACATATTTTCAACCCACAGGATTTGGATTTCAGGTCCAGTTACTCGTCCTATGGTAGGAATAGTAGAAATAGCCTGAATCGAGGATTCAAAAGTTTGATTTTACCTTTGCTATCGCCAAATCGCCAAAAACGAAGGTACCCATTGAGAATTACAAAAAGAAAAACCAAATAGTCAATGAACATCTACCAAGATAATTGGTCGATACTCCTTGAATTAGTCCAAACCTAGCCTGAAAGTGTGATGCTTAAGAGCTTCACCCACTTGAAAGAGCGCCCACTTTTTAGATCTAGACGAGTGACGGGAAAAGCTATGAAGACTTTGGGCCTATGATTTGAGTTTTGACGGACGGACTCGAGCGCTTCTGGCCGACAGTTTTGCCAGAAGGGGCTTATCCTAAAGAAATATTTCAAGGCCATATGGATGAAATGAATCATCTGTCGCAACAAATAGGACGTTAAGAGAGTTGCTTCAGCAAATCGTTGTGGTAGGTCTTCATATATGTTACAGGGTGCTCAATAAAAACATTCTGCTGATGATCACCTGTTCCAGGAACAATGGCTCGTGCTAGCTCTCAATTCTCAACTCCATATCTAACGACGAAGCAGGTATTACATAAAAGTTCTACTGCGAAGAAAGTGACGGAATTAATCATAATACAAAGTGCGCCGAATTGGGCACAATTTGGTGTTAAAAAACTGGAAATTCGTCTTAAATTCCCACACGATACCAGCGATATTTTGACCATATGTCTTTAAACCTTGCTTTGGCTTCGTTATTTCATTCCTCCAATTTTCATCGTTCGCGTGATTCTGTACTTGACACCTTTTGTTAAATCTTAATGACAATTCTTTGTTAAAGAACTTTATCTAATTTCAAATCAAAGGTCAACATGAAGTAAACAGTGTTGAGTAACTTCACTAATAGTAATGAATTATTATTGTGCATATAATAAGTACATTAACTAATGTTGGCTATTGTTGTTTTTCACCTGTAGAATAATTTTTAAAGCAAAACCTTTTGATTTTATCTAAGCCAAAATCCTGTTTTGAAACGTGTCTGAAACTCATTCTAACTTACTGTCTCAAATAAAATTAATTAATTAATTAAAACCTTTTAATCCAAAAGTGTTAAAATTTAGTCGAAATTCATCTTACACAAAAAGAGTGCTCGTTATAAATGATAAAAGAAAAGTTCAGCCATAATGGGACATGACTCTTTGCAAAATGAAAACCGATTAAATAAAAAAGCCTTGCATCAACCTTAACCAGAGCATAGCAGGCATAAAACTTGACCTAAAAACTTTTTTGAGTACCTATGTGCCATTTAGGTTTCTTATTGTTTATAAACAGACCTGTGCTCTAATTGTAGTTGAAATTTCAATTACGTAACTGTAATCAACTTCTTAGTAATTTTAACTAAATACATTTGAGATCAGAGTAATTGTAATAAATACATTTGATTTCGAAGTAATTGTATTTCAATACATTTGAGATCATAGTAATTGTAATTAATTACATTTGAGATCAAAGCAATTGTATTTAAATACATTTGAGATCAAAGTAATTGTTATTAAATACATTCGAGGTCAAAGTAATTGTAATTAATTACATTTGAGATCAAAGTAATTGTATCTAAATACATTTGAGGTCAAAGTAATTGTATTTAATTACATTTGAGATCAAAATGATTGTAATAAATTACATTTAAACCGACGTAATTGAAATATTTTAATTAGAAATTACAATTACATTTTCACCTATATGAGAAGTTCTGAATGTTATTCAATCACTTTTGGAAAGTAATTGTAATTGTTATTAATTACATTTGAAAATAACGCGATTGCAATTGTATTTCTTACTTTGGAGACCAATGTCATTGCAATTAATTACATTTAAGAAGTAATTGACACACGTCTGTCAAAAGAACCCCAGTTTTTATCACTCCAGGGAACTAGTTTCATTTTTCATTTTGACAGTTATACTAATGGGTTCAACATATTTAGGCGAAAATGGGCAACCCTCTCCTAGTTGGCACATTTCGAGATGGCAAAAAGGGCCAATTGGCGTTGGCCTTCCAAGATCTAGCGTATCGGGTCCGATGTGGCAACGCTTTTTGTTCGAGGTGCCAAGTTTGGGCGAAAGAAGAGTTGAAGCGTAACGTGCATGGATGGAATGGGCAACGCGAACATGCTGGATACACTCACACACTCGGTCCCAAGTTCATTTGGTCGTTAGTGTGTGTATCGTTTGGGCCGCTCATTGCAGTGCTCTCTCGATTTGAGGTAGTGATCTTGAAAATTGTGTAATACGAGTACGCAACGAACGTCTGAGCAACATCATAAGAAAGCAAGGTTAGATTGAATGATTTGATGAGGTGCAAACGCAATTAGATCTTGGACATTTGGACAACGTTGTTGCTCACTTATTCAAGGTAAGACCTTTTCAAAGTGCTTCAAACGTGTTTTATTTCATATTTGTAGTACACATGGAAGTATATAAACGTCTTTCACTTCACGAATTAAGCAAAGGCAAATGGTGCAAATTGGAAGTTCACGGTTATAATATGTTGAAGACCCTTGGATATTCACAGCAGGCCTTGTTTGCAATTTTAACTGCCTTGTTTGCACAACACGGTTGAATGTGACAGAAATAAAGGTTACATTTGTAGTTTACTTCAAACTTGATTTTCCAGTGAGTTGCATATATTTACTTAGATTCAATAAATTTTTCTCCACAATAACCTCGCTTCAGTTTGATTGTCTTGTTATCAATGGCCTTTATTTCCGTTCCTCTATGTGTAACTTTTAGTGTTGGACCGAAAGTGCTTTCTGTTGCAATTTCGGTTTGACAAAAATTTGAAAGTTTTTGTGTCCAAAAACTTCTGAAACTTTGGTTTTCCATTTAAATTTGCGATTTTCCAACATTGAACATTTAAACAATTTGAATTTCTTAAGCGATTTTTGTAAACATATAATTTTGCAGTCAGCTGGTTTTGGTTAAACCCTATCTCGTCCGAAACTTTCGGTTTCGGTTGAGAGTCCTTTAGGTCCATCACTAGTAATTTAATTTTAAACTCTGGAGCTCGTTCTCTTGTACTGTTTATTGACCAAAATCGAATTTATTGGACCACAAAATGCTAGGATAAAATATGAATAGGTAACATTCAAGGTAGAGAAGATCAAATACTTGGAAACGGCTTGCCTTAAAATCTTGGTTTTGAATTATCTATTCATCTGACCACGGCGAAACACAAAACTTAAGATTACTATAATTGGACTACTTGTGCAAGTGTTTCAAAATTAGCTGTTTCAGTTCTAAAAAATATGACCATCTTGCTCACCATAAATTTGTAGATCTGTTCCAAGCATATAGATGTTTCGAAATATCAATATTCACCCTCTCGTGTAGTCATGACCTACCGTGAAGCACCGACGAGTTCGAGTCATTAATTTCACAGCAGTGGTTCCCCATCATTATGCCTGAAACCTTTTGGAGAGCTTCTCTCGATCTTATCTAGAGGTCGGATGAATGGTTGGTTTCCTTTAGAATTTAACTAAACCTTTTTTGGTTAGTCGATTCCTAAATACGCAATTTATAGCTGTAACTAAAGGGTTAAAGATAAAGAACGTTTACTGACATTATTTGGTTCTAAACGTGAAAGAAAGATAGCATCGAAATTTATGCCAATTCAATCCACAAACTAGCTCATCTTTCGATTCTTATCATTGATGTCTTCACAAAAAAATCAGTTCCAATTTTGGTAAAAATCCCAACTTACTTTTCCGACCTCTAAAATATTCTCACTTGTATTCTTGAATACAATACACGCATGCATCAATTTCAATTTGAGCTATCATATCAACTTTCAGCGAAAATTGCGACCCGAGTCAAACGCAAATCTCTCAAATGTCTCAATTCCCCGAATTCATTGTTCGTGTGGCATGTTGCATTGGAAGTGTGGGTTCTACGTAGGGAACCACTTCTTTTACATGTAGATAGACTGTATTTCCGCATTACCCCTTTGTCATGAATTGGCAAGTTAAAATAGCAATTGCGTCGAATATGTCGAGGCGTCGAACACGTCTAGTTTTCATTGGAATGGTATTCGAGTATCCGATTGGGTCGAAAAAAAGACTTGTCTAAATGTTTATGAATGAAAATTTGAATTGTTCTCTGACAAAACAAGATTACGATTATTCTGATTTGCATGTTACCACAACAAATATTTCAATTCTATTGTGAAACATCTTTGCCAAGAGGTGAATGAATAATTTTCAACCCTCAGCTTCTAGTTAATTCCCGTCAGAAACCAACTTCATCTAGAAGTGTAAACAAACGTCTGAGCCCATCTTAAACAACAAACTTTTTCCCTAACTCTTCAAGAGTCTTTCTTGACTTGAGGTCGGTCTCAAGATTTTGGAAGCAGAAGTTAAGTTTGGGACCAAGTTCATCCAGAATGTACCATGAAGCTTGTTTGTTGTCACTTGAGCTCATCTTACACTGTCATCGTATGATATCACCCGCATCTAACTCACATTTCGAAAAGAAAGACACAGGGTGTTGACATTTCATTTGCATTTGTCAACACTGTTTGTCATGTGCTACCCTGCGGTTTCACAGTTCCCTCAATTCAACAAATTTGTTCAGCCCTTCAATATGACACTTTTTTGAATACTCAACATATGGAGAACCCATTCAAGTTGTATGGAAGTAGTATTATCCTTTTCTTTGTCGGCACTATCTCTGTTTTCGCTTTAAAAAAATCCGTATACGGTTCATTATGTTGCAAAAGTCACTTGCTCCTTTACATTTTGACCAATGGTAAAATTACAAGAGCAAGTTTTTGTCGAAGTTTGATTTCACAAATTTACAAGCTCTTAACTTTGGGGTGAACTCAAAAACGGCCTAAAGGTGCAGTTACACGACACGTTTTGCATCGACGTTCGAGACACACTTCAACGTCACAAAAGCAAATTTTCTTTTGGCTTGTAGGGAGGTTTCCGCAAGGGGTTTTGAGGTTGTACATCTATGATGTTAAAGTTTGACGTAACAAACATCATGTAACTGCACCTAAAGGAAAAAATTGTGTCTAAGACAAAGTGCGTCAAAAAATCCCCCCTGGAAGTGCACCTTTATACCCATTTTGTTAGTTAGGAGAACACTTTGTGCTACCAAAATTGTAACCACAAATTACTCTTGGAGGCTCCAAAAAACTTTGAGTCTAAATATAGTACGTTGTCAATATCGATGATTGCCGAGGAAATACGGCGAAGAACAAGGAATATTCAATCTTGACACGCCCTTTGCCAATCACGTGGTGGCTCCACTACAAGCAAAACTACGAATTATCGGCATTGATTGTTTGTTTTGCCTTTGGCATATATTGGTCGTTTTTCTCACTTGTTGGGTTTATTTGACATTTCCGAACTTTGCTCCACCTTCTTCATTTTTTTCTTCTGTGTGGATTTCCGATTGTCATGGGACAAAATGGGATTGGAGATAAGTAAAGAATACGAGATAGCATTGAGCAATTTGTTATCATACCTAACTTGGAGATGACCTCGATCAAGAAAGGTGGAAACCAATTCATGTATAGTAAATGAGTCATTGTTAGAAATCCAATCAAGAAGTAGAAAGAAACAAGATTAAATGATATATTCCGGCATAGGTCAAGTATTTTAAAATTTAAGCAAAAGTATAAGCTGATCATCTAAATTTGGAAACATGATGCCCTCATAAGATATTTTACCATTTCGTCTCGAAGTGCTTAAAGATCAATTTAGTTATTTGGCCTTCTCAAGGTTACACTCTAGAAAATCTTGTATGCTGATCTACAGTTTTCTGGTTTTAAATCTCCGTCTCATTCGGTCTAACATTCCATTCTTGGCTAATGTTGTGAGACAAAATATTTTCACTCTTGAAAATGAGCGAATTTTGTCCTTGAAAGGGAGTGTACCATTTTTTAGTAAGCACGGTGGTTCCAAGTCACATTTTTCAAATACTGTAGAGCAAAATCTATTGTGAAAGAAATTTTGGTCTTATAGAAATAGGCTCTTCAAACACTTAAAAAAATGTCATCGACAAGACTTGGAAAAAGTGTTTTTTGTCATGAAAATGCATAAGGTTGAGTTTATAAAGTTTATATTTGGGCCAGGAAATATTAAATTTTGACACAAATATCTTGCTTGAAGTATAGCAAAATCAAAGCTATTAATGATACTGAATGTGAGGAATGCTCAAAGTAAGAATATTTTGTTGTGAATCAAAATACTCATTTAGTACATTATGCCCCTTGACAAAATAATAATTTTGCTCCAAACAGATAAATAGCCTTATATTCATTCACATTTGTAAGTCCAACGACTCATCTTGTTGGATATTTTGCAATTGGAAATATGTTAATAAAAAGACAAACATAGCAAATATGACATGGTTGTGGGTGTGGTGTCCATTTGAATGCATTTTAAATCATGTTCCTCTTAAGTTTTAAGAAGATTGACTCATATGCTTCTACTTTTTTGACAATGCCAATAAACAAACCACTATAAAGTAAATATTTTTGATGTTTGTATAGCACTTGGAATCGTCATTTGATCAGACCAATTTTCATGGGAAAATACAAACACATCAACAATGCTCCTCACACACTTCGCCACGGTTTTTAAACCTTTGGCTAGACAATTTGAGCCACCGTGTGCCCCAATGGGCATATAATAGTCAATTGAGGAGAATGATATCTGTCGGTTGTTCTGATGTTGACGAGGCTCTATTCACAATTGTGCGGAAGTGAACGACAACGAGCCAGGCACAACATTCTTGAGCCCCCTTTAAAATTCCTCACGAACACTCAGTCCGAACTGTACTGTTTACTACATACTATAGTACACTTCGTCATCTTAGTAGTAGTACATGCTTCGGCAAATATCATGTTGAAGAGGGTCATGATTGGGGCGGGTGCGTATAGTTTTTTTGCGATCAGTAGAAGTCGTCAATTGTCGATTTTAATGACTAAGAGATGACTCAGTTCCAAGTTCGAGGGGAGCTCGCTAACAAGGCCCTTGAAATAACATATGAGGATGTGTATTTTTAAATTCCATCAGGGAGTTGTACTTTGCGAGTATGGGAAATACCGGCAATTACTCATGCGTGGCATGTTGCTAGGTCCTATTTCAAAAGTGAGATTAAAGATTGACATGTGTGAATGATTCAAACATACAAGAACAAGAAAATACACAAGCGGATTGTGTGCCAACATGCACAAAACGGTGATGAATGGAAGAAAAAGGCGAAATAGTTGGAAAACTGTAATTATAAATAACCATTCTCGAAGACTCCTTCAATTCAAAAGGTGCGTTTGGTGCACACACGAACGAAGCAAGTGCACTGAAATAATTCGTGTTAACGTTGACAATGTAGCCGAATTGTTGATACAGATATAGAACCTCTTTTGAAAGAAGGGTCACTTTGTTGACATTTTTTGAAGCAAATTCGATTTTGCAATCAATCTATGAAGATCATGCCAATAAGAATTGATCCAGTCTTGGTATCGCAAACTAAGATTTGTTCAAGCCCTTGCATGGATATTTTGTTGGTTAAAGGCTCCTATTGGCTGCATTTTTTCTCTTGAACTTCTTGGTTTGTTTGTTTTGTTTAAAGCTTCACTTTAAAGCCATTGTCACTAATGTTCTGATGACGCTTCTTTCCCATGAGCGTCTGTTCACGAGTTGCAATTCTTCACAATATAAATGAGCAATAGAATGTATATCCCATGCAGTTTCAATCATGTATCCAATAAGGAAATTGGTTGCAATAAAGATTATAGAAATATTATGATTTAAAAAAATAAGAAAAATTTTCATTTTTTGTAAGTTTTGTCACAACAGGTCAAAGTATTAAATACAATTGCGTAAAACACACGTCAAAAACATGGTGTTGAAAACTGAGTTTTAAATCTTAAAAAGGGCATGTTGGTGCGTTGTGAATACAAATTTTGTGACTTTCTGTAAGATTCAAGAAAGTCGCGTATGGTTTAATTTGAGGGTGGTCCTTCGAGAAATATCAAATTCGCTCAAAATCCAAAAACACAATGAGTCAGTAAAGCTGAAGCGTTATTCTAATGACTACAATGCTGACCTGATAAGTCCGAATTTGTATTTTTGTTACTTGTGTCGTTAATGCTTTAACTTTCATTGTCCATTTGTTTCATTTTCTACCTTTTATCTTATCCACGGAAAAGAGACAAAACTCAAAAACGAGATATATATCTGGCTATCGCCAAAATACGCCTTCCCATTATTGCTTCAGGACCGAGAAAGCGAATCAAGAAAAATTGACCACTTTACGTCTTTGTGTACGGACTTCTACATGTTATTTTTTACCTTTTTGTTGTCCTTTTTCTTCATCTACTTCTCTGGGTTCGTTTCTTCAGTAAATAATCGTTTTGGGGTTCACTCATATTTTTTATACCATATCAAGACAAGGGTTAGTTCCCATACTAATTGTTTACGACACATTTTCTTCTAGACCAGGTGCTGATGTCTTGATATGAGAAGTTGCTTTTTTTTTGCTAAGGGTGTTGATTTCCTTCGAGTTCGCTCAAAGTATTTGGCGAGCTTTCTCGTTCGTTCGTTGCCCTAAATATTCCGCATGTTTTCTTCCACATTCCAGGTTGGCCGTCAATCACACACAATCCCCTATGTAATTCCGGGTTCGTCAGTCAGTCGCACTTGCAAGAAAGAAACTTGGGATTTACTTAGTCTTTCCTCGGTTCATTCCTCCATTTTTCACCACCCCCACGATTCTAATTCGATCGTGTTTTGGGGCCTGAAAAGCAAGGATTTGCAATTGCGGCGTGGATGAGATCAAAGGAGTGAGAAATAGCCCAAGCTAGGGCCTAAAAAGAAGCTATTCATCGCATTCAAACAAACATGCCTGCAAAGTGGCAGATCTCGTGGCTAATTATGGCCTTGTCAGGGATTTTGATGATGGCCCTGAATGTTCAAGCCGAGCGATATGATATCCATATCCGTCAAGCACCGCAAAAAAGCTACAAAGAAGAAGAAGATGGGAAAATACTTCCAACAAAGTACGTGATAGTTTAATCTAGTTCGAAGGCATTGCATCCGCCCCTGCAACAAAATGACCCCAAATCTTGCTTATTTGTCAAAGTATCTTTTCTCTCTATTGGGACCAGATCAGATTTTTTTTCAAAGAAACATGCCTCGCCCAATCCACTTTTGTTGACGGCGTCAAATTGGGTCAAAAACTGGGCTATCAAATGTTATTGAAACAACTTTAGTAGCCAAAACTGAAATTTTTCGAAATGCGTTTCTTCATAATTGGTCGTGTGTAAAAAAAATTACAGGGTTGTTTGCATGCTTTTTGGTATACCCCTCGTACGTGGATCCAAATGTCGATAATGGTTCAATGATAGTTAAAGAGAAAATGATGTTAGATAACATGATGTGAATGTTATTTGGGTCGGTTTGTATAAGTGTTGGAAACACCAAGGGAGATTTTCAGTTGTCTGGATGCAATTTAGGCTTTTGGGACCTTTAAAAGACATACAGTATTTTCACCAAGTAATTTTGCTGAACTTTGTGATCATTGGGGTCCAGGTCAAAATATCTTTTGATGTTGCCAAATTTTGAGACACCTTTCTTGTTAGCTTAAGAAGCTATTCAATCTGTTTTGGTAATATTAGCTTTCTTCTCCTCGCCAAAACTGAATGCCTTCCATTTCAAGCCTAGTTAACGTGGCTCTAAGTAATCTTGTGTTTGATTTATTGAGCTTTAATTATGCTCAGAGACACCCAAAACGTCTATAGTAACTGTACTGTGGATCATTTCGAATTAAAAGGTCAATGCAGCTTTTAAGCAGCCCTGTATCGAAACCGATTTTGAATCGTGGACATCCCAAAAGTTACCAGAAACTAACTAAGGGGATCAAGCTCCTTGGGCACTACTGATCACTTGTATGGAAAAGTGTAAAAGCTAAAAGTAGCTGAATGAAAGATGGAGAGCAAAACCTATTTTTAAGGTACTCATTATTGTGTGTTTATGTCAATATTATTACTAATTTTAGTATCAATTTAATTCATATTAATATGTAAGATTTTGTCTTATTTCCGGAGCGGCAAAGATGTATGTATCATTGTGGAAACACCAACACCCTACGTGAGAGGATATTTGGCAACAAAAACTGTATGTAGTATGTGAAGAAGGGGTGCAGATTTTAAGTAAATAAGGCTTTTGACTTAAACAGGAATCGATATGTCAATTCACCCTTTTTGCCATCTCTAAGCCTGAAACAAAGATTTTGGCATTTTTTGTCTCGTAAACCGTAAAACTGAATGAAAATTATTTCATTTTCATGAGAAGCGCATCAGGTGTTCGCAATTTTTGATAATAACTTGGTTCTTACTTTTTTGGTCCACCAATGTACAGGGTGTCCTAAAAGTTTTTGTTTGTTGCACAACATAGCAAAATGGTCACAATTTCTTTTCAACATTAAGAAACACCAAAACCCATGTGTATATGATATATTCTAAAGCTTTCACCGAACCAATTTTGCCCTTGATTTTGTGTCAGTCTGAGCTAGGGCTGATTCTCAAGAATTCTCGAGAATTTCTCGAAAAAATCGAGGATCGAAAATTCTCGAGAATTTTTCCGAATTCTCGAGAATTTTCGAGAATTTTTTATTAGATTACTCTAGGTCATATTTTGGAATTGATGGCAAAACTGTTTCATTCAAAACAAAAGTTTTAAGTAAAAGAACAATAGGAGCCATGAGCAATGTTTGAAACTTTATACACATCTTTATGGTACATTCGAACAAGAAAATAACCCGTGAACCAGCCCAAGGAGGACGGTATTACTTGGAGTGGGATCGAGCGGGGGCGCGTTACTGCGTTGGTGTGAATTTTCCTGCGTGATAGCCTGGAGTTAATGAAGAAATCCAATATAATTCGAATTAATGTCGTTTTATTGACATAGGTCATAAAACAAAAGTCCACAAGGATTCAATGAGCAATCATTTGATGCCCAATTGATGTCTCTCAAAGAACTCAAACTGTGTTGTTTCATTGTGTTAAGTCAGATATCTTCAAACTCCTGATCTACTGACTTGCTTTGTGATAGTGATTGTCCATCTTTTGTTGAAAGCAACATTGTTTTTATCATTGGGATAGTTCTAAGACATTCTTCCCTTTGTACAATGATTTGAATGTTCTTCTCTGTCTTTGTTTTTAGCACCTAATTGGGGTTCTAAAGCCAAAGAGAAGACTGTAAAATGTTGAAAAAAAGATACAAAAAAGTTTTTTTGCATTCTTTTAAGAGAAAAATGTCCTTAAACAACCCCAATGATAAAAACCATGTTCCTTTCAATAAAAGGTGGCCAATCACAAACACAAAGCAAGTCAGTAGATCAGAAGTTTGAAGATATCTGACTTAACACAATGAAACAACACAGTTTGAGTTCTTTGAGAGACATCAATTGGGCATCAAATGATTGCTCATTGAATCCTTGTGGACTTTTGTTTTATGACCTATGTCAATAAAACGACATTAATTCGAATTATATTGGATTTCTTCATTAACTCCAGGCTATCACGCAGGAAAATTCACACCAACGCAGTAACGCGCCCCCGCTCGATCCCACTCCAAGTAATACCGTCCTCCTTGACCAGCCCAAACAAAATCTTCTCTGTCCAGATTCGAGGCAAGATTCTGTGTCTGATTTTTTTCGAGATTCTAATGGCTGTGGTGGTGTGTACAAGAAACCCCTGTTTTGAAAATTACAGCTGACCAAAATTGCGAAAATGTCCGAAGTTTTAACAATGTCAGTAGAACGTTTCAGAAATGTCAGAAATGAAATTTCAGATATTATTGTCCGTGAGGTCCAATCATTGTTTTTCACACTCATGTTCATATTGATTTTAGTAAAAACTTAAAAAAAAACAATTTCAAGTGCTTTGGAAGCTCTGAATGTACATTTTTTCGCTATTTTCACTTTTTCTCAAATTCTCGAGAATTTTTCTCGAATTCTCGAGAAATTCTCATTCTCGAGAATTGAAATGTTCGAGAAAATCGTCAGCCCTAGTCTGAGCAAGGTAACAAAAAGATCTTCTTATAATGCACCAAATCTACTTGAAAAATGAAGTATTTGTAAGATGCAGAGGCTTGAATGAACATTGTTTTTTTTTCATTGACCAGTGTTCAGCATTCCTCGGGATGATTTGAGCTATTGGTATTTCTTGACCACATCCATTGGAAAATAATTATATTTGAACACCCATCAATACTTCTATGTTTCCTGTTTTATCAAATTTTGAGCCAATTTAGTGATTGGTTTTTCCTATTTTTCTTTGAATTACTTTTGCCTCTCAGTGACAAATCTTGGTAAAACTGAAGGCCTGTGATAACAGCTTGTCAGTCAACTTCTCTTGATCTTCATTCAATTGCACTCAGGGGCACCGTAAAATGCATAGCAACTGATTTGTGAACTTTTCCACAACAAAAGAGCGTCATTGAAAATTTCTATTTCAGAAGTCTTTGCACAATTGCACAAACTGATAACTGCATTTGATTAAACTGTAAACACTAATTTAACAGTGTTTGTCAATCAATTCTTTTTTTCTTTTATTAGAAGAAAAGTTAAACTTAATACGATTTTGATTTGTTTTGAAACCAACAAAACTTTTGGAACACCCTATAAAAAGTTCAGTTTGTTTAGTTATTTTGTAGCTCGTCATCCTTGCCAAAGAAGACAGGTTCAATCTTTTGAAAAGAGCATTTTGAGGTCATGAAAGAAGAGGTGATGAGATTAATGAGGGCATGAACTATAGCAGTCCTAACAAAGCTCGTCTCGTTGACCTGACCATGAGGTGCTCGCTCATACCATCCATTTCACTCAAAAGCCGACTTAATGACAAAGAAAAGTGCAATCAAGGAGTAGTCTCCCCATTACGACTTTATTAGGGAATCGTGCTTTAAATTTCCGACTTTACACCCTCAAATGACACGGTGAATACTTCATGCTAGAGAGCTTCCAGTAGTAAATGAATGACTTGGCAACAAGAAACACGTCGGATATTTGATTTAGAAGACCGAAGGAAACCCATTTCAAATTTCCTGTCTCCCTCAAGTTTAATGGAGACGTTCGCATCGAACTTGCATTTCAAGCCAGAAATCATTTTATTCAACACGTGTTGGCAGATGCTGCTTTTCACGGGGTTTCATTTCAATTATTGTCCTAATTTAGTTAAGTCGGAATGTGCACCTCATACGGCAAAGCACCCACCATTCATGACCAAATACGAAGCCGAAAAGGACCCGTCCCCAATTTGAACCAACACACCCATTAAATTGGCATTTATGGTTTTACGACCAACAAGGACCGAGACTTTGATGCATCCAGTTGTGTTTTCTTATCTTTACAATAACGACAAGGTTAGATATATTCAAGGAAAAATAAGTTAAAATGAACATAAAAAACGTTAAACTTTACTCAATCTCTGTTTAATTCCGAACGTGGTAATTATTTGATCAATTAATTCACTTAGCTTGAAATACAAAAAGACGCCAAATTTTAACTGTTCATAAAATACAAAACCCATGGTTTATTCTCGATCCAGTTTTTTAAATCTTATTACCTCCTTTCTAAGCTAGATCTCTGAAAAAATGAAGAACAATCTGATATTGTCGAAACCCTTTGTTAGACACAAAATCCACTTTGTTCAATCTTGATCTTCCTTTACATTGATTGACACCAGAGACGGCTAAAATGATAAATTTGTATTTTGTTATGCAATATAAATGATTATTGCTCTTATGCTTACCTTACATTTCATTCTTGTCACGGGTTCACAACGTACAATGCCTTCGTTATCTTTTCCCTTAGTCTTTTATAAAACTCAAATTCAAATATGACCTCTTATTGACACGAGACTGGAAAAGTACAAATATTGACTATTAGCGTATAATTGTCAACGGAGTCTTTGACCCAGGTTTTCCAGCCTTTTGCTCAATCTCTGACCTGTCGAAGTTTCTTTCAGGACATTCTTGTCGACTCTGGAAATCGTTCTCCTCTGTTCCCTTTTCATCTTGACGATCCTGTTCCTGGGATTCTGCATGCTCTACCTTTATTGCTTCGGATGTCGATGTCCAGGATGGTTCAAAACGTGTTGTTGTGGATGTTGTCGACGGCGAAAATCCAATGATTACACCCAAGTTCAACTCCATCGAGATCGGAAAATTGGCGAGATTTGGAAGACAAACTATCCTCCCAATGGAAGACGGCCAAATCCGGTTTAGTTAGAAAGAAGCAAAAGAAAACATATATAAACCAAAAAGCAGGAAATTATCCAGTGTTACCCACTCATAATACTTTTTTCCTACCATATGGTACGACATAAGATTTGATTTCTGTTCTTCTCAGATTCCTTGATTGCATCTTGGTTCACGATTGTCAAATCACTTTAAATATAATCCAATAAATATATAGATTTCCTAATAATATTTATTGACGGAATGTGTCGTCTCTTATTTCTGGTGGCAAAACAACAAATCACTCGAGCGAGGGCATAAAAAACTAACATGAGAAGAATAGTTATTCTTCTTTATGTGAGTAAAAATAGACTATTTGCTAAAAAAATATCTGTGTGACTACTACTGGTTTGATTTGCATTTCTACGTTGCTTTAAAGGCCTTTGTTGAAGTAGAGATATTGAGGAAGCGGTCGGACTCCATAATTCTTTTTGAGTTCTTGGAACGCATCCATGTCTTTTTGTTCCAATTCAGCCACGGAAATGGCACAATTTTGGGGATAAACCGCACATCCAATCGGAACCATGAACAATAAACATGCTCCCACCCCCAAAACCTGGAAGGAAAGAAACAATGCATGGATTATTTCAGAGGAACTTTAAAACTATAGAAACGTTCACTTCGAAGACAAACGTTTACATGAGGAAGATTCTTATTTGGACTAATGGACGAAATGAGCTCTCTGCAGAATGTTCTCCACGTTTTTGCTTCCTTGTTGGATCGATCTTTTGAACATTAGTAGGGTGAGATAATGACGGAAGAAACATCATTTCTTCCTCTAATGTAACAGAATAATTCTCTCTTTTCATGCAGCTAATGCAAAAGTACGGGCAGTTGTTGAACATGTTACGTACCGATGCATTTAAAAAGGCAGTCCCAACAAAATATGTTTTGCTATTCTACATTTTAAATAAAACAATAGATTGGCATCTCTTTGAATTAAGGCAGTCGCAATTCTATCATAGTTATTGTTCCTATCACTTTTTTCTGATGGAGTCTTTATGTTACCAAGCCTGATCATCTTCAACACAGGGAGGTCCAAAAAAAAATCCGCTTTTCCAAATTTGACGCGTCCTTTGTAGCAATGATGAACCGAAAGGGCTCTTAAAGGTTTGGGCCAAAAAAGGGGTTGATACGAAACCGAAAGGAGCTCACTAATACAAAATTTACCTGAGGATCAATTTTGCCCAGAAAAATAAAGGCTTTTATACATTCGCAAGAGACTAGAGAAGTAACATGTTTCGTGTTGAAGAAGCCTTAAAGTTCCTAGTGATTCCACTAGCCTCTTTCTTTCGGAAAGACAACTGTTCATTGTTTTCCGTGTAGGTGACTTCGAAGCACATGAGATATCTATGTTAAGGAGGCTTTGAAAAAAAAAAATCACCCATCTTCCTTTACTAATTTTTCAAAGGCAGTTGTAATTTTCTGCGACGGTTTTTTATGAGCCTCCCTGTACCATTCGCGCATGTGAAAGCGAGCAGAAGGTTTTCTTTCCCCCCCAATGAACCTTCTCCTAACACCCACATCGTACTTGTGGATGAGATCAAAGGAACGTTCCTAATCGCACTTTCAAAGAGCAGCAAAAAGCTCCACCAAGATGAGATGTTAATGGCTCTCGAGAACGGAACCATCATTCTTACTTCAGCTTTTTTGTTCGTTTGTTTTTTCTTGGAAAGTTAAGAAAAATAGAATGGGATATGGACACATTACTAAGAGACTCTTACTTGAAATGGAGCATGGAGAAAGGTCATTCGAGCGAACCAAGGCCGTCTTTCAAGCCTTTGCATGATCACCGGCAAGAGGACCATCCCAGGGGTCATGAGAATATTACGGCTGATGACAACTTGTGTGATACCCTTTTTGGCGGCATACTTGGAGCTACACACTTTCACCTCGTTCTCATCCCGAAGATCGACACCTTCCAGCAATTCGGTTTGTCTCATCAACGGGATATTTACCTAAACAAAATCAAGTTCAATATCTGAATCTTTAGGCAATTTTCCAAAGCCCAAATACTAACGCAATTAGCCGCTCCAACGGCTACAAAGGGCACAAATCGCTGAACCACGGGTGGAGCCAACTTCTCGAGAGCCTTTTTCAGTCCAATGGCGGTTCCCAAAGCACTGAATGTAGCCGATACATACGCAAATGCAAGTTGAGATTTGGACACCGGAGATTCGGCATTTCGGTTGGTAAAGTTCACCTAAACATCGGAATATCATAGACATAGAGTGGGTAAGAGCGAAACTTGGGTGTGTTTGCGGTCGTTACCAGAGCATTGAAAGATTGATTGAACCATTGCCAGAACACGATCTGAGGCACGGTCTTGTAGAATTGCAACATGGCCCCGGTGATTGACATACCTCCAGGCACTTGAAAGCACATGCGACCAAACACATTCTGTAACTCGCCCGTGTCAGGATGAAATGATGATTGATAGAGTTTCATGGCATTGATCAACTGGAAAAAGGGGCGAACAGTGTTTTTGTTTTGTCGAGTCTATATTGTACGTTTCGTTTCCTCGACTGTATTCTACCTGCTTCCGAGTGGTTTCTGGAGGCTCTTGGCCTTTCCGAAACTGATCTACGAGTTGTTTGGCCGCCATGAGCTCGGCCTCTGAGGCCAATGCATTCAGAGGATTGGTCATCCAAGCGAAATGTCTGTATCGTCCGTAGAAATTGGATTGATCCCACAAAGGGGCATCCACATCAATGCGTTTGTCGATGGTCATGATCTGGAAGAGGGATGATATTTACTGAGTTTCATCATGACATGCTGAGAGAGCTTTTTCGGGTGCAACCACAAGAGCGTTTGGTTTATGTTTTACTGTCGTAGGCATTGTTATATCCGTAATACAAATGGGGATGCATTCACGAGGACACCTCCATCTCCTCTTCCTTCTCGTCAGTACTGGAATAGGCCATCACTCCATATTGAGGTCCTCGATGAACCTCCTTAAACTTGAGGCTGAGAAGATACTGACGAGTGATGGGGGCGCATTTCTCCACGAGAACACAGGCGCTCTTCACATCACCAAGAAGCATCAACATGAGCTTGAACACATTATCACTCGTCTTGGTGAAAATCAGGTCCGTGAGAGACGTGTAGGATAGAACAGCATCGTATTTCTCGAGCATCTTCCACGGCACCGGCTCTTTTTCCGTGGGTAAAGCAATGGACAAATTGAGCCGATCATGTTTGACTTTGGCGACCGATTGGAACGCACTTTTCAGGCCCTTGATCACGGCCTTGACATCGGTGGAACCGATGAGCGCCATCATTAGCACATCATCACAATCCACGGTTAGAGCTCGACTCGATTTGCCCGTGAAGGCGTCCAATCGGCTTTTGAGCACGAATTCGCGAATCGATTTGGTCAGATCGTCGTCTTCAATGTTTCGACTGTCGTTAAATAATCGCGGGAAACCGATCCGTAGCTCTTCCCAATCGGAGGCCGATCCAATGGGTTGGATGGCATAGGCATTCTTTTCGGCACAAGGCATCAAGGATCGCACAGGGTATTCGAAATTCGATCGAATCGGGTATAATCGTTGGAGATCGCCGGCCATGCCGCCGGGAAGTCCGGATAATGTGGGTCCCCCTTGGATGGGTCGTCGACATTTGTCGAGACCGACCCATTTCAACAGGCGATTACAAGCCGAGAGCACCACTTGCATATTGTTCAGGTAGCCGTTGATATCGAAGAACAGCTCTCGGTTATTGATATAGGTGAACTTGTCGCAGATCTTGGAGAACCGCTTGCACGTGTTGTTGAACGAAGAAGCTCGTTCCATCCACGAATCCACAAACTCTTGTTGAGCACTATCCCTTAAATTGGCGGAATCCACATCGGAAGGATCCAAGTCATAATATTGAAGTACATGGGCCGTGTCTCGTAAGTACTTGAACTCGTTCAGCAACATCTCGGCTCTTGTGCCATGACTATGAGGCAACCAGAACAAGTGGAACAGCAACTCCACGTCGTTTTTATTCAATTCCATGGCCTTGGGATGCTTGAGTGTGGCTTCATGGATCGATATGGCGGTTTTACGGTGGATCTCTTCCAAGAAATGCGGAATGGCCAATTCGGACGCTTCAACCGGGTTCCAATCCTGGATGTTCCCGGTGATGGGATCGCGACACAGAGACCAAGCCGAGAGTGTGAACAGGGCGGGGATATTGAACGAATACTCGCAATTCGGGTTGATGAGCACCCCACGGACGTGAGGAATGATCTGAGGATCTCGACCGCTGAACGGTCCTAGGAACATTCGTTGCTTGTCATAATCATTGGCATGGAGATTGTCCCAAATCAGCGGTTTGCGTTTCAACACCCCTTCTAACTGTCGCATTTCCGCCGGACCGATGGTTTCCGATACCACTTTCGAGCCCGTCCAGAACACGGCAATTTCGGGATGCAATCCCGAGCCCAAAGTATTCAGATACTCTGAGCGTTCCACATCAGGATCGGCGCGATTGGTACAGTATTCCACGGGACACGTCAAGAACTCAGCCGGGGCCAATCGCTCAAAAGCCGCATTGGTGACGCGCACATGGGCTTCGGCCAGCGAACGATACGCATGGGCGTCTTCCGGCGGCAAAGTCGTATCGATATCATCCCACAATATGGCAAACCCGCGACAGCCCAATTCCCGCAAAGCCATCAACTTGGCCACCAGATCGTTCAAATCGGCCGTTTGCGAGTAGCCCATATCCAATCCGGGTGATATGCCGTAAAAGAAGCGCACATTCTGCGCCTGACACGCCTCAATCAGTACCTTGAGCTCCGCCCGTTCCACGGGCGAATACGGTACCCGCCATTGAGCTCGATGCTTGTGATCGTCCTTTGGCGCGTACAAATACGTGTTCAATCCCCAACGCCCCATCTTGGCAAAGAGATCCAAGCGTTGACCCGTGGACCAAGGACGGCTATAGAAGCCTTCGACCACACCGCACCAAAATGGCGGGCGCTCCAAATCCGAGAGGGACGACGTCGAGGAAGACGAGGACGAATCCTCATCCTCTTCCGCACCCGTCGGCGCCGGCGGAGAAGCCGGTAAACCCGCGGCGGGCGGAGTGGCCGACACGGCGGGACCCATCCGACGCGGCGATTTGCGCGACATGACGCCGGTCAATGGATTCACTGGTCAAAGACTTCAAAAACGCGAAGGAAGGCTCTTAATGGGTTAAGGCAAAGCAAGGCAAGGCAAGGCTGGCTCTTTATATGTATGTATGTCCATGCAATGATGAGGAAACCGGATCAATTGAGCACGAAATGGGAGAGGAGGACAATTGTCACAGAGTCACTCACTCATGAACATGAACATGAAGATGATGAGGATGCATGATGGATAGATGGGTGGGTTGGGATGGATGTCTCAAACGTTGGAAATTATGGAACGAATGAAGGAATGAAAGAGACACTCGAAAAGCCAGCAGCTGTTGTGGAAGAAAGACAAAAATAACAACGACGACATGGATTTAAGAAAAAAAGCGCGTTCAGACTTGAGAACGAGATGTAAATGTGACTTGCATGATTGTTGGCATCATTATTTTGTTAAAACTAATGTGTAACTAATTTTGTAAAAAACATGGGATGAAAGGTAAAATTGCACTTGAAACCTGAAAGTACTTCTTTGGTTTTGATGTATCTGAGCCGTTTCATCTTGTCAAAAGATTTTGAAATAAGTTTATGGATCAAATAATTAACTGATCTTTGAGCCAACATGCATTCCACAAACTAAGTCATTTCCAGCGGGAATGAATTGCTCCACAAATTATAAATTAGCTAAGTAAAAGATCCCTCTTTCAAACCCACAAAAATTGGGGATCAAAATTCATGGATCGATGACGTAACGCGGTTAATGCTCTTTCTGCAAGATTAAAATGTTTAACCGAGGTAATGCTGGACATATCAACTTCTTGAAAAAATGAATTATTAAGGATATCTTAAAACGGCTGACAGAGTTCAAATCGCGCGTGATGCCACTTGCAAATCACGGGTTGGACACAAAATGTCGTGATTTCGGAAATGGAGATAAGGTCACGCTGAATCAACTTGAGAAAAACTGCGGGAAGAACCTAATTTTCGTTGAAGAATCCGGTGTTTCTGGATGCGGTTAGCGGTTCTCCGAGGTGGCATCGCTAGTTTTCGCACCATGGCCGCATTGAATCCGCACACGTACACCATCAGCGGGGTCAAGGTTCATTTCCCGTGCAAGGCTTATCCTTCCCAAGTAGCTATGATGAACAACATCATCCGGGTAAATATTTCCTCTTCAACTTAACGGTTACTATTATTGGTTTAATCTTGAGATTCTGATTTTGTCTTGGCAGGCTCTTCAACGAGGTCAAAATGCGTTATTGGAATCGCCAACGGGAAGCGGCAAGAGTTTGGCGCTCTTATGCGCTTCTTTAGCTTGGCAACAAGCCGAAACGCAAAAAGCTATGGAGTACAATTTGGCCGTGGAATGCGGCCAAATCCCGGCCGAATTCATTCATTTCGATCAGAATGGCCAAGAGACCTCGGCTGAGTTGGCCATTCCCGAGGAGGAACAAGCCGCCATTGCATTGGCTCAAGCCGAATCGTTGAAAACTGGCGCGGGATTTATGGTGCCGGTGGAAATGGACGATGATTTTGTCGAGTCTCCGCCGCATAAAAGGGCTAAAGCGGATTTTATGACAGCAACGCCCCCGCCTTTGCCGTCTATACCTTCAGTTGAACCCGCCGTGATGCGGAAAGTAAAGAAAAAAACCGTGCCGAAAATCTACTTTGGCACGCGAACGCACAAACAGATCACGCAGATTATACGCGAGTTGAATAAGACCCCGTATAAAGACTGCAAGATGACGATTTTGGCTAGTCGGGATCACACGTGTATTCATCCGGCCGTTTCTAAAATGAAAAACCGCAATGAAGGCTGCCAGGAGTTGAATGACAAGAAAACCGGCAGCGGTTGCTTGTACCGTGCCAATGTTAAATCCAAACTGACTTCGCATTCGGCTTTGACGGCTTATCGCGGCACCCGTGATGCTTGGGATATTGAGGATGTGGTACGAGTTGGGCAGAAGGTCCGCTTTTGTCCGTACTATGGGGTCCGTGAGCTCAAGACCAAGGCTCAAATTGTGTTTTGTCCCTATAATTATTTGGTGGAGCCCACCATTCGCAAGAGTATGGACATCAATCTCAAAGGCCAGATCCTGATCCTGGATGAAGCTCACAATATTGAGGATTCGGCTCGATCGGCCGCGAGTTGGCAGGTGACCCAAGAGGAAATTCGGGATGCCATGCGTGATTTAGAGGCCTTGGTGCGGAAAGAGATACCCGAAACGCAAGCTCATCGAGATATGGCCTTGGTGTGCTCGCAGTTGTCAGTTTGGATTGACTCGTTCACGCAAGATTTGACTGATTACACGGACTTTGCTTCGGCTTCCAAAGTGTGGACGGGCACTGAAATCGTGGCCTTGTTCAACGTTCACGGCATTGGTCAGGACAAATATCCCGAGTTAGTGTCGGCCTTTGCCCAAGTCCAAGCCATTTACGGTGAAAAAATGGACCCCTCCAACGACGACAAGGGCGAAGAAGAGGTGCCGGGTGTGCATGCCAATACGATGAGCTTACTTGAGGGCTTCTTCATGATTCTCAATTACTTGTTCATGGATGGCATGCGCCACTTGAATGACTATCGAGTGGCTTTGGTTCGAACCCAATCCCGCAAAACTTTTCAATCCAAGGCTAAAGGCGCTGTTGGTGCTTGGATCAACAAGAAAAAGGGTACGGGTATGGCAGCACCCGCCCAAGAAGAGCACAAATTCACATACACCGCCAATTTTTGGTGCCTCAATCCAGCGGTGACATTTGAAGAGCTCAAGAAGACCATTCACAGTGTGATACTCACTTCTGGAACCCTGTCTCCCATGGCCTCATTCAGTTCTGAATTGGATGTGAAGTTCCCATTAAAATTGGAAGCCAATCATGTGATAGACAAACGTCAAGTCTGGATTCGAACCCTGAGCCATGGTCCAACGGGACACTCATTGAATGCCACCTTCCGAAATGCTGATTCCTTTGGCTTCCAAGATGAAATGGGTCGACTCACACTCAAAGTGTGCCAAACAATCGCCCATGGGATCCTCCTCTTTCTGCCTTCTTATTCCATGTTGAACAAGTTGAGCGAGCGATGGCAACAAACGGGTGTGTGGGAGCAATTAAATCGTAAGAAGATTGTCATCACGGAGCCAAGATTTTCCGACGAGTTCGAGACCAATATCCGGCACTTTTACGACGTCATTGAGAGCACCAATCACGGCCCTGACCCCAGTGGAGTGGATGGAGCCCTATTTATGGCCGTTTGTCGGGGGAAAGTGAGTGAGGGCTTGGATTTTGCCGACAATAACGCCCGAGTGGTGATTTGTGTGGGCATCCCCTTTCCCAATTTTAAAGATATTCAAGTGGATTTGAAGAAGAAGTACAACGACCAGAGAAAAATCCAAGATAAAGATATCCTTTCGGGCAATGATTGGTACGAGATTCAAGCTTTTCGGGCACTTAATCAGGCCCTTGGACGGTGCATTCGACACCGACGAGATTGGGGAGGCATTCTCATGGTGGACGATCGCTATCAGAAGATTCAGAGGTACATCGGAAGTCTCTCAAAATGGGTGAGAGCCGGAGTGATTCATCACAAGGATTGCAACCAGATGTTGGCCACACTTGAGGCCTTCAATGGAGACATGGTCCAAATGGATGCGGAAAATAAAGCGAAAGCGGCATCAGAAGCCCAAGCTGAACCCGTCGCAAATCCTCCAAATGATACGCAATCCGGATCTTGGGCGGAACTCGAAAAAGTCAACAAGATCAAGCTAGAAACCCAACGAGAGATGATGCGAATGAAAATTGAGCCTAAAATGGAAATCCCGACACCAGAAGCATGTCAAAAAGTGGCTCTGGCCACCAAATTGGCCATGAAAATGACTCCCAAAGTGTGTGAATCTGTGAAAACGGAAGACGTCAAAGTCATCCCAGAGAGTCCTCACGATTCCGAAATAGAGGACGAAGTTGATCCTATGCCCACATTGAAACCAGTGCTGAATGACATCCCATTAAACACCCTCCAGTCAAAGACAACCACGGTCTTGGACACGGATAAAATCGTCCCAACCCAACGAGGCAATAAGTCCTTATTGAGGCGTCTCCCTTTATCCTCGACGCAAAATTCGAAGCCCAGTGCCATTCAATATGTGGACTCTGATGACGATGATTTCATATGACAAAGCTAATCAATAAATTTACACCAAGGTCGACTTGAGATTGGCCATGCATAACTTTTGTCGTTTTTTCTCCTCTAGTGACCCTGGTTCGGAATCCCCAATGTCAACATCAACAAAAGAATCTTCATAAGCGAGGAAGTCAGATAATCCGAGGTTACCGAACTAGCCCAGATTTTCCAAACGCAAATCATCTTTCTTCCATATTCATCATGTTCAGTTTAACCCGCGCTTTATCGATCCGGAGTTTAGCTCGGCCTTTGTCAACCTCGGTAACTTCTCGTTTGTGGCAACCTCATGATATCATTTTGCCTTCACAATCGTCCTCGATGGATGCCTCGCAAATGAATCCCATGGCCAATCTCGTTCCAATTGTGGTGGAACAAACGGGACGCGGGGAACGATCCTACGATATCTATTCCAGGTAACTTATGTTGTAAACATGTGTCCAATTTTGGTCTTGTCTCGTCTTGATGTTGAATCTTGGGGGGTCTATTTTGGGAGTAAACTTTTACTTATTTGAATTGTTATCTGGCCCATCCAATTTATATTATGTAATCTTCACTTAAATGACCAATTCCTGAAAAAATAAAAGAAAAATATTGTTTAACAAGTAAATTTAGAAAAACGTAGCTTTTCCGCCCATCAAAATGACAAGTAATACTTCTAAGAATAGAAAACGTGATTGATCAAGGTTGAACCGGTATATTTCTCGATGAAACTTGTCTCTTAAGGAGTTCGCACATCACTGATAATTGGTGTTCCATGAAGGCATATCCCCACTCCTTACCACTTTTTAGTTGCCCATGGTACACATTGACAGTTTGAAAGACGGTTCAACGCCAAGTTTTGACTCCAAAGAGTGTCAGTCAGACGTGATCGATCCCCATGTCTCGCCCCGACTAGAGCGTGTCATTAATATCACTCCTTTCCAGATTACTCAAAGACCGCATCATCTGTCTCATGGGTCCGGTCAACGACGTGATCTCGAGCTTGGTCGTGGCTCAGTTGCTCTTCCTTCAATCCGAGTCCAGCAAGAAGCCCGTCCACATGTACATCAACAGTCCAGGCGGTTCAGTCACGGCCGGTTTGGCCATCTACGACACCATGCAATACGTGCTCCCGCCCATTGCCACGTGGTGTGTTGGGCAGGCGTGTTCCATGGGCAGTCTATTGTTGGCCGCGGGATCGCCGGGAATGCGTCACTCTTTGCCCAATGCTCGCATTATGGTCCATCAACCGTCGGGTGGAGCCCAGGGACAGGCCACGGATATCCAGATCCAGGCCGAAGAGATCATCAAGTTGAAGAAGCAATTGAACTTGATCTATGTGCGACACACTGGACAGACTTTGGACTTCATTGAGCAGAATATGGAGCGGGATAAGTTCATGAGTCCGATTGAAGCCAAGGCTTTTGGCTTGATCGATCAGATCTTGGAACATCCACCCAAGGCGACCGAGGTCACCACTCCGGATTCGTCACCTGCTTCTTCATAAAAAAATTGCGTTGATGCGTTTTTTTTTGGGTGGAACATTAAATAAAAGAGAACCGTGACACCTCGATTGCCGATTTTCAAAGGTCTTGGAAATCTCGTTTTGATGAAAGAGGTAATACAACAAAATCCAGGGTATTAGTCATTGAAAAACTTGTTCCTTTTTTCTTGATTTACTAATCGAAATGGTCCGAAATGATTTTTTTTGATAAGCCACAATGCAACATTGGTTCAAAAGTCAAGAATGGTGTGTCGAAATTCGATCTTCCATGTGTAACGAAATTATAATTGCAAAATTAATTTACGTACGGTTTGCCATGAAGAATTTCATTTTTACGTTTTCGAGTAGATGAACGGCATACTCGTTACGCCAGCATCAAAATGTAATCTATCTACCCTAAAGTTTCCTTCAAATCATGATCATGCGTACAACATATCAGGGAATGAAATGGCATAACTCTTCTAAAATAGACTTTAATATAAAAATATCTACTTCAATACAAAACACGACTATATTTTCGAATCTTTAAGCCATCACTAGTTGCCCGATGACCAAGGCGTCCACTTCTTCCCCATCTTTCAACGTCTTCCGTTCCTCGGTTCTCATGGGAAACACGAGCAAAGCATTGGCCGTGTGCAAACTCAACAATCGTGAACTGATTTGATTACCCGTAGTTGTAGCTGTGGCCAAAGCCTGGCCTCTTTCCCAACGAATCACGGCCCTATGATACTCAGGTCTCGGATCTAGAGGCAAATCTTGACTCAATCGAGCCCTCACAATAGCTGGAAATGGCTTGACATAGCCCGCCATTTTCCGACAAGCGGGCAAAACATAAAGCTGCGCCGTGACCGTGGCCGAAACCGGATTTCCGGGTAATCCAAGCACCCGTTTGGGTTGCCCATTGTAACTCAAGGTGGCGAATGTGGTTGGTTTCCCAGGTTTCATATTAACCCGGGCAAAATGGATCTGAGCGCCAAATTTGGACACCAAAACCTGTCGCAAGATATCCCGATCGCCCATGGACACACTTCCCGTGGTCACCACGAGATCTCCACATTCAAAGGCGATTCTTAGCTTTGCTTCCAAAATCTCGAGATCGTCGATGGCAATGCCGGCATCAAAAAACTCAAATCGATGCTCTTGAAGAAGAGCTTTTAACGTGGATTTGTTGCTATCCCGGATAAATCCGGGTTTCAAAGGTTGATTATCAGAGGGGGTTTGTAGTTCATTGCCCGTAGAGAGGAGACTAACCACAGGACTACGGTAGGATTGAATGCGGGTAACGCCCACTGTGGCCAATAAACCACGTTCAGCGGCAGATAGGACGGCATTCTTTCTCAAAACATTGGATCCGGACTGAATATCCGATCCAATAGGACGGATATCTTGACCTGTTTGAGGTTGTACTAGAATGTCGATCTCGATTTCTTCTTGTCCGTCCTCGGAAGCTTGGCTTAAAAGGGTATCTTCGACTTGAACCACGGCATCAGCTCCTTGAGGAAGAGGAGCACCCGTGTTGATCCGCATGCAAGTCCCGGGGGAAATGGGAGAGGTCTCTTGGAGACCTGCCGTGATCCCACCAATGACTTTTCTTTTGCCTTTTCCATCCGATGCGATAACAGCATAACTAATATGGGAGAGAAAGAAATGGTCATTTAATTAGGGGTTGTAGATATCATCAAGCTTTAACGAAGTATTCGCACCTAAAAAAATGTTGTTCCGTTTTCTTAATTTTACTGTCGTTTTCTGGGTGAATAAATGCCATATTTATAGGTGTGAGGTTTGAAAATGCCAAATGAAACGAAAAATAGTAAGTTTGAGCTCATTGACTCTAGAATAAATATCAGTCGTTTTCTTAAGTAAAATGTTTGGGCCCAAGTTTTTGAAGTTCAAAAACGGCAAATTTAACGAAAAATGGGCAATAAAACAAAAACGAAAAAATTGCAAAAAACGAAAAAATGGCGAAAAAACCTGGTCATCAACATAAAAAATGATAAAATAAGAGTTCCAATTGGAATAACCAAGTGATAGGGAAGCCAATTTTTGAGTAAAAATTGTATTGGCCAAAATAGAGTGCATCCTGAAGATTATGATTGCTTGTCCATATATTATTTATGTTCAACATTATTCTCACCCGTCTTTCATGGAAGCTCTAAAAGGCGGCAAAGCCTCAACTGCCACAACATCCGCAGCCAAAACATGCGCAACAGGATCCATGAAATCCCGTTCCACCACATTCAACACTCCACAATTAGCCATTACTATATCCTGCGCCTCCTGTACCTCAATCATGGGGTAAGGGGACTTTCGGGGTCGTCCCACAACTCCCGAGGTTTCAGACGGGCCACCACTGGCTTTTTTCGAGCACCCATGGCCTCCACAACCTCCCTGCATTTGGCCATGAAGCTCTTGAACTCGATCATTCGTGCCCGAAAGCAAATCCATGGCGTGCCCAAGAGCGGGCAATACAAATCCGAAGCACTCCCGACAAGCTTTGGGACTTCCGGGGAAATTAATAATCAGCGATTGACCCCGAGAACCCGCACTTAATCGAGATAACATGGCCATGGGCGTGACCTCCAAAGATTGAGCCATCATTCGATGGACTAAACCGGGTGCTTTCTTCTCTAAAACCGCCTCAGTCGCTTCGGGAGTCACATCTCGGGGCCCAAAACCCGTGCCTCCCGTGGTTAAAATCAGATTATAACAATAAGGAGCACTACTCCAAGCTAAAAGACAATCTCGGATTTGATCCTTTTCATCGGGGACGCATTTCCGTTCCATCAAAGTCCATGGGGCGTTTTTGAGGATGCAATCGGAGAGGATGGGACCGGATTTATCCTCGGATTGACCTCGACTGACCGAGTCACTCACGGTTAAAATGGCGACTTTGCGCATGGTTCCCGAAAAATGTCTGGAACAATGGAGAATAATGGAATTCAGAAGCCAGACGGACTACATTCAGGAGGAATTTTATTTTATTAGGCTATCAAAGCCAGGTTAAATCGTTGTCGGGTTTCCGAGGAAGTTCTTGTCGAGGTCGGAAGTGCTTGGATGACGAGGTTGAAGCGTGGGCTCGATTGAGATCGATCAGTTTTTGCACATTGGCCACGTGCGTGAGCGTATGGGTCAAAGTGGCGTGTTTAACCAATAAGGCGTGATCTAACGTGAAAAAGCCGTAGCGAATACACCGGATCCGATGAATGCACACATTGACTTTGAGTTTCAAGCTCACATCGTTGATCAAGCCCAAAATGAAGTCCTCATTCTCATTGATACACGAGAACTCGAACTCCAATCGCGGTCTCTGGAACTGGACGCACTTAAAATGATAGATTAACGGGTGCGAATCCATTTGCGGGCGAATAGGCCCACGGGCCGCCAATTCGTAGGCCTCTTGACTGTTCATTTTGACTCGGGCAAAGTCAAAAGCGTCGCGTTGATAATTGCTTTGAATGGTGGCCAAAACGCGATCAATGGCATCTGGCCGTAAAAATCGATGACGCGATCGTTCCAGAACGGGTCCATCGGCGAAACCCGTGGTCGTGCCACGCCCCATTTCCGCCTCCACCCGATACGTGCGAATGCATCGAGCCCGTTCAATTTGATGGGCTAAAGCGGCGTGATTAATGGTGCTCAAAACGAGACCGCCCGTGCGATCGGATAACGGGTTGACGATGTGCAGAAACAGGTCCGCCGGTTCGAATCCCGGTCCCAATACTAAAGGATGACGTTGGTAGGAGTGAGGGGCGGGTCCCATGCGGTCCAAGTGGGTGGCGAAGTCGCCCGTAATGGCTCGAGGGCGTCGAAAGGCGCGCCATTGAGCTTGAGCGTGAATTTGGCTGAGTTCTTGAGTGAGTCGTTGACTGATTTCATCTTGTAAGGCTCGCAACGAACATTGGGTGGGTTTGTAGAAACATAACACGCCCCCTTGGAGGCCGTGCCAAGCTTGATGGGAATTCAGGACGGGGCGGACCATCGTGCCTCCTTTATCCAAAAGCACTTTCATGGTGCGAGGAACATTTTGAAGGCTTGAAACGTGCTTAGAACAAGAGCATGTGGCTTCTTGTGTTGTGTTTATTTGCGGTGATTGATGTCACTGGAAATAATGGTTCTTCGAGCGAGCGAGACACGTGTCTTTTTTTGGAGGGGAGCGTGGATTGCCGATGACTTTTGAAATCGTGAGATGTGGCCTAAAGATGCTCTTTGCTTTCCATGGGTACTTTTAGGTCGAAGCATAATATCGCATAGACAATGTATGTGTGACCGACACCCTTGCCGTCATTTTCACTCAACCTTTCGACTCTTTGCCTTAAAATCTCGGTGTAAGTCGATTTGCGAATTTTTAAGCAAATGAATGCTATTTATTCGGCAAAAATAAGTGTTTTGACATTTGTGAGCCATTTACTCTGACAACGAATTAGTTTTGACAAATTCTCTTAAACGTTAGGTTGATTCTTTTTTTAAATATTCGCCCATACCTGTTCTAAAATGATAATCTACTAAACAAGAATGATGTACACTTGGAGGGGAATCTGTAGATTCTATAAGAGAATGACACGGATCAAGGCCAAGATTGATATAATGATATATTATTTATTTCAAGCTAGCCATTGGCATGGATTTGTTGTAAAACCTCTCAAGTTATTTTCTAACATTCTTATAAAGGAGAACACACTGATATTCTTGATATTCTATGTCCATTGTGTGTGTGTGTGTGTGTTTATCGGGATCAGGCCATCCATTCTCCATTTGAATGATGGAATTAGCAATAGTACGTAGACGTAATAAAGTTATTACAAGCGGGACGAGTAAAAATTATTCCGGGAGAAAGAACGGGATAAAACTCAAAGACACGTCTCATCGACCATCAGCATAACTACAGTATGTAGACAATGATTGGCTTGATATGCGAAGACGAGCGGTGTTGGGAGGAAACTCGGATAGCTTATCACTGGACACGATGAACATGATGATTATTGGTCGCACTAATTCCCTACATCTTCAATTCAAACGTCTTAATTCCGATAGTTGGATGGGGGTTATTATCACTCGGCGATGTTCTGAACGGATTCGTCGGGGTCGAGGCCGTGGATGTGACCCCTGTTGTCGTGATATTGGTAGTTGTGGCGTTCTTGGAGTTATTTCGTGTGGCCAAGGCCGCCCATTCGGCATCGAAGGGGTCGTCCAAGATGGCGGATTTGTCGGCCTCACCCCACAAATCTTCAGCCTTGCTGCCCGAATGCTTCGGATAGCTCCAATCCTCTTGACTTGGACTCGTGAAGAAGGCGCTACTTTGACCGCCTCCTTGACCTCCACCATTCGAGGAGGATGGGTTGTTATTCGTACTGAAGCTATTGCTGTTCCCGGAAACGCTCGAGATCCCCGAGCTGGAATCACAATTGAGGGACGAGGGACCGTTCTTGTTGGGTTGATCCGGGACGAAATCCCAAGGGTTGGAGAAGGGAACGGACGACGATGACGACTTGGTTTGGTTGGCGTTCGAGGCGAACCCACCCACTCCTGTTCCGGGTTGGATAGAGGACGATTTGGACGAGCTGGAAAATGCGGGTTCATCACCGTTGACTGACCCGTGGTTCAGGTCTGAAGGGCTCGCATCCGGATGGAAATAGGGTAATGACTGGGACTGCAATCAAATCAATGGGCTCATATAAGAAACTTTTGAAGGTTTGACCAAAGATGTGTTATTTTTTAAAACGTTTTTTCCCCGACTGCTAACAAAAAAGTCATTTGAATCTTAATCAAGTCACTATTCCGATTGTTTCCCCACAATTTTAAAACAAATACTCCGATGTCATTAGAAGGGGTGCAGATTTCTGGCAAAAACACGAACCCATTCAAGACCAAAAATGACAGTAAGAGCCAAATTAAATGACATGCTACCAGATAATAAACGTCTGTCTGGTTGTTTTTCTGTATTTTGAAAGGGCTTTCTCTTTTGGATAGAGATTTCCAAACGAGTTTGGAAATCTCTATCCATTTTTTTTGCTAAGACCAAAAAAAAAGCCATAAAAAAGGTTTGATTAAAACCAGAATTGCCTTATGCATTTCTTCTAAAACAAATATATGACCATTCTTTTTGTCAGTTATCTGCACGTCTAATCACGTGTGCTAATATAAAAAATGCGCCATGTTCGTTTACACAGGAACACCTGGAAATGGAATTTTAGCCAAATGTACGTACCTCATGTGATCCATTTTCGTGCACGGGGTTGGTGTGAGAAGGAGGAGGATTGGAATTGGAGCTGGCACTTCGTTTACTGAGCTCAAAATCGGATTCCTTCGAGCTTCGGGCGAGACTGGAAAGCTCTTGAGACAATTGTTGACACATGGAACTGATGGGATCCACGTCCACGGGAGGTTCATCTTCCTCCACGATTTCCTCCTCATCAATGGGACCAAAGTTGGACGCAAATTTCGGTTCCAAAAACGGATTGCCTGGAAGAGAAATGCGGAAGTTAAGTCTAATGAATGTGTCAATTGATCATTTCAGCAATGATCTCACCTTCTGTTTTTTGATTTTGTGACATCTGATATAAGTGGCTCAATTGGTTCTTGAGTAGATTGACTGAAAAGAGAACAAAACCGATGGATGGACGTATTAGACCAAATAGAAACATGAAGGCTTCATTCTTTTGCCCAACAAAAGGGGCCAATCTCATTAACAAAGAGCCTTCATAACCATCCACAAGTATGAAAGTCGCTTTTCTCTTCAAGTATCATAAAAAGCTGACATTGCTACCCTTGTGCGGTGTTGATTTGAGTTGGAAAACTCAATTTCAAGTTCAAAAGACATTTGAGAACAGTTTTGAGATGAAGAGGTATTTCTGGATTTTTGGGGAAAAACATTGCAACTTCACTTACATAAGCATTTGCATATTTTTTGATCGAATTCTTAAGTGCACTAATAGCGCTCTTCTAAAATACTGTTGAAATCAAATTCACGGATTAATTGAAACAGCCCATTTTGATTAGTTATCGAAGTTTTGCACTATCGAACTCGAGAGCCAAGTTTATTAGATTTCGACTATATTTTGGGTACGACAGTCTCTGCCAAAATATGACTCTTGAGTGACATTCTATGAACTAATTAAAAAAGATATCCAAATAAATATACACCATTGCCTTTTCACCTCAAAGCTGTTTTCAAATATCTTAATTTTTTTAAAAAAAGACAGTCTCTGCTAAAATATGAGTCTTAGGTGACATTATATGAACTAATTAAAAAAGATGTCCAAATAAATATACACCATTGCCTTTTCACCTCAAAGCTGTTTTCAAATATCTTAATTGGAACCAACTGCAAACTGAATTCTCCAACTCAAATAAACACCGTTCCTATTCATAAAAAATCCCTCCTTTCCCTTTTTTCTTACCATTATTATGCCCATTTCCGAAAGCAGCATTCCCACCTCCGGTTTGTTGGCTCATCTCTTCGAGAACAGTGCCCAATTCGATATCGGCCAACTCAGTGGAGGCCACTGAAGACGGTGGTCCATTGGTCAGCCCAGAATTGGCCGAGGTCGACGAGCTCAAAAGTCCGGAATGACCCAAACGTTGACGCTCTAAAGTGGAGGGAAGTTCGTTCAAACGAAGCGAAAGATTCCGTTTGAACGGCGATGAGGCCGCTTGGAGCTGATTGAACCCGCGGAACGAAGTTTGCCTTTGGAGCATCAAATCCGTGGCGTGAGGTCGGGCTATGGCATACGGATTCTCAATGGGCTCCAATGGAGGTCGTTCATTGGGGGGTTTGATACCCTGAAAGAGAGAGAGAAATGGTTGAAAATGGAGGATATGGGGGTAGTGATGGACCGAAAGGGCTCATAACCGAAACCGAGAGCAGCTGACTACAAAATTATATAAATTCAAAATCTACATTAAAAAATGAAATTGGTTATGTGTTCGATGTTGGGTTGTCTCAAATTTTGAAAAATCGGGAAACTTGAATTTCAGAGGTCTTTGGACGAATTTTTTTTTCGATTTTGTTGTCAAACTCCATCCCTTATAGTGCATGTCTGCTTTCGATTTCGGTAGGTATAACCGAAACCGGAACCGCAATTTCGGCCGAAAGCGCTTTCGGTCCATCACAAATGAGGGGGTTTGTTTTTGTTCCCACCGGCCAACATTTGTCATTAGTTTTTCAGAGGAAAAGAAAGAAAAACAGTCTGTCTTTGGATCAGGGCTGGAGATAAATGGAACACTGCGCTCAAGACGCACCATTTGTCATGATTCCAGAGATATTCTAAACCTTCTCCAGTCCACGTATGCTAAATAAAAGGGCTTTTTTGGGTGGCGTCTTTGCTCATGCTTGGGGAAATATTTCCCTGTCCAATTTCAATGCAACACGTGGAAGTAATGTGCTTTAATAACACAAATTGCACATTGAAACATAAAAACATTCCTGAAAACTACGTGAATCCGTCTCAAAAAAAAAAAGGATCACGTAAACTATTTTGATTACATGAGCATAAGTTCCCACGGTCATTGATTATTATCATAAAAGTTCAAAATGAAATCAATGATGAGAAACAACTCGTAAACGAGCAATAAAATATCAGCGATCAGGCGTGTCTGAAATCCTACCTGTGGATCTTGAAGTCTCTCGGTGAGTGTAGCTTGTCTGAAACTTCCATATCTGGTGAAGGAGGCGTCGTTCTTGTCGAATTTCATGGACACTTCGCACAATTTGTCTCGCTCTTGTTTCTTCTCCAAGCAAATGGCAAAAGCACAACCCACAGCATGGCTCAATCGTTCACCCTAGAAACACACAAGAGAATATGGGTTCAAAACACATAATCCCTTTCTTACACAAGGAACATCCCTCCCTCTCACGTGGAAACAAATATTAATTCGCCAAATTTATGGCCATCTTTTCGTGGAGCAAAGCCAGTAACAGTCCTTGTTAGCCGGAACAAATACAGAGATGATCTCAGACTGAGCTCGCTCCATGAATAGCATTAGGTGTGGCAATAAATTGTCCAGTTAGGAGCATCTCGGAACAACGAGAAAGAAGGTGTTGGCCTCGCTCAACTGAGTATTGGAATAGCATTGTGCAAGGCTGTCGTGACATCCATAAACTATGGCAAATATCCAATAGATTATCCCTCATGGTGTGAACTCGTGCCAATGATACAAATGGCAACGCAATAGGGAACACCACCCCAAAACCCGGAAATCATCCCCATTTCCTGGGCTTTTATCTGGATCTGCGAACACACTTGTTGGGAACACAGATCTTCCAAAACAGATGAGACTGTCAGAATGGAACTGTTCTTCTATTCTGGCCTCGGAGAGTTAAAAAAGTGCGAGTGGAACACGCAAAAAAGAGGAAGAAGAGCTCGAAACTTTCCCACTTGACAGGAAAGACTTCGGGTAAGATGACATTTGAGAAATTGATGTTTTGGAACACTGGTGCGATAGAATGAACAAATGGAGCACAAGGGTCTCTCAATCTGCCTCTAGAGAGAATCTCGATCACCTTCTCTGAGCATTCATTCACGGATTTCGAGCCCCTCAAACAATGGAGGGAACTTGCTCAAAAAGAGGCTCAAAAACCTCAGTGGTCAGTCACTGATCAGCTTCCAAAATCGACAATTTAAAGGTTGAAAGTCATTGGGATTTATTTTAGTACAAAAAAAAAAAAGAAATCCTGCTCTAACTTCTTTTGGAGGTAAGGAAACTTCATTATCTGGCCTGCAAACGTCTTCAGCGGGAGAGATAATCAGATCAATGGTAACGCAAGGTCGGTCCTAAGGCTTTCTCGGTTCATCTTCACACTTTTTCTACTTGTGTGCCTGGAACAACGTGTGTGCCCCATCATCCACTCAAAATTAAGGAACACACTTCCGTTGTCGCTATCGATGAAGGAGAAAGAAAAAGACGAAGAAGAAGCAAGCAAACTTTCTTTCTTTCTTTCCAGGTCATGAGTATTCTACTGTGGTTGTCGGAATGAGTGGAACATTCCTTTTCGTCTTGGAATTTCTTCATTTACGGGAACACTTGGACCAAACAGGCATGAACATGGGTAGCTTTGGTTGCGACTCATTTCAAGAGGGAATCAATTTTGTGGCGACTCAAAAGACTCATTAAGTATTCATGGAAAGGCAAGTTACTGCCACATTAAGGACCGGTTATCAGCATTCCTTGAACACGTTTCAGTAATATAGAATAGAATAGAGACAGATAGAGTTGGCCCACTTCTCTAGAGAGCTCTAGGATCTGGGTCAATGCTTTCGAGTTTCATCTAACTTGATAAGGTCTCATTCACTTCCGAGCCAAGGATTGTAATTATGTGGACGTGAGCTCATTTGGATGATGAAATTTCCATTAATTTTACACGCAACTACTCGTACGAGGAAGATCCATCTCTTCTCTTCTGCTCTTTGGATCGAATGTTCCTCCCATTACTCATTATGAAGATTGGCTCTGATCGGATCTGAAACCCGACGCGCTTTTCCATTTCCCTTGGCATGTTTACCCGTTATTATGATTATTACCCGAGCTCTATGGCTACACGAGGTGTATATATTTACACAGTAATCTATCACAACCAAGTAAGAAGTCACTTTTCGTTCTCTTTGGTTAGTTATCCCTCGAGGATTTGGGAACATGAGCGAACTAACATGTTTTCCCCTTCGTTGTTCTTGAAGCAAAGTGCCAATTAGTCTCGCAAAAGTGATATGTTGTACAAGTTCAGCACAAAAGAACAAAACAAGGTGGTTATCGTATGAATGTGTGATACCACTATCTAGCCGTTCTGAGAGAAAGTGATCTAATATTCATAAACAGGTCTTCCATTCGAATTTCAATCGGAAAATACTCGAATCCGAACTTCACTTTATCGAACCTCGATTATTGTATTAGAAGTTGATTGGTGGTGGTTCTTACCGATTCTCGGATTGCCATGAAACCGTGACACATCCATCGTCGAGTGGTTCCATCTCGACAAATGTAGGAGAAGCCTCGCTCAAAGTTTCGATCCGGGGCACAGAATGAGACCTTTTCAATTGTTTGATCCACAATCAAACCTTTGGTCTCCTCGTCCACGACTCTCAACCCATCCCCATGCACGTACAAAATGGCTCGGACGGACTTCCTTTTGGAATTCTGAAAGAGAAAACCCCCAAAGAGTCTCAAACATGAGCCAATCAATTCCTCCAGCGAGGTTTCTCTCATCGTTCGTTCCAACTTTGGCTCAAAACTTGGAATGAAGTGGGTTGGCCATAATGTGGGGAAAGAAAATTTGCCAAAGTTTCGCCTGATATGGCCATGGAACAAAAGCAAGCAGGAAGAAGGAAGGACGCGTAGTTCTATTTTAAGTTTCATAACTAGCCTTTAATCACCTCATCTCCGGGATATTGGGTGTCAATTTCTCTGATCACGTCGTGCTTACCTTAAGAACTCTGACAGCTTCTTCGCAGACTTGCATTCCACGGGATTCGAAAACCTCAACACAGCCGAGATACTGGAACATAAAACACCAACAATGTCTTCATCAGGGATCACGTACACTCACATGGAAAGTCCATATCTGTGTATCTTGTTAGCATCGGAGTCGTTTCCTCCCACCAACCTAGTATCTTACAGTTGTAGTCCCAAAGGGAGAGTTATTTTTCATACGCATTTATTCCGTAGATAAACCAACTACCACTCACTAGCAAAAAAGGGGGAAGGAGAGTTATTGCCGTGAATAATTCACTTGACTAAGTACCACTTCTGCACACTCAAGGCTCATATCTCGCGGCCTCGTTTTTGTGGTATGTCATGTGGACAGTTTGAAGTAGAGGGAAAATGCAGAAAGTTTTCCCTCCTTGGAAAGCACTTAGGAGACCACGACGAGTGGTCCTGCTTGACTCTCTAGGGAGGATTGCACTCCCTACCTTGGGGTCAATTATTCGCTCCTCCCCAAATAAGAACTCACCTTGACCCGATAGTTGCAAGTCCCCGACCTGACGGCCACCTCGTCCTGTTGCCATAAATCGGGCTTGGAACCGTCCCCAGTGGACATGGAACTTGTCCCACCTGATCCAGGGGCAGAAGATGGCTGATTGGATCCACCTCCATGATCACGATCCGCCTTCTTCCGCCTCAAACTTGAGCGGAGACTTCGTCGAAGTCGATCCATGCGACGCGAGGGGCGGTCTGCCAATTCCTGGAATCAACGGAACAAACACCGAAATCAATCACAAAGTTTTTGGCACGACTTTCGTCGCTCACTTCTTCGCACGACCCTGGAACAAACACCACCACATGCCTTTGGAATCTCGAGCCCAGAGGTTGTCGGTGGGGTTAAATAATGCAAAAAATCGATAACCATGATGTCGCTTGTACCTGTCTCGTAAGCACGTCAAGGAAAGAGTGACAAGAGCTGCCTCGAAAAGGAAAGAAAGGATGTCGGATCTTTTCTTGCCAAAGAAAGAACAGAGAGAGATGGATGCAATTGCACACAAAGAGACAACCAACGAGCTTGGGTGGAGACAAATATGTCTTTGATTGCGGTGTCACAACGTGAACAGTTGGTTTCTTTCCCTGTGTACAACACTCGATAAAAAATGATGTCTAACAAAGTACTGGATGGCTCTGGCTCAATCAACTTGATTCGTGGAACCAATTCTCCTTTCATCAGTATATATCAATGTGATTTTCTCCAGTTATCTCTGGCCAG
Source organism: Tigriopus japonicus (assembly GCA_010645155.1). NCBI lineage: Eukaryota > Metazoa > Arthropoda > Copepoda > Harpacticoida > Harpacticidae > Tigriopus > Tigriopus japonicus. The sequence goes on from CM021319.1 coordinate 857,669, forward strand.
ATCGAGGAATCGGAGGTACAAAAATTGATATGAAAGACCTACATGGTAACTGTGTCGTTCATACTTTGTTGCTTCAAAGAACTTTATGGCTTGAACTTCCAAGCGGAACAGTCATCATTTGCACAAGTGTTTTTGACTACATGAGATAGAGGATGACGAGGAGGTCATTTTTAGATTGTTGGGATTTGTCTCTTTTACCTGGAAGCGTTGATCTCGCACACTATTTTCCAACCGAAAGTAGCCCCAGGCAATCAATGGTAAACACAATCAATATGTGCATATCATGAGCCTGAGATCATCATGCCTTTGGACTGTTAGTAAAGAAGGTTTTGCGGGTGACAATTGAAAACAGTGGAATATTATCAACCACAAATCTTTTTTCTCCCTCGGCGTGCCTCGTTTAATTAACGCTTGGTACACTGTTTTCTTGGCGAGCCAATTAAACCACGAATTCACGTCGACATATACCACAAGCTCTCCCAAAGCAGAGCTTATTCTTACTACTAACGACCTAACTAGGTGCTCTTCAGGACTCTGTTCCTCTTCCTTTTGTGTTCCACTCTCTCTCTCTCTCTCTCTCTCTCTCTCTCTTTCTGTGTCGCTCGCTTCTTTTCTCTTTGCGGCTCTTCAGCTTGTTCCAAAACACTTGGAACCGTCTCAACTTTCTCTGCGTTTTTGGCCGTGGCCATTGCACACTCCAATTGGCAACCTCGGCCAAAGGCTCTTTTTCTCGTACCTTTGATGAGCCAGAGGACACAAGGCTTTGATTTAAGCGACTGGGAAAGGATCTTAGGCTAAAAGGCACGCGAAATCGTGTCAACAACCCCGGGGGCTCGAGACTTGTTTTTGTGGACACACATTGATCCGCGTTTTCGACCGATTGGCACATCAAAGGAAGATTCAAGATCACAAGTATTCCAAATTTAACTCGTTCGGAGCAGATTGGGAATAGAGTACAGTTGCTTCTACAAGACTACTTTGCATTACCTAATGATTGAACATGTTGAAGCTACGATATTCACTTTGAGTGGGCGTTGGAAGTTGGAACACGTGTGGAGGAAATAAAAGGTTGCGTGTCTAAGAGCGAATGCCTTTTCTGTACTACACAAGAAACAGGCTCCATTGTTGATTGGAGTGAGGGAAATCGAAAATTTGGCTTGAAATTCTCAAATACACCGTGACTTACAGGTCCTGTTGATCCATTGATTGCTTTGGAGAGTGAGGCACTGGATTTCGGGAAACTAAAGATTTGTTTCCACATTTTGTTGGCGAACAAAAATATGTTTTAAACACTCAATTCAAAGCAGTCTTTTTTTACGACTGCTGTTAGCACAAGATTTCACCCACACTTACTTACTCACTCTCTCTCTTTCTGTATGTTTCTCTCTCTCTCTCTCTGTTCAAAGATAATCTTCACCAACAAAAACAAGGAATTTGAGAGCACTCAAACTGGATTTGTTCTTTGCCAATTTCTGTGTTCCAATGTCGCCCATTCAAGTGGGAATGACCAAGTACCCTCAAACTCTCCTCATGATCATTCATTATGACACGACACAACAGTTCACTCAGATAACTTTGAATCGATAACTCCAGTGATAATTTCAATTCTACAACTCAAAGATAACGCGAATGTTGGAGAGCAGGGTCAAACTTGATCCCGATCAATCTAATTCATACCGTTAAGTAAAAGACCAGGTGATCTAAAGCTTCTCCACGATTCCAGCTAATATCTTTTTGTTTACATTATTCGTTGGGGTGTGCCTATTAAAGCCTTTGAGTCATGTTGGAGACGGGATAATGTCAGGCCAAAGAGCGTGTGTGCGTTTGTGTATGATTCATTCGTTATTACCAGCACTTCTAAGAGCAAAATTCCAAAAGACCAAATGATGAATTTCGTTTGAATAAAGAAAACATGGCATTGCTCTCAAAATTACTCCTCGATCACGCGTAAAAAAGGCACATTCCACGACAATTGCCATAAGACCGCAACAATAACCTTCAGTCCAGCCATAAGCTAACAATCTTGAGGTTTGTGACTGATACACCATCAAACAATGAAGACTAGCTGACCTGAACATGGGTGGGTAAGGGCTCTAAATTGCCCACAATAGGTTTCTGTCTTCGGGTAGGTTCCGGAAAGTCTGCCCGATCCAACCGTTCCACGGATGGAATCCGATCTTTGGATGGTTTTCGTTCCACATCTGCAGTTCGTTTGGCACTCCCTCCAATGGTGGTAGCCTCCATGGTATCATCAGCATCCCCATCATCGGCTTTGGTGTTAGGAACGGCTCCTGTATCGGGTTCGTCAGAGCCTCGACGTTTGTTTTTTCGCTTTAATCGTTTACTAATGGATTTCCTCAATGATTTGGACCGCTTGAAACCCAAGTTTTTGAGGTGTTCATCGCGTTGTTGTTCCTTCATATAAGCTTCGAGAGGTTCATCCCCTTGAGGTCGAGTTCGTTCTGGGTGGGGTGGAATGGGTTGTCCCCCCATTTGGGAGGATTGGTTGCCCATCTTTATACACTGGAGGAATCAATTCACTATGTCTACACTAAATCACGGTAAAGTTTAAGCACCAACGATTGATCTGCACATTTTTGGCAACTGATTCATTTCATTGACCAATGTGATCAATGGCCACTGACTCGAACCAGTTTGATGTTGTCGTTATTTTAAGCATTAGAAACAAACGCCCACCACACAAGAATGCCAAGAGACGAGCCCAAAAGTTTTCCAGGCTTCTCTTTTCCACTCAGAAAAAAGAACCATTCACACAGGCAGGAGAACATTGGGGAAGCACTCTGCCCAAACCTCTAATCTGCTGCCACTGGTCGTAACCCTCGCCTCCCTCCATCCACTTATGGCCAGCCAGTTTTTGGGGAGGTCGGTCTTTCCTGGCTGCAACCAATGGATGGATATGTGATGTCACAAACGGTAGCAGAGCCGCCACCTTGGATGATGGTGATGATGTGCCTCCAGTTCTCTGGCTTCACCTCTCCAACTCTTACTTAGCTATCTATCTCTTGCTTCTTCGACACACATACGCTCTGGTTGGCCACTATTTCAGACACTGGATGGAGCTGATCTTGGCCCGACCGACCGGCCAGTAACCTTCCTCGACTCACTCGTCCAAGTTCAAACACTTTTTTGGTGCCACTCGTCTCGGAGCAGGCCTCCAAAAATGACCAGAGGTGGTGGTGGTGGTGCGTCGAGGATCCACGGTATCCATGGATGGAGGAGCTTGCTTCTCACATCTGTCTATGTATCACACATAAACGCACTCTCTCAGAGGTTGATAACGGCCACAGTTGGCCGATGGGCAGCGGGTAGTATGTTGGCAGAGCCATCCAGGTAGTCCAACGGTGAACCCAGGGCAACTTGAGCAAGATCATTGAATTTGGACCCCTTCCTCCACTGTCTCCTCGAGGGCGAAGCTTTATACACATTAACCACATCCACACATGTTTGTACGTTCTGAGCGCACTCTGTGGAAAATCACCGGAGAAGCCAATGGTGATGGATGCCGAGGATCAGTCAGAAGCTGGACCGGGTCAAATGTATATAAAAAAAAGTTCTCACGATGACCACTTAGTTTGGAACGTGCGCAGCCACCACTTTGTCGAGTAGTATATGAGTTAAGTATGTTCGGTAAACCGCTTTCCGCCGAAAACGATTTGATTAACCATTGCTGACGGACGATTGACTGGCGTGTTCATTGAACAAGGGCTTGATTCCTTGTCAAGGTACAATGTTTTACCAAGAAAAAGCCAGTGGTTTACAAGGCGAGAGTCATCCAGCAGATTTCTTTGTCTCTTGGTTCATTGTACAGACAGTTGATTTTCCGCATGTCAAAGACGGAAGAATCCGTACAAAGGCAACCCTTAAGCCCTGACTCATCCCATTTCGTATTCATAAATGTCTGTTTCAGAGGTAAAGAGAGTTTCATAAAAGCACTCGTAAAATTTACAGGATGTTTTTAAAGTCCAGCCATAAGAATTTCATTCAAGTTCAAAGGCAATCAACCTAGAATGATCGATTGGGCTAAATTTGGCCAACTTGAATTTTAAATCAAACACTCTGTCATCTGGAACTGACAAACTTCTCAACCATGTATCAAGAATGAATCCCAAATTTGGATGATTTGACAATGGAAGAGAACACTATTTTTCAAGGAGCTTTGACTATCCTTTAACCCTAAAACAGACAGAGATTTCTGATTAAACCTTGTGGTATCCTGCATGATGCACTTGAGAAAATTTTGTCTAAAAATACAGCATTCATGATTTGAGTATTTTTAAGGCAAAAGGGAAACAGCTAAAACCTATTGAAAAGGCAAATCATGTTACAGATTTTTAGCCACTCAGTAGAACGTTAAATACTGTAGATCAAAACGTTGACCATGTATGTATCTCTAACCCAGAATTGAAAAACCAGAAGTCATCACTCATCAGTTCCTGTTATTAGATTTGACTATCGTACATCAACTTCCGCAATTCATATTGGACACTACCAAAGTAATCTTTCACTTGTCAAACAGGAGAAGTAAGTGTTCAACATCAAAATCTCATTCGGCTTGATGGCAAAAATCATTGAGCTAAATTATACATTCTGGATCGTGTTGGCTGAAACATAGATTATTACGTCTTTTACATCGTTGTTCCGTGGTCTTTGACTGGACGCAAAAATATGTCATACCTTGTCCAAACCAAACACCGACTTCATTCAAACGACGATGACAAATCCGAAATCTCGAGGCATTTCTTCCTCGAATTTGAGTTTTAAGAATCTAGTGAATTGGTGGTTTTGTTCAGAGTAACGACCACAACCAAATTTTCTTGGAAAGAATTGACGTCTTTTTTTCACGGCAATCTTTTTTCAATGGCGATGATGAAAGGGATATTTTCTAAACAAAACAAGATTAAAGTCAGAATATATGTACCAGTGTTAGACTCTACAGCGCTTTAGAAGATATTCAAGCACTCGTCTCACTTTTCAATTTGTTTCTCAGTCACAATTAAGTTTTACTACGCATGTTGACGTTTCCCATACGTAAATGCTTTTCTATTTTTTTGTTTCATATTTTATATAGTTTACCTTAGTAAATGACTTATGATCATTATTAGGCCTGGGAATTCGAATCAAAAACCTTTTTTTTTGCTTCTTTGGGCCCTTACTTACATTGATTCGTATTTTGAGAGGGTGGCATAGGGATCCTTAATTTTAATTCCTAAACATACTTTTTTGGAAATTTGATTTCAGAATCAGTACGATTACGTAGACAAACGATTTTGCATCTCGCATTTTTTCATTTGATTTTCTGATACAAACTTTGGAAGATGTGATACCTTGACTTACAAAGTCCTTTCTACGTAGTATAAGGCTTAAAGGCTCAAACTGCGGATGCCACTAAGGGCATTTTTTAGAGAAATTAATGATGAACGAACTAAATTTGTGGATATTGTTGCTCAACTTGGATTGCAAGAATTGTTCTTCCAGGTATCCCAAAATAAAGGATTGACATTAGTTTGGCTATCAGTCTCTTTTCTGAAGCTTTTTCACATTCACAGGGAGATAAGAAAAACTAAGATAAGTTGATGTGCTGCCCAAGCGACGTAACTTTGCCATTTTTGCCCCATAAGTCTTGAATCAACAACCCAGGTTCTAAAAAACCGAAGCAAAAGATGAAATGCCCCTTTGAAATATGATTTTATTTGCATCCCGGGCCATTTATATTTGCATTTTGAAGGACATTTAAGGTATGTTTTTTTGCATTTAATCCCCAGGCTCATTCTCGACTCGTTATGCACGTAATGGATGGCTTGATCTAGTTCTATAAGAGGACTTTAAACCAAGCTTGAAAAATTCGCCAATAGATGGCGTAAAAGAGAGGGCAAGTACTAAGCACTAAAGGCTTTATATACATGTGTATAAAGCCTTTACTAAGCACTAAACTCACAAGTCTTTTTTCTTTACTTGCCCAACCTTCCCGCCATCTATTGGCAAATTTTTCAAGCTTGAATTAAACTCTTCTTAGACAGTCATCGACGCTACGAGAAAGAAATGTATTAAGCACCAGAACATCACAAAACCAGGGAGTCATTTTCATAACATGTGAATGGACGGTATTGAATCTCGTTGAGTTCACTTTGAAATGATTCTTGAGCATAACAACGACTCCCTCTTTATTTTTTCAAGACACTCCATCCCAATTCCTCGAAATACACTTACTCTACATCAGGGGTCGGCAACCATTTTTGGGCTAAGGCCCACGAAATTTAATTTGTGTTGTCTGGGGCCCACCAAACAGGCATTGGTAGGTTCAGGGGCCCACAAATTAGCGGTCAAAGAGCTTTGGGCTCACAAGTACAGTACTATGGATGGCTCTCGGGACCATTATTTTGAACTTTCTCCACTTTCTGGGCCCTTTCTTTCCACGCTTCTGGGCCCACCAACGACCACCCTTGGGCCCACATTTGGGCCGCGGCCCACCGGTTGCCGACCCCTGCTCTACATGGATTACACACAAATTCAAAACCTACAACCAGGTTGGATCAAATTGCTGTCATTAAGTTGAGAAAACTCCATTAAATGAACTCAACATGGCTGCAAATCGTATTCTCTTAATGGAGTGTTGTCAAAACTACATAAGATAATTCGAGTTATAACATTTTTTTGCGGCTGATCCAACAATAACTCCCATAATATTGCTGCTGACCAACTTGAATAGATGCACATAAGTATTTGTAAAAAGCCAATTTCGTTTACGGACCTGCATACGCGAGTCGAGAGACATGCAACGCCCCCTTGATCGAGGATAGTCCTCATTGTTCAAGTCTCTTCTCATCTGAGGTTGATTGTCCGTTAGAGGCTGATGCCCAATGTGAGAGGGATGACTGAGCTTTCGAGGTCGGAAATGTGAGGGCTCAGTTCCCATGGGAGTGGTTCCACCACTTTGAGACCTCCTTCGCCGAGCTTCCAAGTTCATGATCTTCCCTAGATCTTATGATTTCCCCCTGATGTATAATTGGACCAATGGGATTGGGCTTCATACAATTTGGGCACCAACGAATCACGTGGCGCTCTTCTTGCTAGTACACTACTCTTTTCTACAAAGGTAAGTGTCGAGAAAGTGTTTTCAAACGGAAACTGGAACTCCTATCAAACACCAAAACGTTGAGTTTTTCTGATAACTCCTAGGTTGAACAAGGTTTTTACTCATAACAAGTTATTCTGGGATATGGTCTCAAATTTTACATTCGAATTATCTTACTACGGGTTAAACATGGCTTGAGAAACAAAAAAAAAATAACCAGGTCTACAACTCTGACTTACTTGAAATCTCGAAAAACATATGAATCTGAAGAAAGAGGTGGCAGGTTTTAATCTCAGAAGAAACATACTTTCATTCCTGCAATATCTTTTTGCCAGTGACCATAACTGAAATTCTATAGAGTAAAAAGGGTGTCACACTTGTTTCGTTTTAAAAACTGATCCATAGATATATACTGATCCATACTAGATCATAGACTTATGGTTGGACGGCTGACGGCAACGCAACCTTTTCTGTAAGCGTTCTGTATGTTGCTCAGGAAGCTTTGTAACTTAATTCAGACTTATATTACATGTTAAGAACTTAGTTATCTTTTCTCTAGCTTTTTTACAGTCTCCGCGTCATCCCTGTAAAGGATTTTTAAAGTTTTGATATTTTTTGTAATACACATGCATGGATAGACAACCCAAAACTTCAAATTTTAACATAGTTTTATCTTGGGACAAGCCAATTTGAACATATGTAAATATTCATTCAAGTAATTCGGTTAGGTGATTTCTTCATGAAATATTTTGTATACCTCAAGGACTTATTGTTAATGTTAGCAATTGTTGTTTATATAGCTTTCTTGCACTGAATGAGCCATTATAAAGTTTAATACATCACTCAAACAGCATTAAAATGCCTCAGATATACTGGCGTTGAGGTATCAGATTATTAATCTACCAAGAGTACCAAGAGGTGATTAACTCCATCAATTGCTTACTTCCTCATTCTTATTATCACTTCACTAACTTAATTAATTCAAATCTAGTTCTATACAATCCAAGCAGAGTGCCCTTTCTTACTACCTCATGCCATTTTCATGTTAAAGCATATGGGTGTTTCTTACTTGCATAGTTCCACAATATACAGTACTTAGGAGTGTTTCTTTAAGTAGTTTATCAGGCTGCAACGGCAAGGTGGGAAGCACTACAAGAAAGATTATCAAATAAAAATTCTTTCTTTGGTGACTTGATCAATGGGCCAAATGCATTTGTGTTGAAATTTTGGGCAAATATATGCTTTAAAAATATTTTCTTTTGGGCTTAAAAGATGTCCAGAATTATGCCTCAAACAATGCAAACACGGAAATATATCTTACTTGCTTGATTCACTCTGATTTAGAAATAGTAAATGGGCTTTTGGTATGTGGCTGAATCACCAACAGAACAAGCCCCGCCATCAAGATGAAATCACACAACAATGAATTGAATGAGTGCAATCGAACGAATTCAGCTGGGGATTCTGGGGGCCAAAATGACTAGGGATGCGTCGGTGTTGAGACTCGCCCCCCATAATATTCAATCAAAATTCGTGAGCCCACTTGTTTTCTTCATTTTGAAAATCAATTCAAGTAAGAATTTTTTTCTCACGTAGCAAACTAAAACTATGAAATGTCTGAACCTAGTTCTAACCCATCCCTAGTCATTTTGGCCACAGAATACCCAGCTGAATTCGTTCGAATTGAACAATCTATCAGTAGTTGAAACTTGACTGATTCCCAAAATTATTTTGGATGTGAAGCTGCTCATGTCACAAAAACTGTTGCACTATCAAAGGTGAGTGTGACATTAACCATAGACTGTAGCACCATAGCAGATGAAGGAGTACAGCCACGAGTCAAATGAACTGAACATGACTTAAAAATCACACTTCAAAAGCACTGCACAGATGAATTTATCACAAGGGTGACTGCAAATTGTAGGCTTTCTATAATTGTGATTTGGATCTTGCAAAAAGCAAGGCTTAATTAAGGCTCAAGTCATTTCTTAAAATAATAGAAATCTGCCATGAGCTTAATAAAAAAGACGTTCTGCCATTAGATGAAATTTGAGACAAGCACTTTTTCTGATGTGGTTTCAGATCCCTGAAATTAAGAAATCCTTGACTAGATCCATCATTGATAAATTACTTTAAACTATGCTTCAGTTCATCCAAATTTCCAATCATGAATTGTTGAAGATACAATACAAGTGTGATTTACCCCTCTTTGGAAAACGAATGACTTTTCATTCATCATTGGTATTGGAATCATCGGTTGAACATTTATGATCATAAAATTTTATTATAGTGCTCTATTTTTGCCTAAATCTCGGACATTCAGGAGGATTGTTTACTGGTACTTTTTGACAAAATTCTTACTCAGCATAGAAACATCTTTGCATAGAGATCCTATCAGCATAGACACGGGCACGATTTTTGAGCTTTGTAGAGAAGTCAAGCTACGCCACAATCGTTGCAAAAACTACCATGAGCAAACCTTTTCCAGTCTCTCCAGAACTTGGAATGCAAAATTAATCGTTACGAACGGAACTCATTCCAAGATTTTGACTTCCACGTCTGGCGTTCAACGCTCAATTAGAGAAAGCTTGGCAGAGCAACTAAGAACGAAAGAAGCAGAGCATTGCATTATATTTAATTACGCTGAAGGGTAGTCAACACTTCAAAAACTGGACGAAAAGAAGATGGTGTCCTAGTGTCGATTTAGGGAGCAATCCACCTCTCTCTTGCTCAGGATCATCCACACTTTTGTTCGTCAAAGGCAAAGCGTCCCGCAGCAATGCGTTGTGGCACCAGCAAAAGAACAACTTGCCTGAATATTCAATTAATGACTTTTGATCCTTGAGCAAAATTACATCATTGATGGACTTCAAAAGATTCCAAATAGGGAGATAAATTCCTTTTAAGATCTTAGTCATTGCAATCTTTGGCAACAAGTTTAAGATAAGAATGTCTCTAAAATCAAGAGACTTTACCGTGATTTGCCTCCATCTAGTGACGGATTTTGAAGCTTGAATTTTTTGGATTGTTGGTGCTAGCAGAGACGGCTTGGCCACACTTCCAGTGAGGGAGATTCCCAACCCTACGAGGGACTCTTGCGGTGCAACTCTAAAGTTGAAACCGAAAAACAGGTATTGCGCGCATGCTCAACCAAGCCCACTGGGCTCAAATCGACTAAGTCCATCTCGGTTTCAAATTTGAAAGTAATCATCAATAGATGGCGGTGTTGACCATCAAAGACGCTTCTGGTTGGAATTTGCTTCTCTACAGGGATAAATGTCAACTAACATGAGAATCGGAGTTTCCTAAGGAATCATTGAAGTTGCCGTTTTGGTGCCATGAGGGACAGGTTCAAAGTTGCATTTTCAAATAGAATCTTAGATATCGGAGAACTTCACTTGGCATTGAATTTATAAATGGTGCGTCAACATCACAATTTTTTGGGTGGTTAATTTGTCCAAGTTGCTTAACTGTTTTTTAAACGGCAACCCTGTCCATGGAGCAACCGAGGAATTAGTGATGGGAGGCAAACAGGAGCTTGGGCAAGCGGTCCGGTACAGTACCTTGGACTTGCCGAAACTTGGGTCTACTTGGGTGCCTGTACAAGTATTTTTCCCACCTTACAGGTTTGCCAAATTTGCTAGGATTGAAGACTAAACCTTCGGCATCAGAATTTCAATTAACCAGAAAGTTTCAGCGAAATAGGGCCCATGCCCTTGTTAGGATGGATTTTTAGATGAAAATACACAATTCAAAGCTTTTGTATCGAGAAATGCACAAGCTTTTGAGAATATTTCAAAAAAAAAAAGAGTTGGCATCTTATATTTTTTTCTAGCAACTCTGAGTGACCGAGCTTGTTCCCAAGTGTGACTGTTAAATCTCATTCTTGATTGGCCCGAAAAGTGTATTCATGTGTGGCTTAGAACGGAAACTAAAGAAAAAACATGGTTTTGCAAATGCTATCCAAATCAAAATATTTTTTGTTTCACTTCCACTGTTTATTGCTAAATTATTAAGGTCAAAAGATCATTGAAAATGCACCTTGACATTCTTTTCTTCTAAGTCACACTGCAAGCATCTGAAATCTTCTAAGAGCAACTGCCAGCAACTGCATCTTCCAATGTTCCTTGAGCTTGCCAAGTGTATTGGTGTATTGCCCAAGTAATGCTTGTCAACAACTTGTGCTTGGGGTGTCTGTGATGACTCATTACTTGCCCAAGTCACATCACTACGAGGAATAGAGGGATGGCCTTCAGTGTGGCCACTTGATAGGAATGTTGAAAAAATTTCCGGAATTGAACATCGTGGATGGAAACAAAAAGCCCAGCCATTAACTAAAGACTTCAAATGATATATTGCTTTAAAACACAAAGGACAATGTTCTTTTGCTTTTGAAAAGATACAGCTAGTTCAATATGATGATATGATATGTGTATTTTTTCAAAACGCTTTTTTTACTTTACACTTCAGTCACAATGCATGCAAGATCACAACATCTAAAGTTCATAGATATTCCCAGATGCGACATACTACCAGGTCTTAAAAGACTACTTTTTGCTGAAGACACAGAATGTGGGGAAAGTTGTTGAATTTCCACTTTTCCAGTTTTCAGCTTAGTATGTCCAAATTTACTTGCTCCACACATGAAAATCTTTGTTTGTATTGGGATAAATTACATGTTGCAGACATATAAACAAATTTCAAATTTGAGTTCTGATATTTCTTAGGGGTTTTAATTGCTTATTTACGCAATAAACACAATTGCTCTTAGCATGCAATTATTTGATATGTAAATGATAACAGTCCTTCTGCCAAACCCCTTGTTTGGAAATAAGATATTGTCTTGAAATATCTTATCAAATCATTTTGAAGTTGGAAATGAGTTTGGTGGCTGTAAAAGCAGATGGCTATGAGTAATTAGTTTGGACATACTTGTTTTTCAGCAGTAACTGAATGCAGTACAACAACAAACTGTGACTTTTCCTTCAAAACAAAGCACCCATTTAGCTCAGTTTGTCATATCTGTGTATGTCTGTGCTTGAGTTCTGATTCACTGAGTTTGAAAAAAACGACTAAGTCCATCTCGGTACCAAATTTCAAATATCCGTCAATAGATGGACCTTCAAGGTTGGGAATCTAGGCGCTTCGCGCCTATATCTATGGTGCTAGGGTCGGAGGGTTGAGCCTCGCCCGACCAGTGAAGCCAGCCATCACACCATCCAAAGGTTTTTTTCCGACAGGCAATCTCATGTCCGGTATCAGAATGGTTATCCGTCTGTGGGTGTGAATTAACGGCTACATGTTTCCTAAAGAAAAGTCAAGGCGGAGATTCAAACCTGGGACCTCTCTCGCTATAGGAAACTGCGCTTACCACGACACCACATCTCCGTCCTTAGAGACTCGATTTCTCTGTCAACTCTGTGTTAGGTTAGTGACCATAGAAACACTTCATCACCAAAATACAGTTCATCGTTGGTCGGAAATCGCGTTAAGAAGTCAACTCTTTTTAAATTTCCCGTCATCAGATCCAAAATAAACACAAACGAAACGATGTCAGTTGTTAACAACATGCCTTACCTGGCAGACTTCTCGTTTTTCTTGAAACTTGATTTTTCACCCACGACACCTCTAAAATATTGTCATTAAATCTAAATGATATCAAAACACAACCAAAACTTGCAAGAAGTATTTCTTATTCAGCATGCATTTGTTTCTATGCACACATAAGCGAAAGCTCTGAAAGCTCTCATGGGAGATCGGCTCTGTTGCCAACAGGGTTGCTATTTATTCCATAAAACTGAATTCTCTCAATGATGAAATGTCAAGAAAAAAAGTCTGCAATGAAAATACTTTAATTGCTCTTAGATAACAAAAGTCATAAAACAATATTGTTGTGTTGAAAATTCATCTGACAAAATGTTGACAGGCTAACCATGACTGAAAAGTTGTGCCAAATGAGTTGATTTTTGGACAATTCCATCGGGGGAAAACAAATGCAAAAATGAGCAATGGTGTAGACAAGTGTTACCCCTTAGACTTCAAAGTTTAGTCCCGAATGTTCCAAAACCATTCCTTTTTTGAAAGTGGGCATAAGTGTCTAGTTTAACATACACGTTCAGATGTCAACGATTTTTAGTTGTTTTAATTATGCTTTCAGTAATCGCACATCTTAAAGAATATTCATAAAAACATTTTTTTCTCGCAGAAGAAGCATGAAACCTATTTTCATGTTGGAAAACTATGTTTTTGGCATCACTAAACCAAAGCCGTTATTGTTCCAAAGTGATGGACGGAAATGTTCACTACCAGGGTGACGGTCAAGCAAAACTAATAGAGCATTAAGATATTCATTTGATATCCGATTGTCATTTGATCGAAATTTAGAGCTAAAAAATGACTTATCAGCATTTTAGAATTATATCTTGAACGTTAAGAAGACTATTACTTGAACTATCTCCTTGTGGCAAGATTTGGAGCCAAAGGATAAGCCACAACAAATGATAGAAATGTCCTAAAATTAGGACTGAATTTGACTACATAATAGGGCAATTAAATTATGGCTTTGTTGTGCCATGGAGCCAGAGCAACATAATTATTGACAGTGCGCAATGTGTTGTTTGACCAATTCTAGCAATGTTTTTAAGGATGTACGTAGATTTTCAATCTTTGCAACGTCCATACTTCACATAGATTTCAAGGGCATGGACAGGGTGAGGTGGTCGTGAACGCTCTCACTCCGTGAAAAGTCACAACAAAGCCTACTTCAATGGCACACGCGAAACGGTTGCTCAAGTTTTTTTAAATCATAACCACTTGTGATAAAACACGGCCGTCGGCTCTCAGTTGCTCGGGCTATTTTGGAAAATCCAAGCCAAAAACACATTAGCAAAACTAGTGCTTTTGCAAAAATAGGACTCAACATTGATTCTTAACCCCAGCTAGAGTTCTAGGAAGAGAAATGCCACTGCCAAATCATGGTGTTTTTGTTATGATGCCATTCAGCTGACAACTCACTCTCCTGACATGGCGCCAAGTTCACAGTGACCAAGAGATGATGCATTTCCATTTGTAGTTCAGGGTTACCAAATTATGAAGAACCAGAATTGCTCTCCAGAAACTACCCCCAATGTAAGCAAACTTTTGGGAGGTGTTTATTACCAGATCTGATCAGCTACAAAGTTTTTGTTGTTCAACAGCCAATGGAAATAAAGTAAAGCATCAAAGATCACACAATTTCATCACACACATTTCACAATTTCTGAACAACTTTCTTTGCTTGAATTTTCAGTCAACCTAATTGGGGGTTCATTCTGTTCATGCACACAAAGTAACATGGAATTGTTCAAATTGAATGGATCCAAAAATTTGTCATTTTTGGAGACCTTCCCCCTCAATTTTGAATAATCTGATTAGAAAAATAGTTCGTTTTGAGTGTTGAGAGGAGTACTAGGTTTGACTTACATTCTAAATGACTAGATGGTAGAAAAAGTTGGAAAAATGTAAACAGAAGTTTTCAATTTGGAAATATGGCCCCAAAAGTTTTTTTCCAGCTAAAAAGGTGCAAAAATATGTTTTTTACCAGATCAAAATGAACAAAATATGTTTTTTACAAGATGAAAATGAACAAAATATGTTTTTTACCAGATGAAAATGAATAAAATAAAGTTGTTTTCCCCCCAAAATGGCCAAAAAGGTTTTCTCCTCTCAATTTTTCAACTTATTGGGCAAAATATATTTTATCTGTTGTTTTTTTAGCTGGCATTTTTTTGCTCTTGATTTTTAAATCAAAATTTTTTTGGTCCTCATTCTTTCACCTAAAAATATTAGGTCAGATGTTTTGTGTATTCCAAGGTGTGCTAGCAAAGTTGACTTTGAGGCAACTTCAAGGCAGTTTCAGCCGTTTTGTTGATAGCATAAGCTTTCTTGAATCAGAAGTACACCAAGCAACTCATGAAAAAGAGAAGTGTACCACTGGCGCCAAGGTACAACAAGTAGATACGTCAACAATTTTCCAACACTAGTCATATGTTTAGCATGCACAAACATGTGCTAGTTCCATTGACTTCAAGTAAACTTCTAGCAAGCTGGGTCGCTATTTGAGCTTAGCATCAGGTTTGATTGATGAGAGGTTCTCTGAGAAGCACGCCTAGAGAGGAGCATTCCAACGTTGTGGAAGCACTCCCATTTGAATACTTCAACGCTGATCAATCGAACTGCAAGCGAACTTCCTTCCAGTGTTTCCTTAAATTAGCTGCCAAAATTTGCATGCTCCTGTGAGGTCAATCAATGTTTTGAGTTGAATGGAGTAATGTGAAATAAAGAAGGAGAAATGTGGAATAGCTGAACCAGCGGGCAATTAGTGTTTCGAGAGGATGAATTTACGATCATAGATGTAGAGGAACTTCTAGGTTGTAATGAGAAACTTACTTTTCAAAATGGCAGCTGTCTCAACAAAACCAGCCAATTGAACTACGAAGTGTACTAACAAGTACACTTTCTAGAGTTGCCATCAAAACATATGCTCACACCATTTACTTGAAGTGGACGATTCATATTGCGTT
>CM021319.1:873686-926504 GCA_010645155.1 Tigriopus japonicus
CCATTTACTTGAACTGGACGGTTCATATTGCATTTGGCACAATTTGTCAAAATTGCACCCAACAAACTATCAGAGTGCCACAAGTTCAAATTGAATTAGTATATGAAATCACTGAATGCAATTTGGTTGGGTTGCAGAAATCTTCAAAGGAGCTGTGTTTATAAAGTTAATGAAAAGTTTACTCTCAAGTAGACTTTGGAGCATACCTTCAAGTAAACTAGCAAGCATTCCAAGACCAATACAACCAAAACATATGACCTATTGGCAGCCTTTTTTAGGTTGGATTGAAATTTCAATTTTTTTTGTCTATGAAAAACATGAAAAAGTTTTTTTTTGGCTTGAAATTTTGATAATATGCAAAAATGAGTTCAAAATAAGTTGCAAAACCCAAAAAAAATGTTTGAAAGTGTTATATTAAAACTTTTTCATCCTTCCTCTACAAATCACTTATTTATGGTGTCATCTCTAAATTTGATTCAAAATTGACTAATTTCTGCCTGGAATGTCAGGTCCCTTCTTTTAAGGACACTTTGGGTGATTCTGCCCAACTCCAGGCTAGCAAAGGGGGATTTAGACTGAAGGCAAACAGCTGGCTGGGAGTGACATTTATCTCCGTAGAACTCTAGCTCCAGCTTTTGCTAGCTGCTTCTGGCCTTGTTCACAGATCTATGGCCTTGTTATGATGGCTGATGCTAAGTCTAATCTAAGTAAGTATAATTGAGTGCATAAATGACAAATATTGTGGATAAATGATCACTACTGATGGGATTTCTCAAGCTATCAAGCACTACAATTTTTTCAAGTTGGCTTGTTTCCGTTTCAGCTGCCTCAAGCTGTACCAAGCATTCAAGGCACAGAGCTCAGAGGACCTACAGTTGATAGCAGGGTTGCCAAGCTATTTGTGGTCCTTTTTGCCTGATCTATAAATAGAAGCCAAAACTCCTATTCTGTTACAGAATTTGCCATTGTTTGCTTAGATTTGTCAAGATATTTGCCCTCTTGGGGGCTATATGAAGCATGCTCTGTTAAACTTGAGTGCAAACCATTTTACTCCTTTTCTTGTGGCCGACATATTGAAGTTCAACTGGCAAACCTGAAATTGGGTGAATGTGCTTGAAACTACTTTCAAGCACAGTTGAAAATTGTTGCTTGGCCCAAAGTTCTCTTCAAGGTGCAGTTTGTTCCCACCAGTAATGATCACTCATGACAAAGTGGTTGCCATTGAGGAAAACAAGTTAGCATGATGCCAAAAAGTGGCATCAAAAATTGTATCATGTCAATTACTGATGGGAAACAAACAAATATAACCAAGAATAAACAAAGACAAACAAACAACAGCATACCAAACAAATAGAAATCACAAACAAAGAACAAACAAATTGGAAAGAGAAGTCAACAGCTGTTGTTTGTTTTGGTCTCCCCGAAAAACAGGGCTGCCAAAAATGATATCCCTTATGAGTTGAAAGAGGTCAAAAGAAAACGCAAAGTCTTGAAATTTTTTCAAAAGTCAAAAGTAAGTGTTCCATTTGCATGGAATATATCTCTTGGACCAATAAATATTTTCAATAGCCATAAATATTGTGGCGAAAATAATCATTAGACGCTCGCTTTTACAAATCATGACAAATCTTGACAGCAACACTGTTTTTATTTGGGAATGGTACAAATTTACCCCAAACAAACAAATATTCTGAAAACCCAAACAAATATACAAACAAACAAAGAAATGGCCTATTTGTTCGCATCAGTAATGATGGGTCTGGCAATCCAGGTCTCAGCTGATATTTTTCACCGTCCTTACATGACCTATGAACGTTACATGGATTGAAAATCCACGTACATAGGAGCCGACGTACATAAACAAACCCAAATGAAGGGCAAAGTCAATCAGGGTTGCTAAAATATGCTACACACATGGCAGTTAGTACAAACACATTTTTCTTTTAGAAATCATATTGCAATATTATTTTTGTTATTTTCATTCAATAATTACGCAAGTTCTCTCCATGATCTTCATTGTAGGTAGATTAAGGCTAAACCTTTTTCAGCTCCTAACCCATGCTTGAACTTGGCAACATTGTGTTTCTGCAAATGGTAAATGAGTTATGATGTCATGGGGAGCTATATACCTGGTATGGTAGTCTTGTTAGTTTGGAAGTATGTTAGAGGTGCCAAATAGGATGATGTGCCCCTCTTTTTAGGGGATTTTACTATCCCAAAATGGTTGTGAGAATAGATGCGTATGTCAAGTATTGACCACAAGGCCAATAAAATATCTCTGTGGGTTTGTGATTTATTATACATTCAGCAAAAAAATTGTTCAAATATGGTTTCATTTACTATTGCCATTTCATATATATATTTTTTGGGGGGGGGATATTTAAATACTGCTACAAGGAATGGGATTCCCTGTAAAGAGAGTTAATCATTAATATATAATTTCCACCTTTAATGTTTATATGATATTTGGTCTACCAATGAGTTACTGTTGGCAGATCTATACAACCCTTGTATAGTGAGTTAGTCAGGAAAAGTGTTAAAAATTTGTCCACAATCCTGCCTTAAATGCAAAGAATCTGGATGAAATATCAAGTCATGTTTAAAGTTGTTTGCTAAAAACTTTATTTGTCCTGTAAGGCAAATTCATTACTAAAGTCATTAGAATTTCAGTGTCTAGAAATAGGATATCAAAAACCTCCATAAAACATTACATTTTAGGAGATAATATCACCCTTGGCAAATCCAATTTTGAAACATGTACATACACCAAACATAATAATTTATAGAAAATTGTGCCAATAGTAATGGCGTGTCTAGCATTTTTTGGCAACCCTGATTGACTTTGCCGTCCACTTAGATTTGTTTTTGTGCGGCGGCTTCTATGTACGTGGATTTTCAATCCATGTAACGTTCATATACATGACCAGCTTGCTGTAGCGTCTCCCCTCTAATGATCTCTATGGATTATCTTACAGAGTCCTCTATTGCTGGACTGACATGGTAGCTTCAAATTCAAAATTTATCATCTGTGCTCCCATTCAAGAGAATATCTTATATTTTACAGCAACTGTGGTGTTTATGTAACAAGAAAATTGTCTACCAATTTTCATCTCAATCAAACGACGTAGTCAAAAGTTTTGCTTCTTTGAAGTTCAGGCAAGGGTAGGCGGAAAATGAGCTCGTCCTACCTCTTGTTGCAAGATCTTGCAACAAGAGGTAGAACAAGTTCATTTTCCGCTTTTGCTTGCCTGAATTCAAAACTTTTGACTCTGTTTGCAACATAAACAACAGCTCCTCTAAAATATAAGATTTTAGAGGAATTTTTTGAATGGGAACCAAGATGATAAATTTTGAAGCTACCGTTTCAGTCTAGGTAATACAGTGTTCTATGCACAGACCAAAGATAACTTACAGAAGAGGATGCGAAGACAGCTGTTTGTTGTTTTTTTTTTTGAGAGCCCAAAACAATCTGAGTGAACAAATGATAGGGAAATTGTGATATACTCAATATTCACTATTTTTTACCAATTCTATACATGAATTTCCTGGACATCATTAATACCAGAATTTCATTTCTCCAAGCAATCACCCTATTTTCGTGAACCTTGTTGTGTGTGTACTTAAACCCCTTGTCTGAAGTTGGTATTATTGTATTAAAGTTATTCATGCATTTACTCAAGATCCATTCTCAATAAGCTTTTCCAAGTAAATTAAACATTACTGCCACTACCAAGGGTTCATGAAGCTTCTGTCCAGCTTGGCTGAGAGTGAGTTATTGAAAACCCAAGTTTCACCAATATCCAGATGTGGATATCTATTGGCAGTTTAAGTATCATTTTTGGACTCTGGATGATTAGGCAAAGGTTTCAAGTAAAACCCACTAAAAATGTATTTTTGAGGGTGTCAAGGGGAAAAATTAAAGAAAAATTGTTGCCAGCACGTTTGGAAGGTTAACATTCTTGATTTATGTATTCATGTCGAATTTCTAGATCAAAAAGGCCTTTAAAATAAAATAAAGTTCTGCATTAAATCCTAGACTCCCGTTCTTGAAATTGTACATTGAATTGAGAAAAGCTCATAGTTTTTAAGATTCTACAACCCCATTAGCTTTCCTGACATTCAAAATTGTACCAAATGTTAGCTTATGCATCTGCCAAATTTAAACAATCCAAGCTTGTTTAAAGCTTGTGCAAAATTAGTCCAAAATTGTGGTTTTAAAAAGCCTACTTGTA
The DNA here is from genome assembly GCA_010645155.1 of Tigriopus japonicus. NCBI lineage: Eukaryota > Metazoa > Arthropoda > Copepoda > Harpacticoida > Harpacticidae > Tigriopus > Tigriopus japonicus. Next base: position 877,919 of record CM021319.1, read on the forward strand.
AAGAAATGACATATTTGAATGTTGAATGGCGTTAGTGTAAGTTCAATTTGAAAGTCCCAGTCGGTTTGTGACGTTTACTTGAACTAGTCTATTTTGTACTAGATAGTGTTTTGAAGCAGCTCAAATTTGACTTCAGTATTTAGATTTGACCAATCCCTGAGAACCGAAGGTATCATTAAAACGACTGTCAGGAAAAGGAGCCCTATCTTACGCTGCAACTTTATTCTTAATTGATGTTTTCCGTCAAACACCTTTTTAGTTTGTCTTTTGGCAATTTCGTTCAAATTCACCCCAGAGCCGCACCGTTTTTCGGGTCGTTCTGGGCTCACGTCAGCTGAATTCACGTCCTGCGGTGAGAGGTTCCCGGCCTGACTTACTGCGTGACGTACTGACGAAAGAACAAGCACGATCATAACACTACAGTGACTACACTGGCCGGAACTGGCCCGGGCCTCCTCATCCACCACCACTATACCACAACCAGTGTCAGTGAAAGTGAGATCCTCTCGTCCTTGCCTAACGTTCCCCGCTCATCTTCTCGATTCATCGGCCATGAACCATTAAAGTGTCAAAACAAGGGGAATCCATTCTGAACTTTGAGCCTTGAGTTTTAGAGTCCATCCCCGGTTTGGAAAATGTACGACTCGATCCCTTCGTTGTCGTTGACATCGTCGTCGTCGTTGTCGACGTCGGTGTTGTCCTCGTTCCCCGCCGAGGCTTCGCACGCCGTGGTCCAGTCCATGGTACGCACCATCGCCGCCAATCTGGGTATTCACGGGGCCGCTTCGGCCGCCAAACTCAATATTATCACGGGCCATCCCTCGGCCGTATCGGCTTCGTCCGCCTCGACGCAGCCGCCGCCCCCGCAATTATTGGTTTCGGGCGCTGAAGGGGCCGGAAGCGGCCATGGATTGATGGGCGGATCCACGGCTGAAGCCCCGCCTTCCTTGAAATCGGAGGCGCAGATCACTTGGTTTATGGAGGTGAGAGCACTCGGACTGAGATGGATTGGCAAATGGCCATGGAATAGTCGGGAAAGAGGTTCTCAGGCATGGCTGATTTAGAGCAGGCTTCGGAAATATATTTACCGAGTTATACTAAGCTAGTGATTGCTCAAATATTTAACCAAATTATTGTTTTACCTTTTAGCGCCCTTTAAGGTAGAATGGACTGACGGTGCTTTCAATCAAAATCGCCAAGTATAGGTTATTTTTATTGGAAAGAATATTTTATCCAACCCCACAGACCATTGATATTTTTTGAGTAAATCAAATGTCTGTCGGAACTTCCAGTGGCCTTGAAGGGCCCTTTCGGTCCACATTTTCGTTGAATTCATATGGTGATAACCTTAACCCCTTAAAATTACAAAAATAATTGGTTTTCTTCATTGCCCCATTAAACTCAAGGGGGTTTTTATGAAATTATAGCTCAAAAGCAAATCAAAGAAGACGTTTCTTTCTTTGTTTCAAGACTGACTAACATGCCAAACGAGGAGTTTGTCTACTTGAGGAGAATCACAACACTGCCCATAAACCTGCGGCACTTTAATTTCAGTTAAAAATATGGAGAAGATAGATTGTCTGAAAGTGGACCTACATTATGGCATTTGCGTGGATTTCAGCTTATTTTTCGATTAGTGTTTCCTGTTTGGCACATCAGAAAATCTGATTGTTGTTAAGCTTAACCAAGACTCATTATTCCTTCAGGTGGTTTGTCACGGCCTGTCATTGCCCCTGGTTGAGCACGATACCATCAAGGATTGTGTCAATATCTATTGCGAATGGTTATCCGCATTGCTGCCTCAACCCAAGTCTTGTGTGCCCGCGCCCATTGTCGAGGAGCCCAACCGTTATGCCCGCAAAATAATCGCTCATCTCTATCATTTGTTCGTGCCCAGAAAGGGCGAAGGTGAGCAAATCACTAAGAGGGTGAAAGGTTCATAAAAGATGGGGGTGAAAGAGACACTTGTATAAAATTGGAGTCGGTGAGCGGTACGTACTCTAGCCTAACGATTGATTGATTGATTTCTTCTCTTCTCCCGTGGCGCGAATTTAGAGGAAAAGCTCTTGCAATTGAGCAATGCGGCCACTCATGCTCAAGACAGAAATGACAAAATGGCGGGGAAAGCTCGCTTGGCAGGTGAAAAAGGTTAACGCACAAGTTTTGGCTTCTTCTTCTACAGGATTTGTCTTCGGTGTGTCTCTTTCCGGGGGTAAATTCGACCTCCAAACTTTGCTTTATTATTGGGTTAATCTGATTTGATTTGACTTTCTGAGTTGGTGATTTGAAGTGGAGATTAAGAACGTGTGCTTTCAACGGGGCTTTTCACTAATCACGGGCATTTCCTCTCTCCTTTTCATGTAGCTAAGACCTTCCTGTACATGGATTTGGGTAATTATATATCTCTAGCACTAACTCACTTTCTTGCGAATAAGCTGTCCCCATCAATAATGCACGAGAGATAATATGTACAATCTTCAAAACTAACAAGCCATTAAGTCTCGTGGTAGTTGTGTATTTTTCTCATAAATAGCCCACTAACAAAAAAGTGTTTTAGTGTTTTTTACCGACGAATTAACGTGCTAATCACTTCTCGATTGAAATTGTCTTTGGCAGACAGACTAAACAACAGAAAAGCGTATGTCTGGAGCTTTTCTTAATCTTTGCTTACTATAAATAAGATAAATCAATCTTGACAAAAAATCTTTGACCATATCCATAACCATCTTGCACTTTTGTCCTCGTGTCGTGTCGTCTGTTTCTACTTAATGTGTCGATGTCTCGTCCCAAAACCTCGTTCATTGATTTCAATTCTAATTTCAGCCCAAGAAACCATTCACAAGCAAGCCGTTTTATGTCATCGGGTTCTCCGCCGGATCCAAGATGTGGTTCAACAATCCCCAAACATTGATCGAGACACATGGGAAGCTGTCCTTTGTTTTCTTTTGGCCATCAATGACGCACTTTTGGCACCTCCGGCGATTAAAGGTGAGTTAATGGAGGGCTCATTCCAGGATCCTTGGCTCACTGAGTCACTAATGAATAGGGACGGGCAGAAAGTGCAAATAATCTTACCCTTTTAGTTACCAAAAGTTGCAAAAAAATGTGCCCAAAAGTGTAAAACAAGGTGCAAGAAAATGTTGAAAGTGCAAATAAATGTCAAAAAAGAGCAAATAACTTGCATTTGGACTTAAAACGTCATTCATGGAGTACCCACGGCTCCTAATTGAGCAGGAGAAGTCATTTAAAGGTTCTAAAGACATTTGAGACTAGTTTGAGGTGCAGAGACAATGCCGCACAAGTAATAGAGTTTATAAATTAGGTCACTAGCAAAAAGGATGTAAAGTCATGAAAAATACTCTAGTCAACAATCTTCTGAATTTTTCATTCCTAAGGTGGTCTCGTGGATGTGTGTACCTAAAATATTGTCGAAATATATGTAGCAATTGTTTTATATGGCTTTACATCGCTCCGTTTTCGTCCTTCAAGTTGTTCAAAAATAGACATTGAAAATTGAACAGAAAAATACCCACGTGTGCCTAACCACTGCACCAAAGAAAATAGTCATAAATGTGTTTTAAGCATGTTTTTAGTGACATTACTTCAATATTTGGCACATGGCCTATTTACCAGAACTCAATTTCAAATGTGGCATAATCTCTTCACCTCAAAACTGTTCTCAAATACTTTTGGAACTTAAAAGTAATATCTCCAAGTCAATTTAACAATGTGTACTGCTACATTGATGTATCCTTAATTAGCTTGATAATTTTAAGTTTTTAACAGCCTTTTTTAGAAATAGCGATCTTTGTAGGCAGCAAACCTAATTCTGCAATCTATATTGTTTGTAGATCCTTCCATTACCAAAACATGAGTTTCTTTAGGTTTGTTATTTGTTGGTTGCATGCAATGAGATTCTTTTGTCTAATCTTTCGTTTAGTGAACAGAATGTTTTAGTTAAAGCAAGATGGAGAATAAAGTGTGAGGTTTGCGTCTGAAATGCACATATTTCTTCAAGGTGCTAAGAATGGTTGATTGCAAATGCAAGCTTTTTTGACTAGTTCAAAATTTGATCTTGAAACTAAATTTTTTTTCAAAAGCCACTACATTTTTTAACAATTTGTCAATTTTGGCCAAAAACGTAAAGAAAAAGTGCAAATAAAGGTGAAAAGTGCAAAAGTGCAGAAAAATGGGTTTATGTTACCAAAAATCTTTTTACACTATTTGCCCGTCCCTACTAATGAAGGTTGGTGATAGGTTGTGAGGAATTGAAAGAATAGTTGCCGAAAGGTTTTGCAACATAATCTCGGAACCTGTCGTTTTTTTCTGGCGGGGTGTTGGGTGTTCAGACGGTTCAGACCCAAGAAGCAAAAGTACACTTCAATAGCCATAATATAAATGGTGGTTTTAAAGGATTTAATGTGGTTATTTGAGCTAATTTAAAATGCACACCTAAAAAAAGTGTCTTTAGTAGTATAGTCTGACGTTGAAAAATAACATTGAAAGTCTTGAAACACCTTCATAGAGCAAAGCTGAACACCGAGACATTAAATAATTATTTAAGATTAAGATCCGTTTAAATAGTCTCTACGTTGATTAAACACCACAAACTGTTTAATGATATATCATTAATTTTCATTTAATGATATCATGGTCCTCATTTTTGAATAAGTCGTTGGCACGATTGGACAACTTCTAATGATCGAAAAATAGTGATAATGAAACGCTATTGGAGTAAAATATTGCTTCTTGGGTCTGAACGCCTGCGTCTCACGAGATCGCATCTTAAAAGATCTCTAGTCTGGTGGTTGATTAACCAAAATACCTTTTCCCTCAGATGACGTTGGAGATCAGCTTTGTGAGCGGGTTTTGGGAGTTCTTTACGAGATTTGGCTGGTGGCTTGCGTCAAATGCTTCCCATCTCCTCCTTTATGGAAGTCCTTCCGTGAGATGTGCCTAAATTGGCGTCATCGTACAGGATTAGTGGACCAATGGAATCGAGTCAATATGGCTCTGACTGCCAGACTCTTGGGTTTTATGTACGGCCCTTCCATGCCCGCAATGAAGATCCGTAAGTGTATTAATTTTAAGAGGAAAAAACGAAAGGAGAAAAGTGTCACTGGTTCTGATGAAAACGTGTGCTTGATAGTCTCCATAACAATCGAAATGAGAGCCTTCCGGGATTTTAGTGGCAAGGGGAGAACATCTGGTGATGATATTATTAATGACGAAAATAGATAGAGCTATGACGAGGATGGTGAAGATCGTGTCGACCTTTGCGACCGTGTCAAAACAGGCTCCTCGTGTGTTCTGACAACTGTGCATCCTTATATTGGGAAAACTCATGAAAAGAGTCTAAAATGAGGCGACATTTCAAGGGAAGAGTGTTTTTGTCAGTGCTTGATTATCTCGTAACCATAAAGTGAGTGAGTGAGGGCGAAGTTTAACGGCATCTTTATGAGATTTGTGTAGCAAAACTCGTCCTCGTTAGGCTCTGCCCGTGTTCTGAGCTCCTCTTGAGAAGTCATGATGTAAATGATAAGTAAAATCGACTCAACAGCTTTTATTGCCCATTTTGGAGGTAGTAATGGCGTTGGAATGTCCCGCTCCCTTTGACAGGGAGACGCATTACCATTTCTTTATTGTTCATGGTTGTAAAATAAAATGTAACGATATTTTACTCTGGCTTATAGCCAAGCCATTTTCAGATCGGACCGGTCCGTTGCCACAAATTTGCTTCTCTTTGCTGTGTACATTTTATAGTTCAAAAACTTCCAAGAGAGTGAAAAGTTTTAGAAAAAATTGCGAGACCAAAACTTGTTCTTCTCCTTTCACTTTCACGTTAGAAAAAAATTCCACAAAATGAGCTCTGGTAAATCTTAATGGATTTTCGTAAATGTTTGTATGGTAGATTTTTAGAGTATGCAAGACAACGATAAGAAATGGGAACACAAATAATAAGCGTCAAAGAGTGCAAATAAATGTGATGTTGTCCTTTTGGGAAAACCCGGAAATTCTTTAGAAGTTGATTCCGCATCCTCCAGAAAACGATGATTTTATAAACTATAACGCTAACTTCGCTTGTATCTTCTTCATAAGTCGAAAGCGTTGGTTAAAGTAGATGGAGAAAGGCTTTTTGGGGAGGAGTTGGTCGAGATGGCATTTACCAACACTCTTCTACATTGTTGTCTAACCAAAAATGTTTGGGAGAACTAAAGGATATCAAGTAGAGGGCTAATGAAAAAGCATTTTTTTTCTCTGAGCAAGTGTGCGACAAAGAGCTTATGAACTATGAGATAAATAGGGTAGATAGGTATGTAGTTCATCCGTACGTCTGTGACAAGGTCTCTAAGTACTCTCCGAGGCAATCGTCATCATTCCAGATAATAAGTGCCAAGTGTCACTTTTAAAGCGAGGATGCCTTCAAGAGGCCTTTTGTCGTAACATCTGACCATGTTCTGCCATCCTAACACTCTTAAGTTAGAAGTATATTGAAAACAATAATATATTTTCAGTAATATACAGTACGTGGAGGAAAGAATTAGCTCCAGAGCAGATCTTCCTCCATGTACATCAATGATTGCTTTGTCATCCTTTCAAAACCTTCATAGTTTGTCCCGTGACTTTATCTACATAAAAATAGTCTTAACAAAGGACATGTGCATGTGAAGAGGTTTTTTCTCATTTTCCCGCGGTTTTTAAAACCCGGCCTCTAATTTTAAGCCATAATATAACAAAAGAGCTCCGCAAGTGTTCCTCGCTCCGGATTTAACGCGAGCGATCAAATGATCAATGTAATGGCGCAATTCCACGTTCTTCTTTCTAAAACTGCCGATAAGAGTAGCAGCAACTTTACTAGAACATTATCATTACTTTTAAATGAGGTCACAGTTGTTTATTTTCACGACGAGGGAAACGAAGATAAAATCTGACGACTTTTTCGCTGTAACTCGCAACCTACTTGTCTCTCACTTTCAATACTGTAGTTCATCAAAAAAAAACAACGCCGCCGGATTTTGAAACAGACGGAAAAAAAACTTTGATGCCGCATGCTATGAATTTGATTAGATTATTAAAAAGCGTTTTATTTTTTTCAATGTAGCGGAAGAGGATGCTCATCTGGTTCCTCGGGAAATGACTAATGATTGCGTGGCTCAAGCATGGTACCGTTTCATCAACTCATTAGGCAATCCGGTGGATCTATCCCGACCCTCCATTGTGTCACAGACCCAGCATTTCTACCAATATGCTATCGTAGCTGAAAACGTGATCGATCCTACTCATCATCCCTGTTTAGCAGCTTTGCCTGTGATCTTTTTGAAGTCTATGAAAGGCATTTCCGCCATGGTGGATGCTTACTTGGGTGAGTGATTCCCTGACTCTCAGGTATATCTCTTCCGTACAACTCCATAACACGTTCTCTATTGCTCGCTGCTCTCTTGGATGGGATCTGAAGGTATTTTCACGGGCTTGGATGACTCTGAACATGCCCATTCTTGCTTCACCTATCCCCTAGAACCGCCTTCAGAGCACCTGCCTCCAGCGTCTTTGACGTTGATTTCCAGTCCATTAACACCCACCCCACCATTTCAGCGAAGAAACTTGATTCTGGGTAGGATGAGACTTTCAAGTATCAACTGCGTGCACTGAACCCAACCTACAACCCTGTCTGAACTAATAAATCGTGGGTTTTGTACAGGCAGAGAGGGGACATTGAAACCGTTTTGTAATCGGCTGAGCTCATACTGGTTAATGGCGATGTAAAGCCAGAACCAGGTCCCTTCAGTTTTTGCTTGGAGATGTTCAAGATAATCATCGGTAGGGGAGCAGATTTCTGGTGAATTTCAAGCCCTAAAATAGCGATGAAAGATCAGCTGAAATGGCAAAGAAAAAGGGAAAGCAAAAAGGGCAAATGGAATTGCCAACGAATTTATAAAATAAACAACAAAAGTCTCGAAAAAAATGTATTTTTATTTTATTTTTTAATGTCAAGTTTCTTTCCCATGTTTTCTCTATTTGAAAAGAAGTGTTAAAGATTGTGTTTTTAGGTGGGCTTGACATTAGTTATTAAAATTTGCAAAGAATTTGCATAAAAATTGGCAAAGTACTACATAAAACTAGGAAAATTTTTTTAAATCCTAAAGACGTGGTACGTGGGGTATCCATACTATAGGTAGACTGCGCCTGTAATTCGTTGAATTACACCATTTTTGGATTTCTGTAAAAAATCGAAATAAAGATTTTACTCTTGAGAGCATATGTTATAACACAAATTTTGTTGTCAGACAAACCTGTTCGAAGCTATGATTTAATTAGACAAGGTGTGTTGGGTGACCCATACACGTTTAAAAAAATGGACCTCAAGAGAGAGAAACTGGTCAAAATCCAATATTTTGTAAATGGAAGATGTTGCTCATACTCATATTTCTATGTTTGGTAAACATTTGTCCAGAAAAAAATGATAAATTTTGATTTGAGACAGCTTAGCTTTGAAAGAAACATCATTTTTGTCATGTTGCTTGCTCTTGACGCTTATTTTCTATGTATACAGGGGTCAACCAACATACCTTATCTAATTAAGTCACAGCTTCGAACAAGCTTGTCTAAGAAAAAAAATTGTAGAATAACATCTGCTTATAAGAAATAAATCTTCAATTCGATTTTTTTCATAAATCCAAAAATCGTCCATTTAAACGAGTTACAAGCCCAGTCTACCTCTAGTCTGGATAACCCTCGTAGATAGCAAAAGACCTACAGGTTAAATACTTACTCCCCTAATCATCAACCTAATAAATGAAAAGCGAACCAAGGGTTTCTAATATTGAAATTTAAATCCATTCATCCATGCTTTCCCGGGTTCAGTTTGCCAATCACCACCCACCATGCTCTTTCTTGTTTGGTCTTTCTCCAACTCTAATTGCTAACATTCTAATAGGATTGGCTCATACTCACCTCCACCATTTAAGGCGGACCCCGCCACCGTTGGACAAAACCAGGGCCGCGTCTATTGACATTGCCACCTCATCATCCTTTGACTTAAGCTCAGGTCTCTTCTTGCGTAGTGACTTTTTCCACCCATCTTCTTACTAGACAACCGTTTGCGTAGCTCCCATCAATCTATTGCATGACTTTTCTCCTCTTTCGAGTGAATTGAGACATTTCTGCATGAAGCTAGAATAGAGACCGCAGTTCCCTGTTTGTCTGCCGATAGATTTCTGGCACAACGAAAGCATCATCAAAATATTTGCCCTGTACTCTAGGTCTTCCCAAAGCGTCGCATTTGATGGGGTTGAGCCGATCCACTTCAACCACGGGACCTCCATCCACCAACACCAGTCATGTGAGCTCTTCATCAAGCTCGATTGGATTCTCAGGTAAATATATATAGAAGTTACTAAACATATTAGTCAATATTAAAATGATGATATTGCAAAAGATACTCATTGATGGTGAGATTTCAGCGGAACTCCCGATCTTCGTCGAGCTTCCAGCTTGGCTTGAGAATCGGTCCGAGTTCATTGAAATTTCCTAAATGATCTATTGCTGATAAGATCTGACTTTAACATTCTCTTTGTACTTGACCAACTTACATTCATGCCTGTTGATTTTAAAGCAGATTTTTTTCTTTTATCCCCATCCAAAGGACTATATGATAAGCCTGTTCTTGCGGCAGCTCGTCCGAAGTGCAATTCCATCTTGCACCTTTTCGGGAAATGGCTCTTTGAAGCGGCTTTTATCGGGACAGAATACGCTCCCGGTCCAGCCCAAAGTGCCCAACAAGGCCAACCCAAGTCTGCCCCGCCTCAATTAGCTCCAGTTCAAGCACCGAAACGCCCTCAATCCATCCATCTGGATCAAAATCGGCGTATCTCCACCTCAAGCCAACACTCTGTGGGCGCATCCTCGATCGCGGAATCGCTCGAATTACCAGCCGCACTTTCACCCGATCGATTTGAATCGGGAAGAGCCGAAGCTGTGGGTGCATTGTGCCGAATTTTCTGCTCCAAGAAAACCGGCGAAGAAATCTTACCCGTGTATTTGGCCCGCTTTTACCTGGCCTTGCAACAAGGCTTGACTGTGAGCCCGGATAAAGTGGTGAGCGAAGTGATCGCCATGATTCTAGTCAATTCCAATGACCTTCTTCGACTTGACCTGGATGGCGTCCACGTGGTGTTGCCTTATTTGATCATGGCCTTGGAATCGGTTCTGCCAGAGCGAGAACTCAAACTCAGACCGACAAATGTGTCGAAAACCGAGTTGAGAAGGGCTGGGATCAATATTCTGATATCGATGCTTGCTCTGCCGTCTCATTTCCAGGTGAGATTTCAATTCTTAAGATATTATTGGCGATTTAAGCTCTTTTGAGTGTCTGGTGTTTTTGTGATTTACTCATGACCCCCGCTGGCAAAAATGAAACTTACTTTAACCCGTTTCTGCGCCCAACGGGAGAAAAAAACCATTTTTTTCCAGCCTGTAGTGCTTATGTCTGAAAATAAATACTTTTCTTTTAGAACCTCCCTATCAAGGAGTTGGTTCCTGGTCAACAAGGTGAAGCTATGGGACATACGTTTTTGAGTCTGAAGCCGAGGATGGTGAATTTGTTGATCAACGCCCTCCAGGTCGAATCGGAGGCTATAAACACGCAATTGCTTTTGGCGGGTTTGATGTTTGTGGTACAAGATTCGGCGGCTTTGGAATTGGCGGAAACGAAAAATGGACAGAACTCGGAGGATGCAGAGCGAATCACGGGAGGTAATAAATTCTTACCTGCAACGGGGCTTCCCAATATTCATTAACCCATATCATTCGTTTTGTTTTGTTCTCGGGTGTATTGTATTGCACCATATTAATACCTATTTTCAGGGTCCAGTGGACCTAATTCGGGGAAATTCAGCTCCCTCAATGGGGCTCCCCTGAGTGATTTTTCCCAGATTAGTGAGGATTTGAACAATGGTATTCGTGTTTTCATTCCTTTTTTTTAATTAATTTCACTTGTTTCTGGGGTGATGGATGTTCTTTCCTTGTTTAGTCGGTTGCTCTTGACGCATTTTGATTTTCTTAGTTTCTCCCCAAGTCTTTCCTTTCCAAACAGCTTGGACATTTTTCGGTTCGGATCTCCGTTTCAATCAATACCCGTGACTTTTTCAATCTCTATGTAATAGTTGCTTTGACGCTTTAATGGCTCAAATCAATTCAATTAGAAAGTAACGTAACAGACCTTCCTCTTGTTGTTACTTAGATTGTGCTCAAGCCGTGTTTGTGCGAACCACTTATTTGGTTTGCCACCGACTCATCTCATCTTGGAAAACCGATTTGAATACCTCTTTGGCTGCTTTGGAGGTTCTGGGTGGATTGGCACGAGTTCAGTTACCTCGTCAAGATCCTTTGGAATCGAAACGAGCCGTCAAGTGGATTTGCGATTACATTGTCACCCAATGTTCACGCCCTCCTCCCGCCCATTCCAAGGATTTGCACTCCTCCATTGTGGCCGCTTTTCGGTGTCTACGAACTTGGCTTTTGAATCACCCTTATCTGTTAAGAGACAAGGAGTGCATTGCCACTGTACTTGAAGTGGTCGAGCAGGGCGTTTCCGGTTCGAAATCCAAGAATAAAGCTTCGGATGAGCCGATATTCAAAGAGGATAAGGACCTCTCGCCTGCCTCTCGTCGAGTTAGAGACGCGGCTGAAATGCTTTTGACATGTTTATTGGAACAAGTCGAGTATTTCCCCTCGAAATGTGGAGCCGAGTCTCTATCAACACTCTTGGATGAAGTGGGTCTGTTCCAGCAATGTGCCAATGGCGAAATTGTGTCCATGGCCGAAGCTGTGCAGAACTTTCGATATTTGGTCGTGGATAATTCGATCATTATGGGAATCTTGGAGGAACCGTTGGGCAATGACCAGGAACCACAGCCCAGTGTAAGTAATTATTTTCTGAAAAACTTCTTAGATCAGGCGGTGCACATTTGCAGAATTGATTTTTGGGAATAAGGCAGAAAAAAGATCCATTACGGAACTCTTTTTAACAGTGTAATACAAGGTGGGGAGTACTAAATATGTAACCTAAATTCAGTTGTCGCTTGAATCTAAAAGGGTCCTATTATTTTTTCGTAAATTTTATTTCACTTTAGGTTACCGTTCTACTGAGAACATCCTCAAGTCGAAATGCTTGGACCATGCAACTCAGGCAATTGCCCAGGCACAAATCGGGAATGAAATCCACCCAGGTCAACCCGGGACGACCCTTACCTATGGGTGACGTTGGATCCAAGCCTCATAATGTTCCAAAATTCTTTCCCGACTCGATTGATCGGATCCCCTTATGCAAAGCGTAAGTTTAAACGTCTTTAAAAATACTCTTTCTTATGTAGGTAATATTATTAATATGTTAAAGGGATCGGTCCATTCCACCCGTGGAACACGTGGTGGGCGATGAGCAGTCCCAAAGAGACATCGATACCTTGTCCCAATTGATGAACCAACAAGCTCAATTGGAAGAGGAAGTAGTTCAGAAATCTCAAGAGGAGCACGCTCATGCCTACGATTTCCAGTTTGAGTGTCAAGCGCCGGAACCGTGTTATGAATTCCAGACCGCCAGGTTGATTCTGTCCCATTTGGGATTAATGAATATGAGCACTTTGAGGCAGAATTTCGATTCGCCCATGCCCAAACTGATCGCTTTGGAGAGCGACTCCATCAATTTCGTCACGGACCTGGAAATGTTGGACCGATTCAGTCCGAGAACCGCAGATACCGTTCATTTGTTCTATGTGAAAAGTGGTCAAAAGAAAGTTGGAGACATTCTTCAAAATGTGGTAAGCAATTTCATTAGTTATTGCCAGAGGGTTGAAAAACGTTAAGTGAAGAAAATGGCAGAAAAACTTAATCCATTGCAGAAATTCTTTATTTTTATTTTTTTGCACATAATTGGCAAACAAACAAGGTTTTTTTCTCGATTCAGCACTGTTCTGTCCCAAACATTTTTTTCCACAATTCTTGGGTCGTAAATTATTGATTTGTTTTTTTTTTTGGGTTGGTTGTGGTTTTTTTTTACTATCGCAACAGGGATTGTGATTCCCTGTAAAAGCTCGCTCTTTCACTTAAAATACTTTTGGCGACTGTTTTAGTTTGAATTAAAATTTCGAGGGAAAAATATTTTCGTCTTGTGAACGCTTGAAGTTAAATCCATAGAAAATGTGATGAAGTCTTTTGAGGTCAAATGATATGCAACCAAAAATTATGTGTGTTTTTATTGTTGTTAGACGCTCCTCACAAAAGAAAAACACTTCTCAATTATCGGGCTATTCATTTGTCAATTCATGCCCATGAATTCCTCCTTGGATATTTCAGCACTCAAATAGCGATGTCCATCCTTATTTTTTGGAGCTCTTGTCTTCTCTGGGTTGGCCAGTCAATGTCTACCAACATCCAGGATGGACTGGCCATTTGACCACTTCATGGCGTGAACAAACCGAACCCATGAGTGCTCCCGAATGGCAAATCCCAGGAGGCTCTGGAGGCGGAGGAGCGTATGATGGCGATCACCACGCCCTCTATTGGGCAGATGCCTCAGCTGAAATAGCGTTTTTGGTGCCAACCAACAAGCCCAAAACCACCCCTCCCACCAGTCTTCTGCCAGAAGGTGGTCCTGCTTCAGGAACGGAAGGTAACATTTAGATTTTGAATTTTGGGTTCAGAATCATGGGTTGCGCGCGCTTTTCCTCGTTCTGATTTCTCTCTGCCTTTTCCTTCACATCCTCGTCAAGAGATGTAAGTGATGTTCCGAGCCCAGCTGTCAAATTCCCTCACTCTTTCCGTGAAACGGCAAAATTTCAAGTCTACTTTGCTGACTTTGACGACAGGAGGCCAGAACTGTTTCGGAGCTCGCTCTTTCTTTCTCTCTTTCTCTCAGGTTTCCTCTTTTCTGGAAACAATTTGGCGGGAAAACGGAGTGCGCCGAAAGCGACAGGTTTTTCGTGAGATTGAGTTTCCCGGTTGCTGCGTTGCTGGCGCTCGAACCAACCACCTTCCACTTTCAATAGGGAGACAGGGGGGGTTGTCAAGAAAACGAAACGTCACTGAAAAACGGATTCATCAATCAATCTAACGACATGCAACGTCATTAAAAATGGACTGCTGATCTGCTTATTTTGTTTCTGCATGACTCCCAGTCCATTAAAACGCATGAAGGATATAATATTCCTTCAAGGACCGAGGATCGAAAAAATCATCACCGTTGGTTTCTGTGGCAGAAATAGAAAGTTCTGTCAAATCTTTTCATCTTGGCTCGGCAATCGGATCACCCCACACATACTTTCATAGCAAAAGCTTGTGATTTCTTCCCGATGCATGTGTTCAGTCAAGTCAGTCAGTATGCATAGATTCATTAATATCCGAGCCTGATGATGGAGAGGATCCCCTCTCAATCTCTCTCTCTTATTCTGTCGCTCTTTGTTTGTCTGTTGTATGACGGGTTGTTAATGTTGTTGTTGCCCATGGGGGAGGTGTGACTGGGATCATTTGTCAAGGCCCTATGGCACGGGCTCCGTCATCTCAGCCATCAGGCGATCAGAACACTTCCGGAGGCTTCTGGACACACCAGAGATGATCATTAATCCTTCCTCGACTGCTGTTGGTCGTGGATGAGCCTCGACTCTTGCCATTGACTTTCCTCAGTTTGGTCATGCATTAATCTCCCAGAAAACGTCAGTTCTCCAACAATGGGACCTCATTAATATCCTCGCCAAGTTCAGTTATCATGCATGGGCTCTACGTAGAATTGACGAGCCTGACTGTGCTCAACTCTGGCGCCGTAAACCAGAGTGTATGTAATAAATTACTTATTCCATGGGCTCTATTATGCCCCCCAGTAGCCCGCCTTTGCTCCCCTCGTAGAAGAAACTACCAAAATTGGGCCAAAGCGGGGAGTTATTTATCTCTAGGCAGCTTAGCTTTCTGGCGTCTTCTTCACTCGTGCACGAACTCGACACCATCGTACATTACTCGGTAGTTCGTATACAACACATGTATGAACACGTTGTTGTTGTTGATGTTGTTGTTGTTGTGGAAGAAGTAGGAGTTGAAGTCCTACATAACAGATAACTCTTGTCGGGTTACCCATTTTTCTTGTGGAAGAAGAAACAAGATCGCAATATTTCATTCTCGAACATTTTTGTCTTGACGTCAGAACAAAGATGTGGGTAAAAACTCCCAAAACAAAGATTGACATTGAACTTGATCTCGTAGCCTTCGTGTTCTGATGATCAACCTTCATGTTTTATTACGTACTCAATATTTACAGTTGACTATCGTAAATACAAGTGCTCCATTGAATTCATAAAGAGTTTTGTACCTAAAACACAATAGATGAAGTAGAATTTTGCCAAATTAGCCTGTCGATTGAGTGGAGTACGGCCAACTTTGTAGTTTTGACCAGGCTCAGGATACGTTTTGTATCATTGGCAAAATTTAACAATTCATAATGTAGCAGATTCTAGTATGTTTTTACGGAAATTTTGAAGACCATGCATGCATCAACACTACACCCTGACATGAAAGTTTTGTCGTAATTTTGAACCAAAATATTTTCATTTTATAAGAATAGATTTGAACGACTTGAAATCCAATCTGTCCCCAACTAGTCTCTTCTTCCTCGGAAATGATATTTGGGATGCTATCGACCAAAGTGGAAAGTGTGGACGGCTCAACGTTTTTCCGCACTTTTTCAGGTGTCTTTCCTTTGCCTAAAATTTTGGTGAACGGTTGAGATTCCACGAGCTCTTGAATTATGACGGACAGTAATATTTTCCGTTATTTTTGGTTAGAGGTGTTCCAAAACTAGTCTCCTTTCTCCAAAACCGAGAAAAAATTGATTCCCGCCATTCACAACTTTTTCACAGAGGTTTAAATGCAGATGGAACCGTGGACATCAAGTAGACAATTGCTCTTCCAGGAATAATTTGTCACCTATTTGCCCTTAAGTTACATCCCAACTAATCCGAAAATATTCTAAGCACTTGTTGGGGCACACGGGTGGTTTGATTGCGCCAAAGTGTCCACGCACTGCCGTTATTTTTAGGCTCAAAGTATGACGACGACACAACTTTCGTGTCCGGGTGTATCCTTCTTCGATGGTCATAAAAGCAGTTCTTAACGATGGCTGACAAGATCTCTTTGTCACGAGGCAAAACAAGTATAGGTATTAAACCCAGGAAAGCCAGAAAATGATCATTTGTATTTATTTTTAAAATAAGTCTGCAGACAGGGGCGAAAAAGTGTTGCCATATCGTTTCAAACCAATTTTGCTAAGAACTGTGTGAAAATATGCCAAACAATGCCACTTGGAACTGAATCGTAATCCCTTGTTTGGAAACCAACTAAATGGTTTAGTGAGTATTGAAAAGAGATATGAATGGAACGTCAATGAAGATCATCCTCTTTGTTAGTTAATCATCCTCTTTGTAATTTAATTCCCAGTCATATACAAAGATCAAATAAGTTGTTTAAGAAGGAAATTATCTAACTAAAAAACGCCAAAGGTTTTGTTTTTTAATTCGATCTCATGATGCTTACAGTTCAAGTAGTCTCTACTTTCAGCGGGTTGTTTAGGCATGTCAACTAAACAAACACCCGTACCTCTGAATTAATTTTGTGGAGAAAACGACCTCGGTAATAATTTGAACTTGAAAAACATATCTGCCACACATGCAAAAAGGTAATACCACGCACTTAAAAAGTAAAGGAAAGGCGGAAAAGGCCTTGCCTCATAAACATTCATGTATCAAACAAATGTTACCGATATGCTTTGATTATAATTCCGTCCCTCCTTCAAATAAATAATGGAAGGAAATTATCCAAGACGACCTAGATACACGTTTTAGAAAACAAATGTCTAGCTAGATCAGGGGCGTGCATCAGGGTTGGGTCTTTTTGGGTCAAGGCGCGCCAAATTTGACTGTGGTAGTCGTGGGCCCACTAAACAGATCGGTTCATGGGCCCACGGATCAAACATCAAAGAGTTGTGGGCCCACGAGTACACTGCTATGGTATGCTCTTGGGGCCCACTATTTTGGACTTGTCCAAGAAGCACAGAAATCATGGAGTGGGAGGCTAGCAATGAGAATTACGACTTCCAGCAGAAACGAACCATTTGCGTTCTTCTGCAAATGAGACATGGCTTGCATTGAGAAGAACACGTATTTCAAATTTCAGCCCAATCGAAGGCCGGAGTGCCTTCTCAAACTTATGTACTGAAGAAAGCATAGAATTCTTTCTCGGTCGGATTTGGACTGAACTTTGAGTGAGCATAATTTCTGTCTCTGACGTTCGATTGAGCTGAAAATTGAAATACGTATTCTTGTCAACATATGCAAGGTCTCATTTGCAGAAGAACGTAATTGAATAGATCTTACTGGAAATCATTATCCTCATTGCTAGCCTCCCACTCCATGATTTCAGTGCTATTTGACTTGTCCCAGAGCTCCTGGCTCCATAGCAGACATGTAGGTCCGGGCCCACTGGTTGTCGACCCTGTTCTAGGTATTGATATTGCAGACGGCAGGTTGCTTCAAGCATAAAGGAAATATTTCGGGAATGAAAACTAAGAACATTTATTATCGATTATTGGAAATATTTTTTCTGATAAGAATTTTTTGATAATAGCCAATAAAATAGCGTCAGCCTTGCCAGTCCTCCAGCAAAATTATTTGAAACCTTTGATTCAGAAATATTCAAAATGTGATTGTCAAGACCTTGTCAACTCATCCTTTTACTTCCTTCAGGATCACTGGCTGCAAAATAGTTCTAAGTCACTCTTGCCTTCAATCTGAATTCAACCATTATTTCAGAACTGCTAACTCTAACCCTCAAGTTTTGAATCAACTCGTCGTTAATCAACTGTCTTGAATGTTTATTTATAGTGGATGAAGACCAACTCTCGAGTGGCAAGTCTTCTTTGGGTCCTCCGTCTTCTCTGACCCTTCAACTGAGTTCCCAACCTTTGACGGATCCAACAAGCTTGAAAAAGAAGTCAACCACGGCATTTAACCGCCAGATGAGCGTGGTCAGTCAACTAGACGTGAAAATCCTCGTGATCTGGTTGGAACGGATGGAGGATTCCCACAGTCTTCCTTTAGACGAGATGTTGGCCGAAACTCATACCGGATTTGAGGTGGAGTGTGGATTTTTCCCGCAAGTCAAGGACGCCTTTTTCATTTATATTCAACCCTTGATGAGCGGGCTTTTGAGGATTAAGCTCCAAGGTCCAACCTCAAAGTAAGTTGTAGTTTTTATGCACGGTTACAAGATAGTTGTTCATCCTAAAAAATACTTACATTGGACATTTTAACGCAATGATGATTGATAAATTTCAGGATGAATATTGCTTCGCCTTTGACTGACGGAATGGTGGTTTCACGTCGATCGTTGGGCACCTTGATTAGACAAACCAGTCTCAATATTGCTTGTCGTAAACGCTTGGAAATGGATTGCTACCAACCTCCTCACGTTCGACGAAAGCAAAAAATCCAAGAAATCGCCCAAAAATATCGCAGTCACATGACGGAACCAGAATTTTATGCCGGATTGTTCTCTCCTCCCACCGTCTAAAACACTAGTATTATGTACAAAATCATCACAAGTGTCTGTTGTGTATAGTTAAATTTATATATTTATTACTTTTCTCCAGATATATTTATAGTACGAATTATATATACCATTATTATCGATTTGGAGTCTGACAGTCACAAATGATTCTCATTTTTTCAACACAAATACTCAATTTAGGGTTTCTTGGCTTCCACAATTTGTTGGTTGTTGGCATCAAACACGGTGTAAGGGATTTTCCCCTCAATGTCGTACATGAATTTATACCCGGAATTTAAGGAGTTGCAAGGCGAAACCGAGCTGCCAATGGTATCTTGGGCCTTTTTGGTAATGGAAGGAGTTTCAATGGCAGCTGACGCAGTTGGAAGTCTCCTCATTTGGTTAAAATACCTGGATTATGTAAAACAATACCTCTCAATCAAATTACCAACCCCTATCTACAGCGATTATGTAAACTTACTTGTATTTGTGTTTGCCATCGATATCGTAAAGCTCTCTTTGGTGATCGTAGTAGGAATAAGCAAATTTCCCGTCTATGTCGTACAAGTAGTTTTGACCGGCTTCCTCCTTGGTCGAGTTATTCGGCTCCTCGACACCGGACACGTCCGAGCTTTCAGACATGGTCTTCTTCCGTTGGAATCCAGAGAAGAAAGTTGCCATGATTCGCTGTAATTGGAATAGCTTGATTGAATTCTAAAATGGATGTAGTGTTACGGCACAAGTTGTTCTTCAAACTGAGTCACCGGGGGGCTCGTCCCGGGCTTTTATAGTACAACTGCCATGTAGACTGATGTTTTCCCCTAAACTGCGCAATGCTCGCCTTCTATGTACAGTAAGTAACAGACGCACACTCAAAAAAGTTCACAATAGCACTCGGTTTCATCCAGTTTGATCCATTCTAAACGATAAATGCGTACTATTCAATCATTGATGGAAGATGACAAATCCAATTGGGTTGGTTAGTGACCAATGTTTAGTTAAAATTTCGCATCAACGTTTTGGTCAAAATTGTCTCGCGTTTCGAGGAGGAAAAAATTTGAGAAAGTTCCAGAATGACCTTCAAGAAAATCGTTGGAATTTGAAAAAACTTACGTTAAGATTTGGAAATGAAGATGGGTTTTCTTGTTTTTTCTTTGAGGATGACACACTTCTCTGTTCTTAAGCACAAAGGCTTTCTTCACTTGCTTCCTTATGAACTTCTCCTGAGAACTGATCAGCTTTTGGCTGTCTAGCTTTGAGAAAGGCCCTAGATCGTACTTTGAGTGGGCCTTAAACGGGCTCTCGAAAAGAGCTGACTGCTTCAGTTGTGTTGTTAGATGGAGCTGGTTTTGGTGAAGTTCCAGTTTGTGTGGTCTGATTGGTTGTGTGATGGTCACCAAAGGTGCAACGAGTTTTGTACAAGGTGGGCTTTAATAAAGCAAATTTAGCAAAAAAAATGCGCAAGAATTTTGGTCTGATAAAAGAAAACACATTGGCCGTGAAATAATACACCAGTCATTTGAACGTCCCTGCCAAAAGGTTCTATGGAGGAGCCGGGATTTGAACCCGGGACTTTCCGCATGCGAAGCGGACACTCTACCACTGAGTTACACCCCCATTTGGTACTGAGAGAGGGATTTTTTAAAAACTTATTCCAAATTACGATAAGTTTAGCCACAAGCTATTCGATATCTAAATCAATGCATATTTAAGTTGCTAGTCCCAACCTTTTACCAAACTGAGGCTCCAAAAAAGGTATCTCTTGAGTGGTAGGGGCGACGCACGTTTTGACCGCTAGAGGGAGAGTCCGGTTTCCGCACTACATATGATGACGCCATCTATGGAGGTAAGCTTTGAAAGAATCCACAAACTCTGGCATCCCTCTTCGGGACACAGTGTTAAATGAACTCAAAAGACTGTATGAAATATGTCATTGTTGGAGCGATAACAAAAATTGCTTGACAAAAAAAACGAATGGAAAGCTAAATTATTTAAATCCCAACCTATAATCTTCAGATAAAGATATTATATGTGAGAAGGAAATAAAGAAAATTTAAGCAATTGTCAACAAGTCATCTTGGTTGTTAAGGCGGTTCAAATTTCAATTGGTTAAAAAATGATAGAATTTAACCGCAATTCTCCGATAATTACCTTCCATGACATCACACAAAAAAGGAAGCGTCCACAGAGCAGATTGTTTACAACTTTATTCTGAATGAATAGTACTTTTCTTCAAAATTAAATGCACATGTACGTAACACATTATTAGAACATTTCTACAACAATGCCTCGACGGATATATAATGTCTTTGAAAATAACCATTAACAACGTCAAGGCCAAGGGGAAGAAAATATTTGGGTATAAAGTTGAAGTCACGATTGCCAATCCAGTACGCTGACTCAACGAAAATAAATGCACCTTGTTTGTTAGTTCCAAGGAATTCATGACAATTCCAATCCCCTTGAATCCAACACTGGCTCAATGACCCATGCCCAGGATCCTTTTGAAAGCCTTCCTGAACTCCGGATTAAAAATGGTATAAATGAGCGGGTTAATGCAGCTGTTGATGTAACCCAGCCAAGTGGTTAAAATGAAGGCCGTATCTCCGGGCATCCATGATAATTGGAATTTTAGACAGATGGCGTGAAGCATGTTACAGGTAAAGAAGGGCGTCCAACAGACAAGAAAACAACCTATAAAAGACAAATTGTATTTAGTTACGTGTTATTGTTGAAAAGCGTCGAAAAGGGTTTAGGGTCTTGTGATGGGCGTACACTAAAACAAAAAAGGGTTAAAATGTGATTCCCATGAAGAACGTTTCTCAAGTTATATGATTAGCCAGTTTGTGCTTCAAACTTCTAATTGAAATCACCATGTTGACCGTATTTAATAAAACTCATTACATTTGCATATTCTTGACTACAAAAATAATATAACAACGTCAGAAGTATTTAAAATGAGAGACTTGTAGGAAAACTCCGCATCAAGCTTATATAAATATTAGAATATGATACAACATTATTTTGAAAACTATTTGCGTGATCTTAAGTTGCGTGCTTTTCTAAACATTGATAAAGTTGGAACAAATTTAAATTCAAGATGTTCAAAAAACCCTGGTCTAAGCTGTTGAGTAATAAAAATTCAACTTTTTTTTGAAATTTTATCAAATTTGAAACAAAACATGTTTTTCTCTACAACAATATCTTGTCAAGAAATGTACCACACAACCCGCAATATTTGAAAAAAAGATAGTGTTTTTCCCAAAAAACAATGGTAAAAACATTACAGTATTTTTTTCAATATAATAAATAAAGCCGAGTCTTCAATCTTTGCTGGCTCTACTTTGAATGAACTTCAACATTTTTTGGCATATTGCGATTAAACTGCGATACTCATACAGTTCATTCTTTGCAATTTTACGCAAAACGCAAAGGAATACGAGTCTGAGACGTCCACCAACCAGAAGACACTGACACGAAAGTTTTGAACCAATGGAAAATACATCCTGTTCTGCGATAATAAAACCCAATGACTTCATTCCGAAACCAGTACCATTCTTTCTCGACTTGATCAACATCGGTACTCGGATTGGAAACCTTGTTGGATATGTATCTGAACAGATCAACTTTGTTTTGATTAGGGAGCCCTCATGTACCTGAACAATCAAAATGGGTCAAAACCTTTACATTACTCTGTACGTCTTGCCGTTGAGCATTCATTGGAAAAATTGATTTTCACTCGGGAAACCCGTCAAATACCGAAACAATGATTTGGTATTTTTTGAGAACAAAAATGAGCGACATATTTGGACGTTCTTAAACTTGACCCAATACAGTACTGTTTGTGCGAGAATTATCGTGTAGGTAGGTCTGTCTTAAGTCAGAGGCAAATCAAAATAACTTTCCAAATATTGCTTACACTTGTACTTTATTGCGGATAAAAGAATTCTCAACTGCGGATAGTAAAAAAAAAATCTGAGCACTAAACTGATGAGGCGACGCAATCTATTGGTGCCATCATTTTTTGCACTGAGGTAATAAAAATCCGAGCAGAAAACAAATATGCTGAAACATCTAAAACATTTTGTTACATGTTAACACCCAGGTAACATCAATCAAAAAAGTTCCTTCAAATATAGTCCTCTTTTGAGCCAAATGAACTTCTGACGAACTGTTGCAAATATCTCGGGTTTTATTCAAAAGTGTGGACAAGAAGTCTTTTACCAAAAGGCTCGAAATTTGTACCAACAGAACTTTTGAATTGAATGATGGCCAGGGCCACCAGATACATGTAAATTACATTTTACAATGTAATTACCAAAATCTGCGATTTTTGTCCAAAATTACATAAATGAGGAAAAAATTAAATAAATGTGCAAAAATTGCCTGTTTTGATGGATATGATATGGAAAATTGTTTGATTTCATGTCAAAGTCAAGATAAAGAAGCAAAAAGACAGCGTTTTTTATTTTTAACTGGTATATTTAGTTAATCCACAGGCCCGCTGGGTTGTTATGAATGGTATTTTACATTGTAGTCACAAACAATGTGCATTTTTTGTCGAAAAATACAAAAATTGGGAAAATTTCGAAAGAATGTAGAAAAATGCCTCTTCCGTTGAGAGTGATCAACAAAAAGGATGTCAAAAATCAAAATAAGAATAGAAGGTGTTATATTTGCAACAATTGTGAGAAAATATGGTCATTTTAGCATCTTTTCCTACCCATGAAATAAAATTTAGATGATGCAAGTACATAAAAGGGCAGTTTTTAGGCGATATAGTGAGAAAAGTATTTTCAATAATACCAAAAAAATCCAATTTTGTTACGTCATTTCTCAAAAAAACATCAAAAATAATACGTTTCGGCAAAATATTTTGCATAAATTTGGTGGCCCTGATTCTAACACACTGGTTTTATGTAAACAATGAGAAAAGGCTTTAAAAACAAACTTACCAAACAACCAAAAAAACTACCAAAAAATCCGATTTCATTACATTATTTCCAAGAAAAACTACCCAAAAAAATACATTTTTTGGCAATTTTTTTTACCAAAATTTGGTGGCCTTGATGATGGCAAAGATTAAACGATGATTTTCTTATGCTAAACGCGCCTCACTTAATAACTTAATCAATTTGAATTTCATTTTAGATGAAACGAGCTTTCAGACCTTTAGGGTCCAAGACCCTTCACATCCATTTTTGGAAAGGCCAATGTGTGAGAACTTCCACTTTGCCAATTCACGAGGACATTAAAGTACACTCTCATCGCCCAAGGCATATTTAAACAGTCTTGATGCTGTGTTATTTTCAAACCCCATAGAAACCCTCTCTAGTTTCAGAAGAAGGAACCACTGTAGTGTGTGTATACCCACGTGGGGAGCTTAGGAAACTAAATCCACTCGAGGTCTAATGGAACTTGAGTAATGGTTTGCTCAATGATAATTTCATGGAACTTGGCAGAAGTGACAACCAGTTCCATTCTAGTCGCACTGACTGAACGAGTGGCTGAGTGACTAAGTAAGTAACTGACTGCAATTGGAACCAGGCTCATTCATCATCCCACGGGATTTATGGTGAGATAATAATCCTGATGGATAAGGATATAGTTAGGAAAGTGCGAATCCTCGAGAAATTGCATTTTGAAGGGCTCCGTCATCTCATTCAACGCAAGCATGCCAGTAATTATTTGGCTCACAGCAGAGCAAAGGAGGAAAAAAAGTTTCCCATTTCAGCGTTCCTATGCCTCTGCAGACCTCGCTGAGATTAAATAAATTAAGGAAGTCTTCATCATCAAGATATTATCGATGAAATCACTTATGACGATGGTGGATAACGTTCTTTGGTCATTTTTCGTAAGTTGGATGATTAAAAAAACGAAAGTTATTCAAAAGTTATCGTGTTGACAACGGTGTTTTTTTCGAGACTGAACTGTTTTGCTTTTGCGATACCAAGGTGTAAAGAAGAAATTTGAAGTAAAAGACAAACAAACGATTCACTTTGCGGTTGAATTCATTTGCCCAATTCTAATAATGAACTAACAGGAAGTGTTCCTCTGTTTTTAAGACTTGTTAATCTGCTTGACCCAGTTTCCAAGAACGGTCAATTTCCGCTTCGGTTTTAACTCATGAGATAAAATTGAAAAGAAATTCTTCCTGAATTTGTTTGCCATGTTTTTGACGTTGAGTTGGATTTGGTGTCTGACAATTCTTGGAATTACATTACTATTGGATATATGGTTCAGTTTACCACGGTGAGTACTGTATGTGGTGTATACATAGTGAGCGAAAATTGCAACTTGAGACCCCTGAGAGTAGGAAGTAATGAAAAAAGTTTCTCCAAAGGACTTCCGACTTAACTTTGATCAGCTACCTCGGGATTTAGGATTTGAATTGACGAGAGGACTTGACTGACGTTCTTACCGAGGATCGATTATTCATTCCTTTCATTGGAACCTATGCATCAAAATAATTACATTGTATGTTCAACCTGATTGTATGAGAAACTCTTTTTTGTAATTGTTTGATGCTACTCAACCATCATAGAAGATTAGCTTTTCTCACTCTTAAAGGATTCTGCCCTCCATGCCATGAGATCAACAACAAAAGGCATAATAGACGGTTTCAGAAGCAATGGGAATATTTACACATTCAAAACATTAACACTTGCTTCGGAGGCCATTGCTGTTCTTGTATATTTTTTCCCTTTTGGTGCCAAAGAATTTGCAAAAAGTCTTTTTGAAAAGTTTCGGAGGGAGACGAGTCAAGGGAATAAAGATTTGCCACAATAAAGTTGTGACACCTGTTTGAGCGAGGGAACAACGGCCTTGTTATCTTAAAAAATGGAAACCCTTAGATTAGACACGTTTTTGAAGTCAATAGTGTTAACAAGAAAATGAAATGAACGTAGGCATGTAAAAAACTTGTTATATTTTTGTTGAAAGCAAAAAATCTACCATTGCTTTTTGGATGGGTCTTCTTCATAAGTATTGTAGTTTTTCACTTCTTATGTAATATTGTATGTCTCTTGTTTTCCTCATTTTTGTCTAAAGAATTGACCTTTATTAGCTTTTTTTGGGATAGAGCAAAACTCAATTTCATTTCTCTTAAACTAGCTTTTAGAGGAAAAAACACACACATTGTGTCAAATGGAAAGTATCTGCTTTGCTGTTTTGACTACATTATACGCCTTGCATTACTTAGATCGATATTTTCTTACAAATATGGCAACAGGAACCAATTAAATCGTCACAGCTTTGGTTAGAATTATTATAAACATGGATTTTTAAAAGTTAAAGCTCTCTGGATTGGCTGGTAAACTGAAAAAAAACTGAATGCCAATTTAAAAGACAATAAATTGACGCAAGTCATTAACTGACTATTGATTGGAAGTTCTTCATTCTTTGATTCCGATTTGATGAATGTTGGCTTAGTAACAAAAAATGAAAAATGCATTAGCTCTCTCGGTGGCCACTTTAAATTCTGACTTCTACTTTTCCATGTAGAATGAGGTGACATGAAAAATCATGGTAAATGGATCCATTCCACTTATTCTGACATAAATTAGTCAACGCTTTCTTCTAACTTTAAAATGGTAGTCACGATAAACTTGGATAGCACTTCTGGCGTTCAAAATTGACCGAGTTGTCGTGGAACTGGGATTTTCTTATCGATTTTTCAAGGTGGATGGTATTATTCAGCTTGTTATTAATTTCTAATCATCTGTTCTCTCAGATTCCTATTTTTGTAATACCCTGTGTAATTGAGCTTTGGAATATGTTTTTATTTGCAAAAAGATTGCAATCGTCAGACAAGAAGTCTGGGAGTTCAGAGGCCCCGGTTGAAAAATCCTTTAGAGGAAAGTGTGACGAAATAATTATGGCATGTCCACGATAATGCCAAGGTAAATTAATATTGCAGTGTGTCAAACGCTAAGCAGAATCACGTTGGGCCTAAAAGAATTAATTGAACGGCAAATCAACATAAAAATAAGACTTTTAAAGGTTTACAAAAGGAAAAAGAGGAGCATTTGAGAAATATTATTTGTTTTAGTAAACCTTTAACTTAACATACTTTAAGTGGCCTGAGCAAGTACATTGTTCACATTTAGGACTTGACCAAGAAAAGTTGCACTGTGCATTAAAAATAAATTGGGATGCGTTTCACATCAGAACACGATATTACGGTTACTTTGTGGGATTGTCAAAATATGGCATCAGCAATCGGAAAAAGTTACGCTGAGATGAAGAAGAGCCATTTTGAGGGGTTCATTCTTTTGTGCTTTTTTGAAGGCCAGCACCCGTCCATGCCACCAAACACAAAAGAAATCTATTATTGAGAAGCACTTTTTCCTTTCTTTTCTGCTCCAATTTACTGGCAATACAAAAGCAATTCTGTCTCCCTTCCCATTGCTTAGCGTTCGAAGAGCAGGAGCAGGATCTTGCTTGTCTTCCCTTCCATTGCAGCTCGGGGTCCTTGCCAAAAGTCAAACCATGTCCTGTGGGCCCATCTAAAGAGTTAGATTAGGTCCTAGAGTTTAGGGGGGTCTTCCTATGTCCTCACTGGATTGTGTGCACTCCATAATGGGTGGCAAGACTAAGTTACCAACATGACATGATTTTATTGACATTCCTCAGTTTGGCCCGTGTACACGAAAAAGGTGCAGTAGTTGCAGAGTGTGTTGTTTACGAGTAGAAGATACATTCACGGTCACAGTGTTTTGTGACGTCATTGAGATCAAAAGTCAATCATAGGTAATATTGGGAGGTACAAGAAACTTAGGCTTGAGGTTATAGGTACTTGTGGCAACCAACTTCAGTATCTTTTTACACACGGTTCAAGCATAGTTCTATGAGCAATTTTTCATCCGTTGTGACTTCAGATAATTCTCAATTGATAGCTTGTCAATCTTTTAATAACTAATTTGAGATGGTGTTCATTGTTCTGCAAGTAATAGAGAAATATCAAATAACGTATTCCTTGTCATTCCTAAGGACGATAAAATGTTCATTCCCATCCTCAAGTAAGTTTATTTGTAACTTTCACAAATTTATGGTCAAACATCAAAAAGCCCTTGTTCAAAATCCGTTCAAGTTTCAATTGGAACTTGGACCTCTCTTCACATCATTTCATCGGTCACGTATTGTCCCCCTTTTAACCTTATGAGTTCCTAAGGACTATAACTACATTAAATCACACTACACTCCATAACCAATTTCCTGCCTCACGAAGCAATCATCACGCCTTCAAATGAACTGGCGCCAAATCATGGAATCAATGAATCAAGCCACCAGGCCTTACCTAGGACAATGGCGAGCGTTTGCGTGGCCTTCTTCTCTTTTCGGGCGGACGTTTTCTCTTTCTTCTTTTGTCGGTTTTTGCGACTCCCCCGATTGATCCGATTCATTGTGATCATATTGGTGAAACCGGATCTGGCCTTATCTCGGGCGTCCACGGTTTCGCCAGCCAGATCAGTGCTTTGTCGATGGCTCAAGGCGGGAGAAGGTAGATTACTATCGGCCCCGCCCCCGAAGAACGAACAAATCGAGGATCGCTTCAGCGAGGGTGAGAAGAGTGACAAACTCAGACGGTTGTTTTGTTTACCCTCGTCATTGGGTGAGAGGGAGGTTTGATTTAGGTTGGTGGCCGGTGCACTTCCGTCCGGATGTAAGACGACCTGAAAACACTCAGGAAGAACGATTCCATAAAAAATGGACCGTGGTGGTGGACATTTTGACCACAAATGAAATTCTCTTTTGGCAAGAGGAAGCCGAGGCCATTAAAGCGAAACTTTAATGAAGGGACTTTCACGCTACCACTAATTTATTAGCGTCACATTACTCACCATGGGTATTTTATCACTTTGGGAGTTGTTGTTGGCCCCGGCTGCCAAAATGGAGGCCGTTTTGGACCGCTGATAAATGCTCGTGTCCGGACCACTAGAAGAAAATGTACAATACTTTCATTGAGATCATTTGAACATGATGCCCAAGGGGCATAGATGGATCCAAGGCTGATTTTGAGATTCAATCTCGCAAAGTGAACGTTCCCGTCCTGGCTGACTCATAGAAAAGTCTGGGTTATGGATGTTTCAGATGAGACCATTTACATTCATGTTGAAACGAGAAGACTTTGCAGGTTTTTTTACATCTTGCTAGGGAAGACAACGCTTGCCTAAAGGAGATCTGGCCCGAAACCCCTTAAAATCCCTGTTCAGGCCCAAAAAGGGTTCGCAATTCGCACTAGTTCATTCGGATCAGAGCTCACAAGGATTTGGATAGGGCAGCTTCGTTTTTTTTTCCTTGACGTAATTTTAATACATGAATGATTTACAGCCAGCCATTATACCTCGTTTTCCGAGGAGGCAAGGGCGGCAAAAAGAGGCTCAAAATGAAAAATGATGGAGACTACACACGGAGTACGTAGCAGTGCAAGGTACAGCTTTTCCGCTCGTTTTTGTGTCGCTTTGTTCACAGTTCCACATGATTGGATGGTTTTGTATGGTGGATCTCCAAGGGCTGTACTAACACAAACCAAGCTTTTGCAGACTTTGTCATGGTTGAGGACCTTTGAGATTATTGCCAAATAAACCGCACTTGCTTTGAATTTGCTCATATTTATGTTCTATAACTTAGATAAAATCCCTGTTTTTGAAACATGGAAAGTGTGAAACATCAATAAGAATTTACTTAGTTCTTCAAGGTGCGAGAAAATGTCATGAATCTTGTTCCGCGGAATGTTGAGCATTTGTCAACCGTGAAATACTCCCATTGAATCTTCTTTTTACTTTTGCCAAAGGGCTTTCTCTTTTCAGACTGTGATTGGCAAACCTGATTGTTGGCGATCTCCTTGAGGTTCATTGTTCATGAGAAGTGGCTTTTCTCCACCAAACCAATTCGACCCAGTCATTCCAAAGAGAGATTATCCTTTGGGGGATCGTAGTAAGTATCATATGGTCAATATGGACGCAGAAGTAATCCCATCTCATTTTAGAAGATGACTTGGAATTCCTTGGAGGATGCCCAAAAACTCTTTTTCCTGAGTTGCATTTTCGTATTAAGTAGAATAACGAAACGACCCAACTATTTAGCCCAAATGGCTCCTCTCCCATATGGAAATATCCCAAGAAAAGCTTAAGAATGATTCACCCTTACGTCGAGCAACATTGGCAACAAAACTAACAAGGTTCCAAGTAAATCTTTTTTATGGTCCCCACCACTGACGTCACTGTGTGGTATCAAGGATAGTTAAGACAGCATAATATCCCGGTGCAATTTCATGCCCGTCAATAAAGGCTTATCAAGCCATTCCCAGAAGAAGCCAGAGGTCGTTTCGAGTGAAAACTCGTGGGACTGGATAAGTATAACTCATGTCAAACACTTTGATAAGGCCTTTCACACCCTCAATGAATGTTTGTGTTCCTGATGAAACGAGGGCATGCAAAGGATTTGTTAAGATTACTCTCCTAGGTGATGAGCGATGTTTCTCCCGTTTGGAGGCCATGAATCAAATTTGGCTGGAAAAGTTGGCACGCTGTTTTTGCACCCATTCTCGATCGGGCTCACTGTCAATCACATGGCCAGAATTGATCAATCTTGAGAGGAAGAAAAACCTCTCATACGTTCGCCAAAATCGGGAAAGGGATGGAAGTTTCAAATCACAACAAGAGTTTTGGCGATCAAATTCAGATGGGGGCTTACTGAACCCACCCATGCATTCCATGAATAATTAATGACATGATCAATTTGAGGGATGATGGCTTGAACGGATTTGATAATCAATCCTTCGGAAACACGCTTCCAGGTTCGATTTTGGTTACCAATAATACTCACCAGGCTTTGTGAGCCATATTGGGTTTGGTAGGGAGGGAGTCGGAGGGCTCTTGAATGCGAACGTCGATCATGACAGTTCCACTTTCCTGAAAATAATGTCCCTCAGAACCTTAGTCCAATAATCTCATTTGGAATGTAATCTTCTCTCTGGCTTGTATTTGCATTGTAGCTCAAGCGTAATGAAAGGAACTCCCATAAAGGCTAACGATGACACCTGTCTAGGGTGTCTAGGGGACTAGAACCCGTAAAGGATGGGATCCTGCGACCATTTTCATCATTCTAGCTCTAAAAACTGCGATTCTCCAAATAAAAGCTTCAAATCTGGTTACACTGTCACCCAAACTGGTTGGATGGTTTTGTACACAGATTTCTTTACCGCGCTCCATTTTCGAGTGGGTTCCTCCTGCCCAACTTGTATAGCCAGAGCACCGTTCCCTTTCTTGGCAGAAAGGGCAGCACCATTTGCTTGTGCACCCACACTCAACCGGGTTTCCGCCACGGATTTCCCGTTTTTGTCCAGGGTGACCACTGTGTCGTGGGGCTTTTTACATTTATCGATGGAAGACATCTCTGAACTACCGCTCCCTTGAGCGGGAGGTGGAGGTTTCTCATTGTTGGACGTCGGACGATTACTGGGGAACTGTTTCTTCTTCTTGGCCATTTTGGCAATTAAGGCACGTTGATGCAGAGCCTGAAATTAAAGGTGACCATTTTCAGCCTTGGGGCAAACTTGGAATTCCGGAGGAAAGAAAATCGATCTAGTGGGAGTCCTGTTGTTCTTACAAAGTGCATCATTCAGTCATTTTGAGTGGTGGCTAATGCACTCATAAGGAATTGCAGAGTTTGCTCTTTTTCTCCTCGACTTTGCCCACCATCACTCACTTGGGACAGGGCAAATTTCATGTCATGGTAGTTTGATGGCAAATGTGTGTAATCGATAAGACCTTGGGGGTAAACAAACCTTGGGATCAAACCCAAATCCAAGCCTTTGGATCGACAAAAAGCTAATTAGGAGAAGTCACTTGATGAAGTGCAAGTATTTGCACCTGCCACACAATCAGTGACTAAGTTGACCACTCCGAGAAAATCAACACCCTTAAAAGGGACTTGGCTACATTTGGTTTTCCAATGAATTCCCTTTCCTTGACTGAAATAAATTTGCAATGGCAAATCCAATTGTCGCAAGTGCCCACTTTCAACAGTTCCCTTCCCACTTTTACTCTAGAAAACACCTTGGGGTACTTGCTCTCTGTGGGATTTGGCAAATTTAAATTCCAATTTAGCGGATTGTGTCAAAACTAAAACCGCACTTGCCTTGAATATCCTGGCATAGAGGAAAATCATCACGAAGCACGGAATATAGAAGGATCCCAAGGAAGACCAGATAATGAAATCTGGGTTATAGAAGGCGCACACGAACTCCATACTCTCTATTTGACTTTGATTGCCTGGCTTGGGAGGACCCTCGACGCCGAAAAGGGCTCTATTTTCTGGATCCCAATGGACGGAACTTGCGTTCGAGCCCAAATCATTGGAACTGATTCCCTCGTTTATGTTCGTCTGATTGGAAGAGCCCTCGAATAACTGGTCAGGGATCTCGCGGGTGAAAACTTTGGCCTCGTCTGGGATATGATTTGCTCCCAACATGATTGGACTCCCTAGAGAGAAAGATCAATAACCTGTTGTTAGAAACGAGAGATGTCAGTTAGGCTAAAAAGGGAAGCTCAATTTTCCAAGCTTTAGCGCTCAAAAAATGGAAGTCAGTCCAAATTTGCACATCAATGACAACATAATCAGGCATTTTCCCCGGTCCTTTCACAAAATGTTTGCCTCATCCATTGGGTGTGGGGAACGACGGCGAGTTGCTGAACAAAATTGGGCGATTTGCATGCTGCATCAGTGGAACGTACTGCAAGAACTCTATATTTGGATCGACACAACCATACTTATATATGCATTGAACCCAAGCAAAAAAAAAACAACTCTTCTCTAGACATGGAATATAGCGTTTTCGGGTTCACAAAGACACCCTAATGAAAACTTCCGCTAGTTCTCGCTGTCTTAAGATCTGTTGGCGACGTTATGAAGAATTGTCCCAGAAAAGACGAGTTTTTTACTTTCTTTTGTTTCAGAATACGGAAGAAAAATCGTGGGGAAGAAGATCGAGCCAAGAACTTACTCATTTAAAATGGCACATGGGTCGAGTTTTGGCTAATCCTACTTTCTCAGCAACCCGTTTTTCTTACTCTTGTTCTCCTTGAACGTACAGTATATCCTTTTTTTCTGTGAGTTTCAAGAGGATCCAAGTACTGATGGACGACCGAAAACTCTTTCTAGTTTGGTTGCATATACAGAAAAGAAGACGAGAACTAAAAAAAAAGAGTTCTTTTTTACAATTTGTTCTATTTTTTATCTTTCCACCATGAATTTCTAAACAGCAATGAGCTTTTAGTTGCGGGTTCGCCTCCTTCAGGCAAAAACACTGGGGAAGAGCTCTTTTTAGTTTTAGTCCAACACCATATCCAAAACTTTGGCTTGAACTCTTTTGCTCGATATTTGCCAAATATTCGTATTGTTTTACTTTACAACCTCCCCGTCACTTCCAATTTACAGCAAGCAGCCCCCAAATCAGTTCATTGCCTTCGCGGTTGGTTTCCATTTCAGAATCCATCGTTCCACCCACTTGGATATCAATTAAGGAACGAAAGTCCAGCGAAGGGAACCGAGAGCGAGAAATTGCGCTCATCATCCATCCCCTTGTTCTTTGGAATGAACACGAACAAGAACGAACTTACCAATGGCAATTGAGGCCACCCAACAGACCATGATGAAAATGTAGGCTCGGGTGTGGTTATCACGGTGCTGAGAATATTTGATGGGTGCTGTGACGGCGTAATATCTGGAATTGGACACATCATGTCAGAGCAAATGAATGAAACAAGGGTCTCGTCCGTCGGAGGCAAAACAGCGAAAGCGACCAATAAGTCCAAAGACGAGAGAAACATGAGGCAAACACCCAAACAAACTCACGACATTTAATGGGAATAGATGAAGCTTTTGAGGCTCAGCCCTTTGTTTGTATGTTGTTTTGGGTAAAAAATGCTTCTGCAGTTTTTTGAGACATCAAACTTTTGGACATGACTGTCAAGGCTTCTTTTCAACTTCAGATTTTTTATTTTTTGAGGCGGCTCCTGAAAATTGCGTCTGGTTTGGCAAATTGGGCAACATGATAGTGCTGGCTCAAAATTTGTCACTTCCCATTGACCATAGTACAGGGTGTCCAAGAATTGATGGTGCATCGTGCTTTTCCTTGCCATTCAGACCAAAAAGATGCTTTAAAATTGAAAAAAATATACAATAAGGAAGTGTTTTAAAAACACTTATCCTATTGGAAACCACAGTTTGAAATGCATGCCACAATATTTGAGAGGTTCAGAGCGTTTCAGGCAAAGCAGGTCAAAAAGGTATCTAAAATTTGTCTTGGAAGGACACTTCAATAATCATTCATTCCCAAGGGACATCTAAATCTTCTGATATCAATTTAATATTGTTCAGGAGGCAAGAGGAACAATCATAGAAGATCCTTGATCTGAAATATGTTAAAAACTTGAAGGGTATATGTGAAGTATGAGCATATTTTCAACCTACGTCAAAAACGCAAAGTGAGGCCGAGAAAAAAATAAAAAGCACATGCCCTCATGCCCAGTCAAATAACTTGAATGGCTTGATACAAGAAGTCTTAAAAAGGGTTCCAAGATATGTGCAACTGAACCATAATTATTTCTGCAAAGGTATATTTTTCTCTAACGTGTATATAAGCTATTGAAAATCTATTTTTTCCGATGCACCATCAATTCTTGGACACCCTGTATTGCCAAAAATTACTTGAGGCTCAAAGGTGAAATGTGTGAAATGTAACAGAAAAAAACAGCAAAACATAAAACTAAAGCCATAGTGATAAAGCTATATATATCCCATATCACTGCATATTAGAGAACACTATGGTGCTCTTCAACACTTTCTTGTAGATTATTGAATAGTGACAGGACGAAACCTACAAATTAAAACAACAAATTTGCATTCTATTTGCTCTGAAAATCTACAATTTGATGGGCTTGGGCCAAGTAGATCTAAACCAGTATCTAAAGCCGATTTGCTATCTTGGTGAATGTTTTGTCAATAGAACAGGTTTCAATGTGTTATGAAACTTTAAACTTGATTCATATTGATAAATGGAGGGCGGCAAAGAAGGGCAAAAAACACTAGCTTTTAATTTGAAAAAATGACTAAAATGTTCAAAAATAGGCAAAAACTTTTTTCTCAATTTGTCACCTAACAGCCCAAATTTATTTATTTGATATCACTTTTCAGTCAGCAATGTTATTGCTCTCGATTTCATGGTCAAAAAGGCTTGTTCACATAGGAACATAGACACTATGACAACCTTTTGTCTGGTCTGAATTCAATTTTACAAAAATTGGGCCTCAAAATTCGAAAAAAGCTTTTCCGTCTTACGTTTTCTAGAAATTTCAAAATTGAGTTTAAAAAAAAGTTGTGAAGTAAAAAGGTTTTTATAAGGTTCATGCAAGAACCTTTATCTTGGCTCTAGTGATAAGGCTTTGAGCTATGTTACACTTTTGCTTTTTTAGATGATACTGGGGGTTTTCTACAATTTCAACCCGCTTGCAATTGAATGTTGTAAAACCTTAGTTTGCTTATATCAATATGCATTTCTTTATTGCGATGTTGAACTCATCAGTCTGGTTTCTTTTGACAAAAGTACAAAAAATGAAATGCAAAATACAATTGTGGTGGATCTCCTATTGGCAATATTTAGTTAGTCCGGGAGTTTTGAGGTCCTCAGGACGAGGAAAAAGAAGCATGGAAGCGAAAAGAATGAACGTTAGTGTCACAAAGTTTAGAGATGTTTTGTAAACTTAAATTCTTTGAGTAAAACTTGGAATGACACACTTTCACATTCACTTCACCATGAATCAAAAGACTCCTAGACCCTCTTATTTAAATCAATATCATAAGAGCTATAACTTGCACATCTTAAACAGATAGCTTTTAGTACGCCATATTTTGCAAATCATTTTTGCTACAAAATTCGATTCCTACTCGATATTCAGAGGTGCTCTTCCAAATCTGCCAATAATGTGACAAAACCTAGACGCGAACACAAAATTTATTGCCTAGGATACCAATATAAATTCCCTATATGATATAGTCATTAAATTTGAGCATTGAGCAAGCCGAGAGGAAATTTCATTTTCCAGAATGAAGACAGGAAAGCTAAGTTCATTTAAATGATTAAAGAAGGGACTCTCCGACTTTGTTCGAACTCCAAAGTTTGATGTTTGAACAGCTAAATTTAAAAAAGGGTGTCAGGTTTTTGAAGACACTTCAATTTGTCAATGATTACCAACCATGTTCAAAAAGCATAAGAGATTTTTCATTTTTAATGGCTGCGTTGAAGATGGGAGTCAGGACTTCATAAGATTCACCCGCAAAGTTTTACTCTGTCCGTCTTGCTCCAATCAACCCCTTTTTGACACCTTTGTCGTCCTAAAAGCAACGATAAATGTGTTTGTATTGGGCACCCTCTTGACTACCAAATGTCTAGAAGCTCGAACGAAGCTCTTATGTAGTCCGCCTACAGCAAAGGACGAAGCTAAGCTCAACAAACAAAGGCCGAGCTTCGGGATCCTCGATAGTCACTAAATGGAAACAAGGTCTGCCAGAGGAATCTTCAACACTCTTAGAGCATGTATGTGGACCAAGTTGTTGACTTTAGCGCCTCGCAAAATATCTCCTCCAACTCACCTGTCAATACTGATAGCAACCAGATTGAAGATCGATGATGTACTACACACCACGTCGAGTGCTATGTAGAAATCACAGAGAACCTCTGGAAATCCCCACATTCCCCAATTGACCTGGAAGAGTGGAGAAATATAGTGAGTAAAGCGGATTTCTTCCTAATTTCCCAATGAAGGTCAAAGGTGAAGGTACGATGAAGCCTCCCATCTTTGGTATCTTGTACATAAGGCTAGTTTACTTTGGGAGCTCTGGATCAGGAAAGAACACGGAAAATGGAATCTGCCCTTGACTAATGAGAACCAGTCACGTCCAATTTAACCCAACTGAACGAAATAAAGAGTACAAGGAAAAAGCATTTCTGGAATTATATCTTCAGGAAACCTCTTGAATCATTTTCAAAATCAGTGAGGAAACTGAATATTCAATTATACAAGATTTAATAAAATCTCTTTTTGGCGTCAATATTTTCCTTGGGTTGTTCCATTTACAACGTCGGAAGAAATGACATGGCGTCGAAAGTAACAACAAATAACTTTTTCAGTTGTGAAAGAAGTGACATTTTTTGGTAACCATTTTTTGTGCGGATTCCAAAACTTTCTTGCGCAAGGAGGAAACAAATGCAACTTTAAAGTAACCTCCCATCAACTGATTTCCAAGTGGAATCTTCACTAGTTTCTTGAGATAGACTCCTCAAATTCAAGTGAAAACTGATTTTTCAAAATCTGTCTTTATTTCGATTTTTGAACCCTTTACTTTTAAGAGAAATAACATTTCTATTCAAGTTGTTGAAAAAATATCCAGAACAACAAGAGAGTTGTAGTAGAGATTGTAGTTCAGTTGTTATAGGCATTCGGAAACATGGAAAGACAAAGCAGAAATGACTATGCTCAAGT
Organism: Tigriopus japonicus; assembly: GCA_010645155.1. NCBI lineage: Eukaryota > Metazoa > Arthropoda > Copepoda > Harpacticoida > Harpacticidae > Tigriopus > Tigriopus japonicus. Next base: position 915,046 of record CM021319.1, read on the forward strand.
AGTCTTAGTACAAATGCTGCGTTATTGCTATTGAAAAACACAACTTTTATACTGATACTAATCTTGAGCATGGATAATTTTCCATTTCGTTTTACTGAACTTTCATGTTACTTTCAAATGCTCTCAACAAGTAACCTTATGTGATGTTGGAATTCCGGCAACGAAGAGCCTCAACTCAAGTGAATGAATGATACTGGTTGTATAATTTTTTGCTTTTATCTCCCAATGAAATATTGGATCGCTTTTGGGTTTAAATCATTTTGCTCAATGAATTCAAGTGCTTTTTCGTTGAAAGTACGCCTATTTTGAGGGGCTAAAAACGTGACGGGCAGTGTACTACTGGCTCTAAGAAATTTCTCGTCTTCACGAGAAGCTTGAAGCTCAATTTATTCCGATAAACCGATCGGCAAAGGGTTCAAAAGATGATGGTATCTGGATCTTTTTCATCTGATAGGATACCTTAAAAGACACTGGTCCATGGTTTTCTTAAGCTTCGAGTTTGTGCCTGATTAGTATCGCACAAATGAAACTTTCCATCAACAACATTTGTTTCTACACAAGGAAAAGAAACGGGATGGAAATGCGGGTCCCTTGGGTGCCGTTGCATTGTCTCGATCTCACGATCTCCTTTGGCTCTCAAAATGCCAATAGGGTATAGCGATTTCCAATTAATTCTGGCCTGCTCTTCATCTTTCCAATATCCAATTGGAGGTTGCCCTGGGCCTCAAAGCACCTTTGAGTTGTGTTTCTTACATACTGTGCATACACACGCACACTTCTTTGCCAACGTAAAGTAGCCCTGATCTTTTACATTGTTTACGATTCCTTCCGAAGTCACGAATTTCAATCTGAAGCCAACTCATTCTTAGGTTGTTCCATGGGTTTAGCGTGGATGGAGGATTGACTTCCTGGAAGACAACCCTTAAAACCATATTGAAGCCTTGTTACGTAGAGAGCCATTTTTCGTTTTCCATGGACCTTGATCTATATTCATTCTCCTGCGGATCTGAGCCTCTCACAAGAACTTCTCAACCCTGTCTGGTCTTTTTTTACAATCTCATGGCCCAATATCCATGGTATATGTAAGAGAGCAAGATGTGCAAAATTACGAGTAAGTGTTTTAAATTGCCAGTTACCTCGGGGAAACTTGACTCACTTGGAAAAGGGAAACTTTCAATTTTGTAGAAAGGTGATCCTATTTCACGAGGCTTCTTGAGGCTTTCTCGGCTTCTTTCTTAACTTGAGACCAAGTAAGGGCCTAACGGGTTCCAACCATAAATTGGATACAACCTTGTGGCTTGGTCGTTGAAGGAATTTGTTTGCCCATTTTCTCACGATGAAACTCTTGAGAAGTACCTAGAGTCCAAAGTTTATCTTTGCATGCCACATTCTATCTACCGAACTCTAAGAACATGCAAAAGGGCAAGCAAGAAGCACTGAATTTCTGAAGTGGGAGGCTAACGGCGAGAAGTATGATTTCTAAAAGGATTAATTCAATTGCGTTCGTCTGCAAACGAGACCTTCCTTGTTTTCAGCAGACGACGTACTTCAATTTTCAGCTCAATCGAATGCCGGAGTGAAAAGTTATGCCTCCTCAAACTTATGTACTGCAGAGAGCATAGAATGAATGAGCTCGCCTTTTTGTGGTAAAACAACTACCACAGAAGGGCTAGTTTATTCATTCTCGGTAGGATTTGCACTGAACTTTGACAGAGCATAACTTTTGACTCCGACGTTCGATTGAGCTGAAAATTGAAATGCGTATTCAAGTCATCATAGGCAAGGTCTCATTTGCAGAAGAACGTAATTGATTTGTTCCTAGTGGAAACATGATTCTTTCCGTTAGCCTCCCAGTCCAGTGAAATTCAGTGCTTCTTGAAAAGGTTTAGAACGTTGCAATTCGGGCAATTAGACTATGCCGTTACCACAGACAGAGATCTGTTCAGTGTATTAATGCAGACAAGATCGGCCCTGAGCCAATTCATTTTGCAATGCGGGGCCTGAAAAACATTCGAAACAGGTCCAACTTTCAAGGCAAGTTGACAAGTTGACCCGTGCAGCACCCTTTCTTGCACCTTTCTAGATGTCAGAAACATCAGGTTGTTGGTGACAGTCTTTCTCATTAGGTAATGAGAAGGTTTGCCATTCTGGCCATGGAAATTCAAGGCGAAACAATCATCAACTACCTTGTTGATTCCAGTTTGCGAAAAGCGTGTGTGTCGTGGCATAAGAAGGGGAAACGAATCTGCTTGATCTCGATCCGGATGCAATGGCACGGTTTGTAATATCTCAGAATGGCTAAGCTCAGAAGTTTGTGTTGAAATGAGTTTGGAGAATTCGCAACGTTTCAAAAGCTTCATTGAATTGGAATATATGGAACACATGATATTTTGAAAGACAGTGAAAGACTACAATGAACTCGGGTGAACATGTTCTCTCTCATTCTCAATGCAAGTGAAAAGCAATGCCGAAAAGAAATTGGCTTGGGTCGATTCAGTCCAAATATAAAACGATACCATTACGCCTTTTTTATGGTATTGCAGTACTTTTGAGAGTCAATGGTCAAATAAGGGAGCATTGAGGGGTCAAGTTTAAATAGGCATTTGCAATACAAAGCAAGACCCTTGCCTGCTATTCGAATTAACTTTATAAAGCAACTAAAGAATCAAGTTTTTTTTTTCCGAAAAACATCGTCTTGGAGCTGTTCATTGCTATGAGAGAATTGTACTTTAGAAATTACTAATACTAATTTTGCTAAGGTTCAAAATTATAGAAAGAACTTACGTAGAGATGCACAAGTTCTAAAAAAATTAGCACGTGTATGAAATATGGACAAAATGGGCCCCTTAAGAATTGAATTGGGCCAGTTCTGAAATCTGGATTGTTTCTTTACAATCCTATTGTTTAACCCATTGTTTTTGAGGATTTGAGATTCTGTCTTTATTGGCTTTCATATCAATTGAGATTTACCAGAACCACTCTGCTTTGTTCTAAGGTGGTTGTTGGATGCATGGTTGAGCCCCTATATGGGCTTTCATTAGATGTCAGAAGAGACTTAAGTAAATGCATTTCCCATACCAACAACCAATTTGGCCTTTGTGGTTTGTTCAAGTGAAGAAGTAACCAGAGCATCCGGAAACATTGCCTGAAAAGCCACTTGAAACCCATTCACCAATTGCTTACACAGTAGCTTAGAGCACAATGCCTGTTCTGATGATTCCACTCAAGACAAAGTCTTTCTCCTTGTGATCTAGTTCGTTGGTTTGGGCTCATTCACTCACGTGCGTGTTGGTTTCGGTCCGGAAATTGTGCACAATTTCAAAGCAAGAATGCCAACGTGTTGTATCTTCAATCTTCACTTGACCTTGGCAAATTTGATCAAAGGCTTTCAGTCTTCATAAAACTGGAACAGGGTTGAAATGCGAGGAATGTGAAGAAAACTGGAGTCAGCCAGTGAATTCTCTTTAAGGTTCCGACGTGACGAAGATTGCTGGATTAGCTGCATTATCCCTTGGGGTGTGGAAATCCTCGAGTTCCATTTGAATGCGTTCAAGAAGCTTATATTAAATTGCACTTGGTAATGCCATTTTTTGGGAAAAGGGATCCTGAAGTAGTGTTGTATTCAAAACAAGTCCTTGTGGAGCATAGTACTAGTCTGGTCAATTTTGGTTCGGTTGGCCGAGACCAAGATGCGGTGTTCTTTGGCCAGCATCATCACTTTCAGGGCTCAAGTTGAGCTCAAAGAGTCCAGAGAGAATTGAATTTTTAGAAGAATGAATAAAACCTTGGCGAAGAGAAGAGGAAGACGAGTAAGGAGGCTTTTAGTTCGGAAACCTAAGATGAGGGAGGGAGCTAAGCTACTTCAAAGGATTTTCGTGCCCGAGAAAAAGTTAGATGCATGAAATGCCTCCCCTCAAACGTTATTCGTCCGAAGAGCTCGTTGCTTTTTTTGTGGGCGGGCCTGATTGCTAAATCTTTCACATTGGCCGAGAATTATGGGCTTGTCAATTGTGGATTAGAGCTCGGTTGGAGAAAAGATGGTCGCATTGTCCTGAAATCTGCCACGAGGGACCAATTGTGAGGAATACCAAAGTCATGAACGGAAGAAAGGTCGCTCGCTCTGCCAGAAGAATCCAGAGTACTTCGCGCAATTGGAAAAAGTCTCGCGCAATCAAAACGTCATTGTGTTAGAATGAAGTGGCTTCGCAGGTTTTACAATCGCTGGAGTGCGGCCAACAACGTCTAATAAAACGGAACTACCAGGTGGCATGTTAACGGAACTAATTGGTGTAACTTGAGTAATAATGAGTCAAGTGAGTGTGTGACGGTTAAAGTTCACCTTTGGCAATATGGCAAGATTTAAGGATAGTTATTTCGAGGGTTCCTTCATTGAATGCGAGTTTTTATGGCCACTGCCAGGGTTTTTTTTTTAACTGGAGAAGTCATTTTTAAATTCCAGCAACTTTTGAGACCAGTTTTGAGATGAAAATGCAATACTGAACAGTTATAAAGTCTTTTAATTGGTCAGCATTCTCTCGAAGGACCAAACCGGAGCGTTGTTGCATCAGTTTAGACAACCGGCTGAGTAGATTTCGACGATATTTTAGGTAGACACACATGTTCAAAAAACGTCCTTAAGAATGTTTTCGTGACCTTTCATTGTTTTTTGTTGGTAACCTAATTAAAAGAATTCAAATACACATCCACTATCGCATTCACGCCTCAAAATTGGTCTCTAAAGTTTTGAAGATTAAAAAAAACCGACTCAAAGAAACACCGTTCACTGCAAGGAATAGGTTTTCTTGTAAATAAATGAATCATAAATATAATTTATATAGTTGCCATTTAAATGTTGTTTGGTCTAGCAACCACATACTTTTGACAGATCTGTACAACCCTTTTAAATGAGTTGATCAGGAAGGGTATTTGATATCCAATCCTGGCTAAATTAAAACTTTTAGAGGATCAAGATGATTGTGAGGTATTCAATGTGTGCCTCTTAATAATCCTAACATGTCACCTAAGCGCATCGCGAAACACTCTGTTGTTCAGAGGATTTGGATCGTAACAGTGCAGGCCACTAACCCCATGATTTCTAAAAAAAGCTGGCCTTTTTAGAGCGTTGAGATATCCAGAAAGCAAAGATTTCTCCACATTATTACAAGCGGTCTCTGATTTGTTTGAAGATGACTATTTCAAAATGTGGTGAAAAGTTAAAGCTTTTTGCAACACAACCAATTAAAGACTTTTACAATTTGTGACGGACCATAAAAACTTAATTATCAAAATTAGTTCTTTTTAATTGGTTGCAGATTTTTATTACCGCTACAAGGAATGGAATTCCTTGCAAATAAATAAATTGTTGATATGATGTTTCTCATGTAATATTTGAACGAAATTTGGTCTACCAATGAGTTACTGTTGGCAGATCTATACAACCTTTGTAGGTATAGTGGGTTGGTCAGGAATAGTTTTTAAAAATTTGTCCAATCCTGTCTTAAATGCTGTTAGAGGATCAGCTCCTACATATTCCCGACGAAGGCAAATAGGCAACAAATTGAACAATGAAGGAGCCTAAAAAAGAAGAGAGGAGGACTTCATTGATCGAACTAGCCTCGATTCCCATGGATTTGGAGTAGGGCTGATTCTCGAGAATTCTCGCTCGAGAATTCTCGAGAAATTCTCGAAAAAATCGAGGATCGAAAATTCTTGAGAATTTTTCCGAATTCTCGAGAATTTTCGAGAATTTCTTATTAGATTACTCTAGGTTATATTTTGGAATTGATGGCAAAACCGTTTCATTCAAAACGAAAGTTTCAAGCAAAAGAACAATAAGAGCCATGAGCAATGTTTGAAACCTTATCAACATTTTATGGTACATTTGAACAAGAGCATAACTCGTAAACCAGCCCAAACAAAATCTAACTGGCTTCTCTGTCCAGATTCGAGGCAAGATTCCGTGTCTGATTTTTTTCGAGATTCTAATGGCTGTGGTGGTGTGTACAAGAAAACCCGGTTTAAAAAAAAACAGCTGAGCAAAAATCGGAAAATGTCCTAAGTTTTAACTCAGTAGAACGTTTCAGAAATTTCAGAAATGAAATATCAAAAGTGATTGTCCCTAAGGTCCAATCATTGTTTTTCACACTCATGTTCATATTGATTTTGGTATGAACTTCAAAAAAACCAAATTCAAGTTCTTTGGAAACTTTGAATGTACATATTTTTCGCTATTTTCACTTTTTCTCAAATTCTCGAGAGTTCTCGAGAATTTTTCTCGAATTCTCGAGAAATTCTCATTCTCGAGAATTGAAATTTTCGAGAAAATCGTCAGCCCTAATTTGGAGGTGCTCTCAGAGCGCACGTAAAACTTTACGATCGCTACAACTGATCTCAAATCCTGGGTTAGGACAGAGCCCATGAATGCTCTTGAAAACATACAGTATCAGATACCTTTCGTGCCTTTTCTGAGTGCTGTACAGTCCTAACCTCTGATTTTCTTAAGTTTAGGTTAGGTTAGGTCTTAGTGTATGTCCCCTACTCTAGAATCAAGTTTACAAGCGTCCAAAAAGTGATAACTCTCACTCAAGGTAAAAAGCCTTTCTTTTAGCAATGTTGCCCACACTTTAAATATGTTGCAAAACAAGAGATTTCATGGTCCTTTTTTGTGCCAGGGCGGAAAAAGTGAATACTCGATCAGAAGATTGCAAAAAAAAACTTGTGGCTGGATTTCAGGTACCCTATTTGGGAAGGTTCATTCGATGGGATCCTCTGATAAGATGTGATTGATGGGAAGAAAAGTAAAGGATCTGCGGTCAAAATATGTGCCGTAGAGTTCAAGTTCACCTAGGGTGAAAACTTATTTTCAACATCTGAGAATCAATGCTATGTTGCACTTTTGGGCAAACCATTTGATAATTAACCATCTCTTGGTCAAAAATCTGTCAAAAAAGGCTGAAAGAAAGTACCTTTGAATATGGTGTATGATGTGATGGTTCAACGTGGCATAGAACACCATCATTTTATCCTCAATTGCAGCAATTACTAGTGACGTCATCATTTTTGGCGGGAAAAAAGTTCGGATGACCTGTGTTTCTGATGAGAGTACGAGGTAACTAAAACGAAGGTTTAGGCCTGGTAATTGCAACAATGCCTTTCTTATCTGCACAACTTGAAGTTGGAATAGCAATTCTTGACATTGTCTTTGCAAGAAAGTATGTTTTGTTGCTTTTATCTAAAATTTCGCTACATAAGTTGAGAGGGTTCTTCTGAACTTTGAAATTAAGAATGCCCGACTTTGAATAACAAGATGGCCAGAGGAGATCGGTTCCTGGGGCAACTTAGGGCAACTAAACCTAAAAACAAATAATTTGTTTAATTGAAGGCTTCCAATCTCTCCATTTGCTTTCAAATTACTTTGCAATACTTCTCAACATACTAACCATGCTATTGCCCATAAATGCAACATTTTTCGAAAATCTGACCCTTGAAAACAGATTATTTTTTGGCAAGCCTACACTGCTAACGGCAGCAGGCCCGTAAAATTATACGGTAATCACTCCCATAGTTGCAGACATCTAAGAGGTAACGTTATCGTGTCAAAAAATGACTCTTGTCAAAGATGTAATGGGGAAATCAAGTATAAAAGTCATCAGTCCTTCAAGCTACAAATCATCAATTTGTCTTCCAATTTCTAAATGGACCACTATCAAAGCCTTGGATATCTTCCTAATATGAATGGAAGATGAGATAAGGCTCTTCAAATGTATTTGCTTGACAAGAGATCTCAATTCACGATCATCTTAGAATTGGGTCGAATTGTTCCGTCTCGAGGAATTCCAACTCTTTGTCCTCAACTCAACTGAGTTCAGATACAGTACGTTTGCCTAATGGGTCTTCAAACAACCGTTAAGGGCCGCTCAGTTTCACGTGGCCTTGACGGAATTGATGAAATTCCACTCTTTTGTCTTCCCGAAGTCCAGAAGAGAAGATATTGGAACCGATTAGCTTGGCTTACTTCGAAATGAAAAGACGGTTAGTTTCCTCTGAGTTCAGCTGTGGTGAACGGATCATCTTCTTGGAATTATCCCACTGACGAGCTCCAAGAAAAAGACCAAATTCGAGAGTTCTCGCAGAAAACCCAAAAGAAGATGGAAAGTGTTTCAAGCCGCTCACTGGAGTTTATTATTCACAAAAAAGTGGAACAGAAAGAGTTAGACCATGATATTTAGTATCTTTCTAAGATTATTTGCGGGACAAAAACAAGGTTAATTAAAGGAACCAATTTTTCGTTCCATCCATCAAGGACAGGAAACATTGGTTCTGTCACATGTTCGTTTTTTGAAGATTGGCAAAAGTTAAGGCGATTTTCAGTCCCCCAAAGGCCTGCTCTCCAAATGAGGCCGAAAAAGGACAAACTTCGAGATGAGAGATGTCCCCCTAATTAGGATCTATTGATAATCTTCATTTCCCCCCATTCTTTAGACTGAATTATTTTTGGTTGCTCTGAAAACGATAAAGCATTCGTACAAAAGAATGGAACCCGAACGCCTTCTTTTAAATTTGACTCATTGGTTCACTTGGTTTCCACATTCCAATTATTCGCTTCATAAAGCAAAGCACTCATTCGTCTACCTCCTAATTTTCGAAGAAAAAAACCCTGAGGGATTTTTTTGATAATGAGGACCAAGTTTTCTGTCCTCGAAAAAAACTAGAAGACAAGCAGACAATAATAGGAGTTCTCTTTCTGGAATTTTAAATTCCTTGACAACTCCGATTTAAGAATTTACTAATATTCACACAAGTGAAATTATAAGTAACCAAGGATGAGCATTTGAATTTTGACCGCAAAATATGCACTTTTAAGACTGCAATCTGTCTTCTCTCGATGGTTTATCCGAACCAATCTGAGGAAAGTTGATTGAGTTTGATTTCTTTTGAGAGAACAAACATGACCGTGCAAACGCTTAGAGGGCTTGCAAATTTGCCGTGTGCAAATATTATACTCCAATCTAGGTTAATGAGTTCTTCACATGTGGTCAATCTTTAAACGAATCTCCCATGAAGCGCTGGTTATCAGAAACAACATGAACCTTGACTTGAAAGTGCGATAGATCCAGCCATTTCAAACATGTGGCTGGATCTATCGCACTTTCAAGTCCAGAGATAGTATTACGATGCTAACTCTGTACAAGTCGATTGCTCAGCCGCATCTTGAATATGCCTCACCCATTTGGGCTCCAATGCGTTCGGCAGGTTTGCAAAAGGTCGAGCAGGTCCAAAGATGTTTTACTAGGAACATCACAGGAATGAGAGAGCTCTCGTATTGGGAGAGGCTCCGGTTCCAGGACAACTCAACCCAGCGGACAACTCGACCCAGGACAACTCGACCCAGGACAACTCGACCCAATGGACAACTCGACCCAGCGGACAAGTCGACCCAACGGACAACCCGACCCAGGACAACTCGACCCAGCGGACAACTCGACCCAGTGGACAACTCGACCCAGCGGACAACTCGACCCAGTGGACAACTCAACCCAGCAGACAACTCGACCCAGTGGACAACTCGACCCAAGGGACAACTCGAACCAGTGGACAACTTGACCTAATGGACAACTAGACCCTGTAGATAACTAAACCCACTACAAAAGTTGAGCTTGTGGAAATCCAAAAAAGCACAAAACCAGTGATTCAAAATATTCTCTTTAATTCAAAGAATCAAAGTTGATGAAAGAGCAATCTACTTTTGGCAATGGAAAAATTCAGCAAAATAATTCTCAAGAGCAGAAATGCCTTTGAAAATATTAAGTTCTAAACATTTTATAAGTTTTCTGAAATATGGGGATCTGCCATGAAATTTAGATTATTAGAGGTTCAATTTTCTGTTTAGTTCTGTTTTGTGCCTTTTGAAGTTGTCCACTGAGTCGAGTTTCCTCTGGGTCGAGTTGTCCACTGGGTCGAATTGTCCGCTGGGTTGAGTTGTCCACTGGGTCGAGTTGTCCACTGGGTCGAGTTATCCGCTGGGTCGAGTTGTCTGCTGGGTCGAGTTGTCCGCTGGGTCGAGTTGTGTGCTGGGTCGAGTTGTCCGGTGGGTTGAGTTGTCCGGTGGGTCGAGTTGTCCTGGGTCGAGTTGTCCGCTGGGTCGAGTTATCCTGTCACCATTTGAAACACAATATCAAGTGGATTGACAGATTAGTTTTAGACATCAGGCTTGGATTCCTGCCATGATTAAGATCAAAGTAGACAGAAATATACGAATATCAACGTGCAATAATTAGACAGAAACGTGAATGACGAAAACCAATTTCGAAGAGTCGTTTCACAGGATTGGCAAGATAAACTGATAAATACTTGGTCAGTTTGAACAAAAGCCATCGCACATTGCAAACGTTTGTCGTGGATATAGCTTTTTGTCTGTATAACACAAACACACAACTCTTATCTGATGGTGCACCTTCAGTTCATTGTTTTTGTTGGGAAAAGTTTCTCAATTTACTGTCTTTGTGGTTAACCGCATCATGCCAGAATATTACACTTATGGACATGAAAAAACAGAGGCTGAGTTCTCCATTCAACCACCAACTTCCAGGCCTTTACTGAGACATATGGGTCCACCTGAGCGTTACCTTAGGGGTAAAAAATTCCCGAATATTCAAAAGCTAAAGAATCAAGCAAAACACTTTAAAAATGCTTTCTTTCACTGAATTGATTAGGATCAATCAAGGCACATTTCTAAGGCTAGTAAATTCTAATGTTAGGGTCATCTTTGTTTGTGTGTTCACTTTAACAAATATGCATAAACTCAGCCTTACAGCTATAAAAATTTAGTCTGCTATTGCTGTCAACCGTAAAAGCGATTGTAGAGGTAAATAGGTCACAAACAAAACGGTCACAAGTAAATCGGTCACAGTAAAAAGGTCACGAATAAAAAAGCCAGAGTGATAAAGTCACAGGGAAAAACAGGCACGGTACAAAGGTCACACGGTAAAACCGTCCCGTTAAAAAAATCACTTTTCCATGGCCATAATTGTGTTCCACCCAGAATACCTTAGAAGCCCGGTCTTCGGGCAGACCTGGAAACAAAGATGTGATTTTCACTCCAGAGGGGCGAAGGAAAACCCTCCTCCATGGTCCCCCGGATCCGGGGCAGGTTGGGGCCATCGTCCGAGAAATGTTGGAAATTACTTTCTGTTGACTTTACTCCTGAGACCTTTGCCTTGGCATAAATGTCTTTCCACGGTTAATCTTGGGGTGCCATGAGACAACCCTCAACCAAGGAACAAATCAGATTCCTTGGGTTTGCCCCTTTAGCTATCTCTGGAGTTGTACGGGTCTGTGACCTTTTTACTGTGACCTTTTACCGTGACGTTATTGCCTTGTGACCTTTTTAGTGTGACCGTTTTACGGTGGCTTTTTTATCCTGTGACCTATTTACCGTTTGCTTTTGTGCTTGTATTTTG